>CAKAOJ020000411.1:0-421247 GCA_916701645.2 Sebastolobus alascanus
GTGTGCAAAAACTAACAGCTAGATGCTTTTTCTGTGACCTTTAAGATTTTCATTGCTCTCCACTAACTATAGGAACAAAACTGTTAAATGTAACATGTTGTTATGTGTGGGGTCTCTCACATTTTCAACATCTCTGGGCCAGCCTTAACCAGAGATGCACTGTGACTAAAAATGCATCATTCATCAGGTGAAAAATGTATTTGGTTATTTACAGATAACACTTAGCCTAACGGGATTCAATCAGATATCTAGAGATGTCTGGATCAGTAATATCCTCCACTGTGTTGGACGGGGGAAGACTGAAGGGACATGGCGGCGATCCACCTTCATTTATTGCGTTATTGTGAACACTCAGGTTATTATGTACGACTTTGTCAAAATTACAATCCAAACAAACGTCAAATTGCACTGAAGTCTATGGAATTTTCGTTTTGGCGAGAGATTTTTGGCGAGATGTCTTCCCTAGTTCCCATCAGCTATGACGCAGATACGGAGCCGATATACGTAACCATTGCAGGTACGGCAGAACCCCTTAATGCAGAAGTATAGATGAAGCTTTAGTTTATTGCAGATAAATATTGTTTAGAATACAGTTGTTAGTTTATCACCACTCTGTAATTGATCACATATTGGATCTTTCTATCTCAGAGTACAAAATGTCTTCATCTACATCTCTCCGATACGCTGATGTACCGCTACAGAAAAACAGTGGAGCCTGGCAGACTGCCAGAGGAAGATAACAGGGAAAGAAATCATTTGTATTTGGCGATTCTGCAATAATCCTGAGCCCCGCTTCCCCATTATTACAGTATCTGACATTTTGCATCTAATATAGAAGTCAAACGGGGATATGGAGATGAATGGTTTTAAACTGTGTAAATTGATTAGGAGGAACGTGCAGGCCTGACTAATGGTTTACCTGTTGGACTCCACGGGGAAAACAGATCATGACCCATTTAGAAAACAAAGGCTTTGCTTTTCACAGTTCAGGTGTGTCCTTTGGGGAAATATAATGTGGTATTTACAGATGCAACAAAGTAGACTTTTCACGCCTAATCTGTTGCTCTTGTCTTGAAGAAAAATAGAGGTGATTTCTGGGGAAAGGGGCCCCGTATCCTGAAAAGGAGTCGGTGCTTCATCAAAAGTTTAGCCATCGACTTGCCTGTAGGAGGAGAGCATCAATCCATTCTCATTATGTTGTGGATATTGTTGAAAGTTTCTAATTCCAAAGTTGTTGCTAATCAGACCAAGTCGTAAATACAGTTCTTTATGTTCTTTTTGAATGTTTCAAAATTGGAGAAAACAAACTCCTACATGTAGGATGGGTACAAGGCCCTGTGTGAACTTAATGTGCGAGACCCTGATCATTGGTCATTTTGCGTGCAATAACAACGCCGTTCTTGTTATTTCACGCCATGTATTCTGTATTGACTGCAATTTAAAAGCATCCATGTGCTACACTCAGAGCTGGTGACATAGAATAAAAAGTGACGGCTTTCAACCAGGAGACCGGTGTTAATGTCTTAAAGTGTTGAGTTATTTTGGAGTTACATTTGTGACGTCTTTTCTGTATTTATGTTACGTTTACTTACATATTTTACTTAGTTTATGTAGTTATTTTATGCTCAACCATGATGTTTTTTTTCCTAAACTTAACTAATGCTGCATTCACATGGAATCAGGCAGACGGCGAACCGTAGCTCCCTCACACCTCAGAAAGTTGTTTCAGTTTGGAACAGAATTTTAAGAGAGCTGCATTTTTACATGCATTACTAGAATAATTGCATAAATAGTAGACACAATATAATTTTATTCAATATATTTGATTCCATCACCATAGCAACATATTGTCACATCGTTTAATTTTGCCGTCCTACCATCCCGTCGGACTGTTTGTTCCCGTGCCGTCCAGAATGTTTTGTGTCCGTCTGCCTGATTCCATGTGAATGCAGCAGATAAAACTTTCTATTTTCTGCTACTTCACACTTCTACTCCACTACATTTCAGAGGGAAATATCTGTTTATTTGACAGATGTAGCCCCAAATTACATTACAGATTATGATATTACACACATCTGATCAGTTTATAAAATAGGATGCACTGGGAAAGATAATACCCAACATTATATGAAATTACACAGTAATATAACATGTAATAAACAATATATAACACACACACACACACACACACACACACACACACATACATATATATATATATATATATATATATATATATATATACTGTATATAAACACAAAATAACAACTGTAAAACAAGAACCTTAATAACACCATTTGATTAATAAATAATTGGATATATTTTGTTCATACATTCTTAGTCAGAAGTTCACAGACTCAAAATTCACTTTTGAAGTATGGTAGGTTAAAAATAAATTGATTCAATCAAAAAAATATATTTTAACAGACATCTCCTGACACAAGTAAGTCAGGATAGGTCAGAATAATTTTATTTTATTTGCATACATTTTAATACATTTTGGTTCATTAAAACGGGGGAACTAAGTATAAAAGGTATAATGCATAGTGTATCAGGATAATGTATAAAACAGGTTGCAATTTCTACACTGTTCATTTGGATGTCCAGAAAACACCCTCAAATTTACTTTACTCTTATACTTACTGGTTCATTTCAAATCCAAGTGCAGAGCTAAAACAACGTCAAATGCATCACTGTCATAACACTTTTTAACTGTATTTATCAGAGTAAGAGCCTTCAAATCCCAAATATCCCTGTCTCCCACTTCCACAGCCAAGCTCCACCATCAGAGCTGTTTAAACTCTGTGAAGATGATGAGGTGCTTTTTAATTCTCCAAACAGCAGAACTTTGCTTTGATTCTCCCTTTAATGTTGTGTGCAATCCTGAGTAAAAAGCTACCCAGGCTCTATGTGTCACATGTCAACAAAATAATCTGAAAATCAAACACCGTCTCTCGGCTTAATCTCCTCTCTGGTTTCATCATTAGGAGGGTAAACATCATATTTTCAGCACAAAGTATTCGCATTCCTCTGAAGCCGCTCTTGATCGACAAATCAGGATAGACAATTATGGCAGAAGTAATTAAGAACCCTGAGTGACAGTTACAAGGGCATCTGAACAGCAACTCTGGTTTTAAGAGATAAAAAAAAGAAGTAAATAATAAGCAGTGGTGTTAAATCATCAGATAGAACCGTCTGAGAGGAGGTAGGTGATCACCACACTGATCTAGCTCATGATTTGTATGAATCCCCACTCGTCAAATACCACAGCTTGGCCGGTGGCCCAACGTATCGACAACCTGATCTCAACAGCACTACATTTTAAGGACATTCTGCATATCATGATAACGCATTTTAGGCTTTTTGCGTGTCATTTAGCACCATATCGTTACCTTGAATCGGTCATGGTATTGTTCAGGCAACAAAATCACTTAGTTGGGCTTAACGTAACTTACTTAACTTACTTACGTAACTTATTTTAACCCAAACCATGATCTTTTCCTAAACCTAACCAGGTAGTTTTGTTGCCTAAACCTAATGTAGTAACATGATGTATCTAACTTACATGTATCATAATGTTAACCACGATGTTAACATCAACCACATGTTGAAGTCTACTACCAAACATGATGAAACATTTTTCTCCTATTCTAAAATGGTGTGTTTGAATATTTCTGCATACTGGGGTCCCTAAACAGTCTTGCAATCCATAAATTGGGTCTCACTGTAAAGCTGAGACTCTTGTGGATCCAATGAGCCCAACTGCATTCATGTGTGATAATGTTAGTCCCCATAGGAGACATTTCATTGTAGTGAGACCATTTTTTTAAATTTGACCTCACTGTATAAAATGACCTGTGGTGACCTCTAGGATAATCACAGCCTCATGAAACTTTACAGCCACAAACTAGAGACCTAGAGCATTCAGAGGATGGATGGATCAAACTAGAGACCTAGAGCATTCAGAGGATGGATGGATCAAACTAGAGACCTAGAGCATTCAGAGGATGGATGGATCAGACTAGAGACCTAGAGCATTCAGAGGATGGATGGATCAAACTAGAGATCTAGAGCATTCAGAGGATGGATGGATCAGACTAGAGACCTAGAGCATTCAGAGGATGGATGGATCAAACTAGAGACCTAGAGCATTCAGAGGATGGATGGCTTTCCTAGGTACATTTACAATAAGGGGGTTTCTGAGCAGTTTACACAACAGAAGTGCTCGCCATCTAATCGCTGAAAAATGCAGTTCTTGCAGAAATCTCCAAATGACAAAAGTTTGTGAAACCAAATCACAGCATGTTTTTTTCTATGGTGTTCCTCAAGGCCTTGGTGTCTTAATGTGGTATTTTGGAGAGATTATTGATCATTTTGTATCAATTTTCCAGTGGTAACAAAAGGTTAAAGTTAGCAGCAAATCTGTGTAACAAATGGTATCAACGTAAAAATGCTGCAGCAATTTATGAGACATAATAGAGCATGGAGATGACCATCATATACTTCTATCATAATGTTTTAAACCCTTATACACTTTTTCAGTTTATTTTGAATAATTAAATAATTCATTCATTCATGTTTATTCATGACTGGAACAAATTGACACAGTACTGAGCTGCATCTCAAATTAATCTTCAGGTTCCAGCTTTCAGATGATGTACACCACTTCTATGTGACATATAATGTTGACCTGCTATCTTCCTCTAAAGACCCCCTGTACCCCCCTAAAAAAGCATCCATATGTGACGAGTTGGGAATGAGAACGTGTTCCTTTGTGTAAAAAAAAAACAATAAATATGATTATTCAAGATTAAGTCTTGCTTTTTTTATATTCATTTTCTCTGAAAACCCCAAACTGGAGAACCTGTCTTTAGTAATCTAAATGAGGAATCAGGACTGTAGATCGTAGCATTTTGCTGAATTGGTTTCAGTGAAGCAGCCCTCAGTTGTGTTCAGTCCTATCTTACAGGTTGCAGCTGTACGCTACCTGCCTGAAAGTTCTCATATATCAACTGTAGCTGGTGAGTATTTAGCAGGTAAAGAGCCAGATATTTTTCTCAGGAGTTGGAGCCAAAACAGAGCTGAAAGGAGAACGACTATTGGTCACATAGACAGCACAACTCCACATGAATGCTAATAATGTTTCTCTGTGTCTGCTGCATGTTTAAATCAGTTCAACTCTCACACGTTTGGTGGTAGAGAGACACTTTCTGGCTCCGTCTCATACACTCACACTGCAAAGACAAGTCCCATGTCAAATGAGAGGAAGCCACAAAGCCACCCCTCCATGAAAAATAGAACATTATAGGTTCTGTAGAAACATCAGTATTGTGTTTGTTGTAGGTAGGATTCTTACCTTTGAGTTGAATAAATACCTGCAGCAGGATCAATCTGTACGTCTCCAAACTGAATGAAGCGCTCTGTGCATTTACTAAGTAGCCCGGCATCTTTAACTTAATTATTTAAATCTCTCGACCCAGTTTAAGGGTAATTAGTGTTCTGTGTTTGACAGATAATATTTCATATTCAAAGTTCATACAGTGAAATGATGTGGCTAAGCAGCCATCACTGAGTGAGTCCTGAGCTCCATTAAAGCTCAATCACAGGAAATTAAACATTTTTTTCTGTCGTGTCAATTTTATTATCATAGGGAGAGTTTCAATTTTGCTGTATGCATGGAAGTAAATAACAAATAAATAAACTAACAGTAATAACTGACACTTTTACTGTATGACAGGAGTTGTTGCATTGCACAGATAGTCCCATCCTGACGATGGACAGGAACGTTGGTGTGTAGTGGGCTAAATCATGAACTCAGTAAAACTGTAAAATGATTGTCAGTATATTTATGATGGTGTATATTCATATTTGGAGTTGTGTTATTGTGTTTTGGGACGTCACAGTGCTTCACCGAGGCGAACGTTTCTGTTTTCCTCTTACCTCTGGTGATATCTATTCATGCAGGTTTATTTATTATTATTTTATTCATACAGACAGATATGATCCGTCTTCCTCAAACCCAATAACAAGGAGGTGGGTAGAATTTCCTTTGTGCTTCTCACAGTATCCAAAAAGCATTAAAAAAAAATCCAGCTGCAGCATTTCTTTCCAATTCAGTGCTTAAAGGGTAATTTCAATATTTCTCAACCTGGATGTGTTTGTTTCTAACTGACTGATAGCAACTATTTCTGAAATGGGTCCAGGATTGAGGGAGAACGCTGTAGACGGCAGCCACTCACGGGCTGCAATATGGTGCTATGGGGGTAAGCTGGCATCGTCATTTACATCCACTAAAAAGTGCTTGTTTTTGCCATGACAGGCTCTGACTGTTATTAGACATCATGGAAAGAGTCTCGCTCAAGGAGAAGTCTGAAATCTAGCGAGGTGATGTGTTGCTGGAAGACAACGGTGGAACAGTGGAATACATCCATGGTGGAAACGTGCAGTTTGTTGTGATGGAGTACAGAAAGCGTAGTTTAGTATTATCTAAATTATTTTCAATGTCAGGGCTGAATATGCGGATGATTTTGACAATGTGGATGAGGTCTTTTAATTGAATGAATGAGTGAAAATATTTGTTTGAGCCAGACAATACGGATAATGAGATTTTATAACAAGACTTCTCCTTGAGCAGGACAAGAAAGGTAAAGAAAAAGGTTTTATTTCTCTGTAGGGTCCATTTCTTAATGTTGTCAGACACTTCTAATAACAATCTGAGCCTGTCATTGGTAAAACAAGAACTTTTAGTGGATGTAACTTTACATTGACCCTGCTCACTTACCGTCGCAGCTCGTTTTGTGGCTGCACAGCGTTCTCCTACAATACTGGACCAATTATAAAAACTGTTGTCCCCGTTAGTCACATTTACACAAAAACATGGAAAATTAAGGGCCAGGTTGAAAAATACCGAAGTTGCCCTTTAATAAAATGGAGGTGAATGGAAAATTCCTCTAGAAAATAAAGCATAAAAGAAATAATCCCGGCTGTCAACAATGAATTCCATTCACCTCCATTGTGTTGGGGTGGAGGAAGAATGATATCAGGGATAAATATATCTCAGGATAAACAATTAGCTTAATAAAAATGTGAATGTTAATTGCAGGATGTCAACGGGAGACAAACTCCTATCTAATGCATGAACGTCAGCCGCCACACCCTTACTTTCCACCTCGCCACATAAAGGAGACACGACTTCCTGCGTTGACACTGACATAAATCATGAGGTGCAGAATCGTCTAATATGGGTGTAACTCACAGGGAAACTCTGACTTTAGTCCGATGCTATTTTTACTATGTTGGTAAGGAAAAAATGGTATCGGAACATCTCTTTAAATGAGTGTTAAATAGTAGATCTAAAGTCTATCTATCGTAGACTAAAACAACTTTTCCTTTGGGAGAAACTAAAGTAGATATTGTTATTCATAAAGAATTTCATAGATAAGTACACCACAGGTTGATTACAATCATTTGTTCCTGGCAAATCAAAGGATAATGTGTTTCTAATGCAAATCTGACCGCCTTACCTTGAAGAGCATTACATTTACCATTTTTCTGTTCTTCTTCAAACTGAACTCCATCTTGATTAAGTGTTGCAGCTACAGTCCGCTTCATCAGATGTCTGTATTCAGAGAGTCTCAGGATGCTGTGGGCTGATTGAGAGTGGCCTGGCTGCCTTGGATTCATGGGGTCCTTTTTATGGCCGGGCCTGTGGCACCTTCCTGCAGTAACTATTTAAGGAGGCAGTAAAATATGGCTCAACCCCCCCAACTAATATAAATCCACTGGACCTTCCAGAACTGGCGGTGGTTTATCCAAGCTGCTGTCTCTCTGCTGCTGCTACCAGAGTGAACTGTTGAACTGTGACGCTCAACGGTCAACTCTAAAAAAATAGGCGCGACTTTTAAATTTTTATCTTTAACCTTATTCTGGTAAAACTAAAATGACCTACCGGTATTTACGTTACGCTTCAACATGGAAGACGTTATAATTCCAAATCTGACTTCAGCTCTGACTAATTATTATTCAGAGAACTTAAAAAACGAATAACCGTTACTTTATTTTCCCGAGATTCTCAGCGGCAAGCAGTAGATTACTGTGAAAAGATACACTTGACCGTTGGGATCATGGGAGAGAGCGTTCGGACTCCCACAATGCATTGCTTTCACAGTAATATACAGTATAAGCACTATACAGTAGGTAACTGTTAGAATCTCACTGTAAATTTACATCGAAGTCTTACAGTGTAGTTATATTTCTATTATTATTACTGCTATTATTACTGGTATTTCTATTATCACTCTATTACATCCACTGCTATTGATTATTGTTATTAGTCCTATTTGTATTAGCTGTTGTGCTATTATTGTGGTTGCTGTGCATCTATCTATCTCTCTCTCTCTCGCTCTCAACCCAACCGGTTGCCCACCCACACCCTTAAAAATAAAGGTTCAAGTTAGAACCGAGAGTGGTTCTTCGTGGTGATGCCACAGGGGAAACGTTTTAGGTTTTGCAAGGAAACTTTTACCTATTGGTTCTTCAAAGAACCGTTTATTATCAAGTTCTTTAAAGAACCTTATTAGGTCCTTTAAAGGAGAGTTCTACAAAGAACCCTTTGTCTAGGGGTTCTCTGGCGAACCAATTGAATTGGGTGGTGAGAAAAAAAATACAGGTTCTGCCCAAGGTTTCTCTACCTGTTTTCTTGCCACTGTCGCACCTGGGGGATTTCTTGTTGGGTCTCTAAATTATTCTGTTATGATTTGACGCTATATAAAAATAAATTGGATTATTATTTTTATTAATAATTATAATTAGTGAGCCATCTCGCTTCTTTCTCATCCCTGTTGAGAGTTGACCATGAGGGGTATCGATTGGGCGGGTGCTAGTGGAGAGACTAACGTTAGCGAGAGCTAGCAAAATGTCATCGATTTGGTAATATTTTACACTGGAAAATCTGTCAGACTAGATAATAAAAGAAAGCTCTATGGCATTCATTCTCTGTATGTATTTGTTCATCAAAAATTATAAGAATTCGGTATTCAGATCGGTACTCGGCATCGACCAATACATAAGTTCAGGTATCGGTATCGGGAAGGAAAAAATGGCATCGGAACATCTCTTTAAATGAGTGTTAAATAGTGGATCTAAAGTCTATCTATCGTAGACTAAAACAACTTTTCCTTTGGGAGAAACTAAAGTAGATATTGTTATTCATAAAGAATTGCATAGATAAGTACACCACAGGTTGATTACAATCATTTGTTCCTGGCAAATCAAAGGATAATGTGTTTCTAATGCAAATCTAACCGCCTTACCTTGAAGAGCATTACATTTACCATTCTGCTGTTCTTCTTCAAACTGAACTCCATCTTGATTAAGTGTTGCAGCTACAGTCCGCTTCATCAGATGTCTGTATTCAGAGAGTCTCAGGATGCTGTGGGCTGATTGAGAGTGGCCTGGCTGCCTCGGATTCATGGGGTCCTTTTTATGGCCGGGCCTGTGGCACCTTCCTGCAGTAACTATTTAAGGAGGCAGTAAAATATGGCTCAACCCCCCCACCACCACCACCACCACCCCATCGCTATGGTCCGCAATCCCCAAGGTAGATGATCAGACTCACAGGCTGGCAAATGCCTCTGTGGGAAAGGTTGATTGATTTGGCAGATACAATGGTTTCTTCAAAGACACAGCGGAGCAGAATGAGTGATGGTGCTGCTGCCGTTAGCTAGCTGCCTCCTGAGAGGAGCTCAGTTCTGGTTCCAGCTCAGGAGATCCACCACACAGACTAATGCTCTACATGGGAATCTTATTACAGTATATAGATTCAATAATGTTCTAGATTGTAAATATGTTTGTATCTTAAGTATATATTTTTTGATAGAATAAAACCAAACAAATCACTTCTATTACAGTAATAATTTTTCCAGACCAGAAATAAAATATGTAATTTAAATGGTCATAATGGTTTTTTTTTACATACTGGGAGGGTTATTTTATGTTATTTATTAAATTACGTTTTGGCATATTAGCTCAGTCTTACCACCAATCTCTCAGAATAATGGTGCAAAATTGATGATAAAATTAGATAAGATTAACATTGTATTTAGTGTAGTACAGATTCATAATATAATATACATTATGGCCAGCTACTATATTCATTACGAGGCATGAAATATAAATACAGGTAGCAAATATAAAGGTAGAGTTACAGGATGATTATACAGAATACCATAATAATTGCAAAGTGTATTTAATCACAAATAAAGTAAGTAGATAAGGAACAACAAATAACTCCTTAAAGGAAGATAATTTGGTGGTGAATAATGTGTCGTTTGGCCGAGACTGAATTACGCCCCGGCCAGACCGCCCGCATGAACAGCATGTGGCGGCTGTGTGATTCACGCGTCGGGTGTTCACACCAGCTGCGTTTCTGCTGACAGCTTTTTCTTTCTACATAGAGTTTGCCTTTCATAATGGCCTTTTAATTTCATTATAAATGTCATTTATATTTATTTTAGACAGAGAAAGGTTCAGAAACGTGTGGTAATTTGTTAATAATAGTAATAATCCACAATTAAAACCCGTACTATATTCATTCATGGAGGTCTGCAAGTCACTGCATGTTCTACAACACTGTCCTGCAAATATTTCAGAATAAAAGCTTTGTGTTAACAAATGAAGGAATTCTGTCCACAGAAAAAAATGCTTGAGGGCTTTTATTTTGAAATGGAAGCAGGAAGTGTTGATTTAAAAACGTAAAACTTTTTTTAATCTCCGTAACATTTTCTACAGATAGAGACATTGAAACTGTAGTAATGTTGCTGGTATGATGTCAATACAGTCAATAGATCACCTTCACTGTGTGTTGTTGCTGTGAACTGCGCGGCTCGCATCAAAAATAGGCGAGACCTCGAATCTCTAGAAGAGACGCAGCTGACATGTGCTGTGTGGCTGCTCGAACCTGTTAACATGGACGCCGAAATAAAAAACAACAGGTAACGCAGCCGCCACGTGCTGTTCACGCGGCCGGTCTGCCCTGGGCTTTACCAACAAGGAAAATGGGGCAACTGCCCCAGAACCCTGAGAACCCTGAGAACCCCAGGCCTAGTATGTCTCATCTGCTTTCTGCTAATTTCATTGATAATGTGCTTTGGAATATGCAGGACTAAAGCTCCCTGTGTCAGAGGCTAGTTTTAAGACCTTAATTATCAGTTTTATGCTAATATGTCAACAACAACACTCACGCGGTAAAAATAGGCGAAACCTCGAATCTTTAGAAGAGACGCAGTTGACATGCAGCCGAGCCGCGCTGCTCACGCGGGCTGTGTAGCTGCTCTGACCTGTAAACATGGACGCCGAAATAAAAAACAACTGGTTCCTCAGCTGCCACGTGCTGCTGATGTTCCCTACAACCTGAGATGTGAGACTGGAGTTGGAGTTGAGAGACGACGTGTACGACCGGATTGTTTCACAAGTTTATAAGCTAATTTTAAACAAATAAAAAGCTAAATCATCATCACACGATAGTCGGCGTGTTCCCAGATTGCATTTCTGCCAATGTGTTCCGTCTCTTTTGCTCTCCACACGGGACTGTTTACCTGCATTCAACCAACGCCTGCTCGAGCGTGATTGGTCAATACCACTCGGACTACTACAAACGGAAACCAGAACACTTCCGATACCAAAATCTTGTCCCGTTGCTACAGATTCTACATGTGAATGCAGAATCCATTGATAGAGATTACATGCATAACAGTCTCTAGTCAAAATAAACTTCAAGTTTACTTAGTTTTTAGGTTTACTTACGCAATAAAAAGCTACTTTGTTAAGTACATTTGTTACGTAAAATAAGCACGCTTGTTACATAACAGGTGTAAAGTACAGAAGTTACGTAACACAACTAAGGTAAAACCTTAATGTTGACTTTCACACGGGACACAAACAGCGGTGAAAGTCCTGTGTTTGAAATATTTGTGTACTGTATTATCAGTAGTTACAAATACATAGCAGTCTTCAGCAACTGCTGCCATCTGTACCTCCCTCAACAGCTTCCAGAGGAGCCTCTGCTGATGATCGGACTGAATGACTTTTGTAATACCACGGAGTGATTTCTGGAAAAGTTCAACAGATTCACTTCGGTGGCAGTAATGCAGTGACATTTGGAAAAAACTGAATAGTTTGTGTTGATATTCACTCTAATTACAAGTGCTGTGTGTTTGGTTTGATTCAAACTTAAAGTGGACTGAATGAGTTTAGTAAAAACCCTCTTCATCTGCACTGATAGGTCTCTGTGGTACCGGCGAGGCTGCCTGGAACAGACACAAACACAAGTCACATTTTCACCACACTGGAGTGGTTCAGAAGATATACTCAAATATGTTACAAATTCAGTTATTGATATTGATAAACAAATCGAATAACCTCCTGTAGATACATTTAAATCATGGTACAGTAAAAATCTTTGCCCCATCTTATTTTTGTGGCCGACACAAAGGAGAAACCTGCTTCTCAAAGTGTGTGACCGGGAAGGACACTGCATGCTGATAGACCAACCCGGTCTCACCCCCAACTCGTCAAATACCGCCCTTTGGTCAGTGCCCTCGGCGTCTGATACCGACGCACAGAGGCACCTTTTAGTGTCTGTATGAGACGCACCGGGCTTTCAACTAACAACGATGTAAACCCATCTGCGTCATTATTAGACGCTCAGAGCAACTGACAACTGAGTGTAAAGAGCGCGATAGTCCACTTAGGGTTGGTGGGTCCATCAAACACAGAACTTTCACCCAGGAGACCGCTGTTTGTGTCCCGTGTGAAACTAAAAGTCAATGTTGACTTATTTTGTCAGACAGTTGTTAGTCACCTGACTCTTTAGTCATTCGTTGGTAATATGAGTCACGTGACTTGTCAGTCTGTCAAGTTAACATGGACCACGATCTTTCCCTAATCCTAACCGAGTGGCTTTGTTGCCTAAACCTAACTTCCTGTGACATTAGATTTCAGTTTGATTTTATATATTTCTTTCTACCACTCAATGCTTTGGCGGCTCCCCCCGTAACTCTGCTCTATCCTCCTCCTCACTGATACAACCACTTATTATCACATGACCAACTCACTCCATGTGATGTCATCTATGTTGCTTCCATCTGCTGCTGAAAACTGAGAAATGCGGCTGAAAGCTCATAAAAGACTTCCCAACAAACATTGGGATGGCCCACCCAACCTGGCCTCCCCAGACCACTACCCCAGCAGCCCCCCTTATCAAACCCAGAGACCTCTGCAGCCACATAGCTCTCCCCCCAAATCTCACTCAACACAATCACTGGAGCCCAAACAGCTTTCCAATGACTCCCACGCCTCCACACCCCTACCCCAGAGAACCAAAACCTGGATAAAACAACATAATACCCAGAAGGACCCCCCCAGCCCGCAGCTTTCACCAATCCTGCCCGTCATTACAAATGAAACCCGTAGGGCCTCCACCATCTCACCATCCATGCCTCCTCCTCCGAACCCACCATTACCCCAACAGCCCCGCAAAACCCACACCAGGACAGCAGAGGGAATTTCCCACTCTGAATTCTCCTCTGGACAACCCTCTGGGGACTCCGTGCCGGGCGGGCTGGCACCGGGGGCCAGCCCACCTGCAAACCAAGACCAAGACTCCCCAATTATACCCTCTCCTCAACCCTCCTCCCACCCCTCCACCTGCTCCTGCTACTCCCCCTACACAACCCACCTCCTCCCTCCCAGTCAAATTCAGACCCAAACACAATATTGCCCGACCCCAAAGGAAACCTCAGGACTGTTTTTAGGGGGCAGAAACCAGTCCTCATATTGGGGGACTCGAACATCAATCGCATCCCAGCCCACACCAATCCAAACATACAATTAGAAAGCTATCCTGGAGCCAATGCATACCATTTCCTCAAAATCTGTGAAAAAACAACTCCCAACACCACACCCCAAATCATATTTTTTTCCCATAGGCATCAATCACAAGGACCAGGACCCAAAACAAACATCCACAAAACAACTCAAAGCACTATTCAAACAAGCCAGGACCACCTTTCCCAACGCAGACATCTACTTTCCCATTATGAACTTCTCCAAGCAGCTCAGCACCAAACAGCAATACAACCTTAAATTGATGAACAATACAATGGCTACCTACGTACTCTTCCTCACAGAAATCCCACATGATACATTTACTACTGAACCAGACAACATACACTGGACCAGACCCACAGTCCAAGCTATATTTGACAACTGGTGCCCACAACTAAATTTACAATAACCACTAAAACCAATCCGGCAACCCCCATACAAAACAACAACTACAGACAACCAACAACCCTTCCAGCTCCCCCAACCATGCCCCAACCCCGAACCCTGACCCAAACCTGGACCTGGGGTGGAACTCATCATCAAACATACTCAACCTGTCCAAATTATTCTCTCCATCTCCGGCACATATAAAACTATTGGAGAGGGGGCTCTCATTCATCCCAACGTCAAAACTTCAAGAACTTCAAAGGGACCTCTACAGATACCACAGACGAATCAAGTTAACAGACTACTTCCATCTCAAACCAGACCATCAACACATTCCATTCACACATCCGTCCAACTGGGAACCATCATGGTCCCAGTTGGACCGGAAAACACAAACACTTATTAGAACAGATAGACGGGCCCTGGGATCACATCGGCCTCCGGCAGACATCCCTGATAACCTGTCGGAGGCCGAACGCAGGGCCCTAAACCAATTTAAACATAATCCCAACATTATAATAAAACCAGCAGACAAAGGATCAAAAACTGTAATCATGGACAGACAACAATATCTCATAGAGGCACACCGACAGTTATCCAACACCAAATACTATAAACCCATCCCAGACACTATACAACCAGAAACACAGACCAAACTCAGGACCATTATCCAAACACTCTACAACAAAAAACTCATAAATTCCAAACAAAAATACTTTCTATTCGGCCCCGACGCCCCACGACCCAGACACTTCTATCTACTACCAAAAATACATAAAGAACCACAGACCTGGACTATTCCCTTTGAAGTTCCTCCCGGTCGTCTGATTGTCTCGGATTGCAGCAGCACCTCATACAACATCTCGCAATATATAGACCACTTCCTCGGCCCCCTCTCCACCAAACACCCTAGCTACCTCAAAGATACATATCCTTTTCTGGATATCATTCAACCCATGGCTGTCCCCACGAACTCCTTCCTCTTCACAATAGATGTAGACAGTCTATATACCAACATACAAACACCTACAGGACTTAAAGCTGTAGCAGCAGTCTTTGAGACTTTGCTTGTAAGTAGGCCTTGATTTAAGATTAGGGCTGTCAAAGTTAACGCAATAATAACACGTTTTAAATTTATTTTAATGCCACTAGGTTGTAGCAGGCTCAGTTGTCAAGCTAGAGAGAAGATACTGGTATCATGTGAAACTAGAAAACCTAAAAAATCCATCGGTACCAACCATGTCAACAAGGCGAAGGAGGTTAAATAACGCTCCAAACTTAAGCTATTAATTTTGGCGAGGAAAATCTGTCAGGGCCATTTTCAAAGGGGTCCCTTGACCTCTGACCTCCAGATATGTGAATGTAAATGGGTTCTATGGGTACCCGCAAGTCTCCCCTTTACAGACATGCCCACTTTATGATAATCACATGCAGTTTGGGGCAAGTCATAGTCAAGTCAGCACACTGACACACTGACAGCTGTTGTTGCCTGTTGGGCTGCAGTTTGCCATGTTATGATTGGAGCATATTGTTTTATGCTAAATGCAGTACCTGTGAGGGTTTCTGGACAATATCTGTCATTGTTTTGTGTTGTTAATTTATTTACAACAATAAATATATATGCACATTTGCATAAAGCAGCAGCCCATGATGATAATAGTATTAAATACTTGACAAATCTCCCTTTAAGGTACATTTTGAACAGTTAAAAAATGTGCGATTAATTTGTGATTAATCACAATTAACTATGGACAACCATGCGATTAATTGCAATTAAATATTTTAAGATATTATGCCACACATGCTGATCTGAAGGTCAAGAATGACCTTCCATGCTCTAGACTCAAGGCCCTTAGAAGGCCTGATGACCTCTATCTCTGACTTGAACGTGACAATGGCCATGCAGGAGGTTGCTTCAATTATATAAATGACTCAAAAAGAGAAAGAGGGCCAAAGGCCAGGATGATTCATGCAGATGTTATCTGTTTAAATTTATGTCTTATTTTATTGCAAAACGAACTGGTTCATCAAGAGCAAAGTTCACTGGCATTGCACTGTATGTTCTAAACAGCCAATGATTCTCCCTTAAGGCAACACTGCATCCAGCATGTTGTCAGCAGAGCTGCAGTAAGTGAACAAACCAGTCCAATCAGGACTGATCAGAAGCATCCCAGCAGTCAGAGGTCAACGAGAGTGATTTGACTGGGTGTATGCCTGTGTAAGGTCAGGACGTGCTTCTCTGCAAATCACCCTCTCACTGGGCAGCACTGTGAGGCATGAAGTGGCGGGGAAATCACAGAATGGCCTATTGTAAATTGTGCTGAGCGGGAGATGTGGGGCCAGCATTGTGACACTATTATCTTTCCATCTGACATGAGATGTGCCACATTATTCATGGAGAATGAATAGATGGAGGATCCCAAAGGCTCGGGTGAGTGGAGACGGGCAAACAAAATAATAGATGAGTATTTATGCAGTCGCTGTGGTGGAAGCGCTGCCAGGAGATTACTTACAAACTGATATATAACGTGCGTGACATGCCATCCCTTTAGGAATGATTAGACTCTGCAGATTTTCATAAAACGAACACCAATTGTTAACATCTGTCCCTCTCTGCTTTATTTTTGCACAAACACATTTGCAGATAACGTTCGAAAGCCTCTGAAATCACCCACAATTCATTGCAACTCTTACACTGAATGCATAATGGTCCGGTCCTAGTGGCTAACAGCTGCTTGGCTGTCTCTCGCAGGAAGCTTGATTTCGATAAACACAGCTGATAAATGCGCCTCGCACAGTACCCAGTAATGACTGTAATAATAACAGCGCTCAGCTAGAATGCACGAGAGGTTAGTGATGCGCGGGATGCACCTTTAGGAGCTGCAGCTCGATGGACGAGTGCTGCAGCAGCCTGTAGGATCTCTTCACCGACCGGGGTGGGCGGGTCGATGCTCAGAAGCCAGACCCAATAGGGGTCCCTAATGGGGCCTGTATTGATCCTAGCACGGTGTTCCCCCCATGGGTCTAATGGAAAAGAATGCAGAAAAAAAAGGAAAAAAGTGCTCTCCACTCTCAGAATTTGGATCACACATTGCAGCAGAAGTGTTCACTTTGTCAGATAGACCGGACCGGCCAGGGAGATGTTTGTTTGAGCCGCTGAGAGCAGCGTGGTCGCTCTGAGGCCAGCTAATATAGTAAAAGAGCAGCTCATGCTGGAAAAGCAGGCTGCCCTTGAGTGTTTTGCTCCCCCTTTGAATAAGTGCTCACAGCTATGATATATAGCCTACATGTCCCCTAATGACCTTGATGTGGTATATTGAATGTAAACTAGGTTTCGGAGTATGTTTGTGCATGGTGCTAAAGGGCCATCGTCAGCCTTAAGGCCAGATAAACAAGCACCTCTGCTTTGATTCGGATCAGACGGCTTGTGTGGCAAAGCCTTTCTGCAGGTATGTGGCACATATCAGCCCAGTACATCTGGGAATTATGTTCACATTGGACAATTCCCAAAGTGCTTCACAATAAAAGACAAAAGAAAGACACAAAACTGCAGTCTGGTCTCCTGAAAATTACGTTCCCATACAACAAATTAGAAATTAATTTTCAAGGGAAATGTATTTTCCCCAGGATTATGTTTGTTTTTGAAGGATCACAAATAGTTTTCTAATCAAAGACCACGTAGGGAGGAGGTTGGTGTGGATAGATGGGTCAAACAAACAGTACTTACACCCAGGAGACCGCTGTTCATATCCCGTGTGAAACTTTACGTAAAACGTAACTTCAGTTATGTAACAAACATACTTTTTTTTAAAGGCATATCATGATTTCTTACTACTGTGATTTTGTTGTGTTTTTGATTTGTTTTGTTCCAATTTACAACATTAACCACGAGCTTAAAACACAATCTTGGAGAAAAATATGTGTCCCTCGAAACGTAATGGAGAATGCAGTTTAGTTGTACGGGAGCTAGGGCTGTCCGATTAAAATATTTAACCGTGATCGATCGCATTATTGTCCATAGTTAATCGCGATTAATCGCAAATTAATCGCACATTTTCCATCTGTTCGGCATGTCTGGTACCCATTTTCATTCACATATCTTGAGGTCAGTGGTCAAGGGACCCCTTTGAAAATGGCCATGCCAGTTTTCCTCACCAAAAATTTAGCACAAGTTTGGAGTGTTATTTAACCTCCTTCCCGGAAAGCTAGTATGACAATGGATTCCTTAGCTATTCTAGTTTCATATGATACCAGTATCGTCACTCTAGCTTTAAAACTGAGCTGCTACAACCTAAAAATCGCAAGTTGCGTTAAAGCATTAAGAAATTAGTGGCGTTAAAACAAATTTGCGTAACTTTGACAGCCCTAGTGGAAACATAATTTTAGGAGACAGGGTTGCACATAGAGACACAATATAGAAGTAATGAATAAAACAGAGATAAAAATAATCAAATGTATTATTTTATATAGTAATTTATCACTATACTTTTCCATGTCTCATGCTTGGTTTCAAAGAATTCCCGTTTATATCCTTTCAACTTTCAGCTGAGAAACATCCTCGTCTTTTGATTCAATGATAAATGTCTCCTGTCGTCATAAATTATTATAGCTACCATTACTGCAGATTCACTGATTACCAAATTAACCTTCAGATCACTATTCAACTGTGATTGTTAACAAGAGATGTTTGCCTGCAATTGCTCATTCTATTTCAGCCCCCGACGCAGCTGTCAGCTGCAGTGCACATCTGCAGGAGGCTGAGAGTAGGACACGCAGCAGCAGCCAGCACAGAGCTGCTCTCCAGCAACACAAAACCAACACTCTGCATTATACCGCAAACTTTTCCACATCCTGCAGAGTTCGATCGGATCACTCAGCTGTGATTTACGGGAAAGGTCGACTAAATGCATGATAAAATGATTGCCTGAAGATTAAAGTGCTGTTCTGCTGATGTTTAGTGAGTCGACTCTGGAAGCAGAAGTTTTGCTCTCTTCTTCCTACATAAAGTCTCTGTCAACATTACTGCAAGACAGGAAATAATTCATTTCAGTTTTAGACTTGGAATCTGCATGTGGAGTGATTTTAAAGCATGAAAAAACTGGATTAGTGGCTTCCAGCAAGTTTCACCCCAGTTTGACCAGTGATTTGTCTCCACCTGCTATCTGTTTAGTCCCTGGAACTACTTTTCAAAGACTAAAAGGTTCCTTCAGCCCACTGTTGTCTGTGTTTTCACTGCAGTCTGAAGTGCAAAGATTAGGCAAATTAGTCTGCTGATGTATGAAAAAGCAACATGACATGAGACGAGCTGCTGGTGGTCACAGCAGTAAACTCACTCTGCAGCCTGACGTTCAGTGTGTCCACCTGTTTACTCTAAAAAACACGCTGGAAAAAAATAAACGTTAGGTTTTGTCTCACTGCGATGACATTTACTGCTGCATATATTTACTGATGGAATGAAACTAAGAGCGTCTGTCTCCACAGTAAATCATCTGTTGAGTGTTTGAGGGTTATTTATTTGTGCTTTAGAACGTTAACGCCGTGAAACAATCTCTCATTCACAGCACCAACACAACGTTTCCCTCTTCTACCGTTACCGCTCGCCCTCACGATCTCTCTCTCTTTTTTTCTCTCTGTCTTTCTTTTAATGAGTCGGGAGGCCGACGGCAGAGACTAACTTTTTTTTAATGTTATGAAACAAAGAGAAATGCTCTCCCCTCGTTCTAAAATGATACTAGAGTACTTCCTTGTTTATGAGTGAGGAAGTACATGAGTTGAAGCAGCAGTGCTGTGTGTGTTTTTTTGACCAATCAGCGATAGTCATCCCTGCAAACTCCATCCCGAAAGTTCTGGTACTTTCAGAAAGTACTACCCCCCCCGACCAGGGCCTTTTTGGGGGGTAAAAAGGCCCCATAAAAATAAAATGTCCCCGGAACTTAATTTAGACCCTGGTCCCTGCAGTCGAAACGCAATTAGTTCCTCAAAAGGTTCTTAGTTCGGGGCGAAAGTTCCTGTGGTGGAAACGGGGCTTTTGATGCCTGTGAAAACCTGATGAATCTCATTCCTTGGTTTTTACAAGTTGAAAAAGGTAAATGATTCACCTATGTATCTCAGTTTTTTTTTGTATGATTTTAAAATAGATTTTTTTAATGCCAGAATCGATATATTTTCTTCATTTGAGTCTATGTGAAGGTAGAAGGAAGTTACCGCTTTTATTGTTGTAGTCTGAGTAACGTGGCGTCATATCCGTGCCGTATCTGTCAACTAAAACAAACGTTGGAGGGTCGTCGTGGATACGACCTGCACCCTCACATATAAATCCAGCGTGGTAAACACTACACATCCAGTAAAGGATGGAAACACTTTGGGTTTCACACATTGCAGGAAAAGCAGAGCTATACATCACAGCTAAAGCTGCATGCTAACTCTGTCACGGACAGGAAACGTTATCGTATCGCGGTAACGTGCGGTCGAGCCGGCCGTCGCTCTCATCTCCGTGGTCAAATGGGCCGACGCTACAACTGTAGAGCACCCATATACTGACATTTATGTTAAATGCATTCAAACGACCCGGATGGAGCTGACCATGGATGTATAAAGAGAACGGAGCTGACGGGAGAGCTAGAGACCACCTTGGAGAAGTTAGAGGAAGTAGACACGTGGGACTACGTCCGCTTTTCAAAATAAGGTGTTAACAAAGGGAACTGTACATACAAAATACATATATGGAAATAAGATTGATTGGATTATATTTACTAGAAATAAAATGTCCCTTATAAAGTAAAAATAAAATACCACTAATCTGTGAGGGAAATGTCTTTATTCTTTGATTTTTGGGTTGCTGGAAAAAGAAATATATAAATAATGCCCGACAATGACTGATATATTTGACTTCAGGACATTTATGACTACATACATGCTGAAAATAAAACACAATTAAGTGTAACTTAAGTATTTTTCAACCTGGACCCTGTGGTTTCATGTTTTTGGGTTTACGTGACTATAGGGTTCTGTCAGACAATTATAACAACCTAATAACCTGTCAGTGGCAAAACCAATTTATAATATAATAAATGTATTTAAATACTCTCCAGTTCTGATATAACTGATGCTACTGCAGCGTCTACGCTAACTTCTTTAGGAGCCACCATTGGATGGACTTGGACTTGCGTTTATATAGCGCTTTTCTAGTCTTCCGATCACTCAAAGCGCTTTACACTACATGTCAGCATTCACCCATTCACACACACATGCATACACTGATGGCAGAGGCTGCGAAGGTGCCAACTTTGCCCATCAGGATGTAATCTAAATACTCATTCACACACCGATGGCTATGCCTTCGGGAGCAATTGGGGGTTAAGTGTCTTGCTCAAGGACACATCGACATGTGACCCGGAGCAGCCGGGGATCGAACCACCTACCTTTCCGATTGGTGGACAACCTGCTCTACCCTCTGAGCCACCAACAGTCACACACATAAACCACGCCCATAGCTGCCAGTAGCTCCTCACCGGATGCTGATTGGTCCGAACCACTGTGGTCTTGAATCCTGACAAGATGGATTCTTCTTCTGACCTCGAGATATCGTGAGAATCCAGCTGCCGTTAAAGTTAAACACTGCATCTCCCCCTAAAAAGACTGGACAAGATAGTTGCATTGTTTGTGTTCGTTTACCAAAACAGAATTGAAATTACACATGAACAGCTGAAGTGGAACAGCAGAGGGGTCCAAACAGCTGAAATAATGCCCAATGATTGTAGCATTCATCACACAAAGGATAAGAGATGATGGATTGAGTGGGAGCAGCAGCAAGAGGAAACTGGCTTCTCCCTGATCTGAGTGTCAGACCATCAGAAGAGGTGAGGAATGGATGCAATTAACGCTGTGTCATTGGTTGCATTATCATGAATACCGCAAGGTGAGGGGTAATTTGTATGATTGATAGAACGAGTCTTTGACCAATGACCAAATATTACTTCCCATAAGGCTTTGCAGATGAGGGCCAATGTGAGATAAACAACATAATGATCAAGTAAAAAATATTATCGTTCTCATATATTGGCTGGAAAGCATTACTTTCACTATAACATCTGAACTGAACCATCCTGACAACAGGCTGGGTAGGAATCACACACATTTCTCTGCAGCTGTATCTCAGTGGTAGAGCGGGTCGTCCTCTAACAGCAAGGTTGGCGGTTTGATCCCCGGTTCCTACTGTCTGCTGTCGAAGTGTCCTTGAGCAAGACACTGAACCCCAAGTTGCTCCCCGGGTGCCTTACAGCAGCCCACTACTCTTCAGGATGGGTTAAATCCAGAGGTCAAATTTCATGTATGTACCTGTATGTACAGTATATGACGAATCTAATAAAGTTTAAGATTTAGAAGAGTTTAAGTGTTAATAGTAACTCTAAATCTGAGTCTGAGTCTGGTTTGAGTGCATTCTTTTAATCAGTGAAGAGGGCATGTCCAAGTAAAAATGCAGCGATTAAATTGCTCTTTTAAAGATAAAAGCCTTGCAGGCCTGATGTCGGACTCTGGAGGACCATTTTTGTGTCAAAATACTTATTTCTTAAGTAAGTAGCCGTGTAATAAGCCGGATAATGTACAGCTTCGCGTCGGGGTCCACCATACGTGCTGCATCGCCCTGTCGGGGATTCTTTCACAACAATGACCCGCTAGCTGCACATTATCCCGCTTATTACACAGCTACTTACTTACTCAATATTTTGACACAAAAACGGTCCGCCAGAGTCCGACATCAGAGCTGCGCCCATAGCAACGGTCTGCTATACATAGCAACGGTCTGTATTACAGAAATTACAGACCGCAGAACGCCGTGATTGACCAATCAGAATCGAGTATTCAACACAGCCGTGTAATAAAGGCTTTTATCTTTAAAAGAGCAATTCATCGCTGCATTTTACTTGGATATGCCCTCTTCACAGATTAAAAGAGACTCTTACCAACTCAAAAACATGTATTTAGAGTTACTATTTACACTTAAACTCTTCTAAATCTTAAACTTTATTAGATTCCTCATATACATACAGGTACATACATGCAATTTGACACTTAGTGTCACTTTGTGCTGTCACTGGAGAAACATGTTTAAAGTTCTTTTTTTTGGAAATGTGTGACTTTCAACTAGCCTTAACTGTGTCCTGCTGAGTTGTTAACACACTACGTTTCCTCCTGACCCCCTAAACTACAAATACTCTTCATTCCCAGGTTAAGATTTTGCTTTAAAGGTAATGGTGTTTCCGTCTGTTACATTCTTATAAATATGTTATGGAGTGACTGGCATTTGTTATTCATTGTACCTGACTGTTTTATTACCTTGTGTTCTGTAACCCTGTTTTGAAAAGTGCTAAATGAATTAAGATTATTATTATTATTATTACTAGATTAATGTCGGTTCTAGTCAGCTGAACTGTGATCCCATATGTAAAACCACCAAGTTTTTTAAAAGGAACATCGAACATGCAAACTGCGAAACAAGCAAGCTAGATGAAAACATGGTGTTGATCTCCCTCTGTACATGAGATAATCGTGACATCTCTCACAGCACGTGTTCGCGCTGCAATTAATCCTCTGAATTTTATTTTTGTACATTTGCATAAGTGATTACGTTAGTCTGCAGCACCCATATGTTCCACCTGCGTTATTTGCTTAATGGCAGCACAAGGGGGATTTGGGACTTGCACGAAGAGCTTCCTTGTGAGAGGAAACGTAGCGTGTGGTGATAGCCGTGTCGTCTCCAATCTAACGTGGCATTTCCTTTTTTCTTAACGTCTGGAGCTGAGAGCAGGAACGCCCCTCTCTGGAAGAAGCTGTTGACCCTTTGTCAGACTTTATATACAAGGTCGCTCCAACGGCTGAGCCAAGATCAATTGTATTCATGTCATTTCCGCTGACGCTGCTGTCTTGTAGCGGGTCAGTCCTCTCACTCGAGCTGTCACCACACACTAACTCAGCCGTGTGGAGGATCCTCTTGATCTTCCACACATTCACCCAGGTCATTTCTCCTTTGTGCTCCTGATTTGTTTAACATAACCACTGTAATTGTCCTCTTTACACACAAAAAAACTACACTATATATTTCTTTTGACAACATTTGAGATGTGGATAGAGGGAAAAAGGCAGTTTCTGAGCTTAAGTAGCCTCCACTGAAACCACAAAGGACTGTGAAAGAAAACTGTTCTTGTCATTGCAGCATCTTTTGTTGGATTTGATCCCAAAAAGTGAGATTACAACATAAAAGTGATGGGTTCAAGCTGTCTCCTTGGTGTCCTCTGGTAAAACTGAGGGGCAAATTCACAAAAGGATTGCTCGGCTTTTGCGGCCGCTAAACCTGCACAAATAAAGACATAAAACCCCATGTAATTCTCAAAGCAGCTGCAAGCTGCCAAGCAAATAGCATCTCATGCTCCTGTGCAATTTGCACATATTTAAATTAGGTAATGTGCAGACATTCGGTGAAAAATTGGCCCCTTTCTATGCAAATGAGCCTCATTGCAAAAACAGTGCAATTCACAAAGATCAGCTCTAATAGCCACACACAACTACAGTGAAATTATTAGTGTCTTCAGAGAGTTGCTGGTAACTGAAGCACATTTATAAGGGATACTCAAACTCATTAATAGTTCGGATGTAGTGAGCGGTCGCAATGACAGTTGTAGTGTTAGGTATACAGTGTATGAGACATATTACTACTAAAGTTCTGAAGAGTTACAAAGGTGCACGGGACAAGGCGTCCGCCATAATCTTTGCCCTTAATGTGCCGAATGTCAAAATGGTGACGCTGCAAAATCAGAGTCCACCGCATGACTCTCTGATCTGGGTTCAAAAAGGTGAGCAGGTTATGGTCAGTAAATACTACGATTGGCATTCTGGAGTCAAGTTAGATATGGAAGTGCTGCAATGCCAAGATTAATGCCAACGCTTCTTTCTCTACCACTGAGTACCCTCACCAAAAATAAGTTTATTCAAGTGTGCTATTGGTATACTTTAAATATGTACTTATCAGAGATACACTATACAAAATTATACTTAAGTATACGTGGCTTATACCAACAAGCATACATAAAGGTCTAAATGTACTTGGCAAGTTTACAGAAAAGTCGAAGTATACTTAGCTTATACTGAAAAGTTTACAGAAAAGTATATTTGACTTAGTACTATAAGTTCATAAGAAAACTTACAAGTACACTTGCAGTAAAAACTATTAAAGTAGTAGTTAACGGAAAGTATACTCATCAACAGCTGAAACTTTGGCATAAACAGGCCGCACTTGACCCTGACCCACAACCACACCAAGATATGTCACGGTCGCTTTTGCAAACTCACATTTCATTAAGTTTACAGTCAAATTTCCATCTGCTAGTCGTATGAATATGACTCAGATGATCCTCCCAGGTATTATCACCACATCATATAAATATACAGCACAACCTTCAAGTCCATTAACGACCACATTCATGAGTCATTGAAATGTAGCTGGTGCGTTACGTAAGCCAAACCCACGACTGTATAAGAGAACAGGCCAGATACTTCTGAGGAAGAGCAATCTGAGAAATCAGACTTAACCTGACTTTATGTGGCAAAGTTGGTTTCTTTTCCTGTGGTCTGGAATAACAATCAGGTAGTTTTGTTCAGACGACTGATGTACTAAAGTATATGGCCCAACAAACTGTAACTGGAATGGTGTCCCCACACCACCAGTTTCAATTATTCCAACTTAGCAGCTGCTACAGTATATAGGCCAGTCAGAGGCATGAACCAAAGCCCAGCAGTCATGTTAAATTATGTTTTGACCTATCAGTAGACCTTGCCGTGGGTATCACGCCATGCCGTCATAAATCTACTGAGCCCCATGACAGGCGACGCCATTGTCTAGCCTGACCTAACGTACCTTTAAGTTGCCTTTAAATCCTGCTGTCAACCAAGCAAAGAGCAGATACCGGGTAGCTTATGATTGTTAGGCTACTACAGTGACTGACCTCACTGGCTTGAATGTCCAGCTGTCATCTCTGCTTATCTAACTACACTTATCTCACAAATAGTTACTACTATCAGAAATCATTTCACACCATTCACTGACCTAATGTACTTTTAAACAACCAGAGGAAACACTCACTGGCTTATTACACACACTTACAGTGCCAGTGACACAGAGCACCTTTAGAAGAACATCATTCGAGCAGTGTACAGTTACAAGAAGGATTCAGATAAACTTCTTCCAATTTGATTGGACCGCTAAAAAGTGGGTGGAATTAGAATTTAGCTCGATACGGAGCTACAGAGCAGAGGACTGTTGGCTCCACCCACCTGGTCTCACGGGAAGACGTATAAATACCACCTCATTATATACTGCGTGTCATGAGTACGCATTTGAGCCTTTTTGTGTCTTTTTTTTTTTTTTTAATTTAACCTTTATTTAACCAGGTTAGTCCCATTGAGATTAAGAACCTCTTTTCCAAGGGAGACCTGGCCGAGACAGTCAGCAGCAAGAACACAAAGTTGCAGAATGAGACACAAACAGAGACAAAAATACAGTTCACAAACACTAAAAGCACTAAAATCTGCATTAAAAGAGAACTATCTAAAGACAAATGGGGGTAAAAAAAGGAACTTTTCTGGGAGTCAGCTGTACAACAAGGGAAGCTAAAAACATTGGCATGCCATAGAGTCTGCACAGTTGGGTTATTTTGGAGGTGCCGATGTGTAAACCAGCTCAGTAAGGCCTTAATAACCACACACAACTCAGAGTAAAGGAGTCATAACTTTAACTGTGACCCATAATGCTATTTTGTAAGTAATTTCTAATTGTGGATATTATGCATATATGTGTTCACCTGATATCAATTTGGCCATATGTGCTCTCTGCAGTTCAGAGAAGCATAACGAATCAATGTGGACATTTGGTAAGCACACAGTCAGTAAACAAGGGGTCAAACATTTCTCTATAATTTAGACATGCAGTTTTAATCACAGGTTTCCTTTTTGTAATTTGGATATATCAAAAATAAGTCGTCATGCAATCCAAAAGGGTCTTCAGATTGTTCTCGGATGAATTTTTTCATTTTTCCAATAACTATTTTTCTCAGAGAGCAGAAATGTTTCTTCAACCATGTCGAACTGCAGGCTTGTGTTTAGCTGTGATGTGAGTCCTGAGATACTTTACATAGATAAAAACAACCAACTGATCTCAACAGGAGGTTCACGTCTTAAGATCTCGACTGGGACCAGTATTGACGAACAGTGTGAGCGTGTAGAGAGGACTCAAAGAGAACATGGCTCAGAATGCCCCGATCAAAAGATAGACTCATCCATTTTTACCTTTCACCATCACTGTAGGCTTGGATCATTCCTCAGAGGGTGTGCTGGCTGTGAAAAAGCACAAACTCTGTCCATTTAACCAGCTACCTCTGTGATGCTCCACCTCCTGCTCTCCTTGTACCTCCCACATTCCTGCATGGTGTCATAGAAGGTATGTCCCCAAACATGCATGTATTCCACCCATGCAAAGTTTCAAAATGACCACCAAAATGGTCAACATAACACTGTTATCTAATAATGTTAACGTGTGGCGTCGGTCTACAGTGTGTTTACTGAGTCATTAACCGAGGCTGTATACGGTCCGTGTGCGTTTTGATAGTTTTGTCTTCAATTGGCGGCTGTGGTTGCACCGAGAGTCACAGCAGGCTGGTGGAGCGCTGGATCTAACCTGTGAAACGGCGGCAACAGAAAGTTTGCTGATCCGGCGTAGAGTCGGAACGGTCCCCCGGGGATCAGACCCCCGGAGCTCGGGTTTGCACCGCTGAATTTGAGCTAACTGCTAATGGAGGTCCGCCCTCGGGGCAGCTCTACTTCTTCATCCTCTCACGTTGGACTGAGGACAGACTGGACGCTACAGTGACTCACTATCACCTCTCCATGTACAGGACGGGTCGGGGCTAGCTGGTTAGCATGCTCGTTTCACTAGATATCTCTGCAACACAATACAGAGACGTCTTTGACATGACGTTAACACTGTAACCTCTTCACATTCTGTTGATAATGTCTGTTCATTTTATGAATGTTTAAACCTAAAGTTCTACTCAGATCTTACACATTGCACCTTTATATCTATCGTTATAAAACTATGTGGAGTGCACTCATACAAACTGTGACAGTTACTGTCAGCACTTCATCACAGGAGCCTACAAGTGCTTTCACATTAAAATGCATGTAGTGTGAAACACATACAGGAGCTGTCTTTTATACAGCGAGGTCAAGTTTCAAAAAATGGTCTGAATACAATGAAATGGCAACTATGGGGACTAACGGAAATAACACTGCATGCTAATACTGCATGTTTTTCATGTCCCATAGAACCCATTTTCATTCACATATCTTGAGAGACATATCTCAGAGGTCAAGGGACCCCTGGGAAAATGGTTACGCCAGTTTAGTCCTAACTTTAGCCTAACTTTGGAGCGTTACTTAGCCTTCTTCACAGCAGACAGCCGTAGCTTTACACACGTTACCTTACTGCTGCAAATGAACAGAGAACTGTGTTTCATGTGGATCTGTGATGTTTAGCTGATTCCCAGATTAGTTTAATACAACACATTCTCATCCCAACAGAGTGAACTTCCACCACATCCTAGAAGGATATGTATGGTTGTGGGATCTTTGATGCATATCATCCCCTCTCTTTCTGCCCATATTTCTTGTCACATCTCCATCGTCAACTATAGTATAAATGTCTAGAAATGCCAAAATGTATGCGGTCACACCAGAAAGTGGCAGAAAACATTTGCATGTCTTCACAAAATAGGCAGTACTAGAGTCTTGGTGACGTAGTGAGTACTCGCAGGGCTAGATGGTGAACTATTGTTGCTCCTAAATTCTTGAAGAAAACTTGCGTACCTCCAGGGGCGAACGAAGAATAAAAAAACGGAGAAAAATACACTTTGGACTCGCACAAACGAGTGGCGCGCCTGTTTACATGGAAGTGTTTAAAATAGTAAGGTTTTAGTGAAGATGCTTGTGTTTGGGAAGTAGGGAGCTGTAAATGACCGGAGTCAGTAACTGGATGAATGAGATTTGGATTATACTGCACGAGTTGTGTGAAAAACGCGGCCCCCATTTGCTTCAATTCATCAAGACTTTTCTCCGTTTTAGATTCTCCGTTCACCGTGGAGGCATCCAAGAAAAACAACGTTTTTTTCAAGAATTCAAGGTAACATGGGGGGAGTAATTAATACACAAATGGTCATTTTGGGGGGTGAAGCATTCCTTTAACTAGCTCGAATATCAAAGCGGTACCAACAGGCCCATAAAAGTGCTCTTCACCCAGAGAGGAGGGAGATTATCAAAGGTAGTCTGTCTGCTGGCCTGTGTAAAGCCAATCCATTTTTTATGAGAATACAATAGTGGCAGCTCAATCAGCATGCAGCACAGCATGCAGGAATGCAAGCTGCTGATCTCGCTGCTATTTTTGCCTTCCGCCGTGTCTAAAGCTGACTTTCTAAAGCACACCGTCTTCTGCGGTGCTGTGTAGGTCAGTCGCAGTATCGACTGAGAGTGTTTTCAGGCATATTAAATCCAGTGACAGTTCCTGAGGTCAGGGGTCAGAGAAGTCGCTGCATCCACGTCGGACTGGATCATAGCATGTTTTTGCGAAATCAGTGAGTTTTCATTTGCTAACACAGTTCCACTACTACAATTTAAATGTGTACACAGGTTGTGTGGGCATGAGAGTGTCGTTGATTTCCTATTTCAGGTTTTGGATGTAGGTGTACTACTGAGGAAAGTAAAGAAAGAGAAAAACTTGTTGGCCAAGTAAATGAGACTTGGTTTATTTTTCAGGTTGCAGTCTGAAGGTACTCTCATCTGAACTTCTCTACTCTGCTATACTGTTAAAGAAGTCAATATATGTGGCTTTAATAGACTACCATTAAAGGCTGTTTCATCTAAAGTAAGTGCTAAAATACTGCGAGGCCAGCGTGCCAAAGAGTCTGTTGTAGATGTGAAAGAGAATCCATGTAGTTTTTTTCTCCCTGAAAGTCCTGCCTTGGATGCACACAGTTTGTTCTGGATACAGATGCTAATTGCATTTTAATGTGTCATTAAAAATAAACCCATAAATCAAATGGTAGCACAGTAATTGGGGTTTAGAGACTTAGAGGCCCCTTAGGAGAAATAATCCCACTTTCAGAGGAGAGGAGGGGTTCTGAACAGTGCTGGATTTCAGGGCAAACACAGATAAATGGCCGGCTTTTCTGTCTGACCACAGTATGTTCAATGGGGTGCTATTCAGCGCTGAGGCCCAGCTTATGGAGGCAGGGCATGATGGAAGCAGCATGGACAGGATCCAGGATCCTCCGTGACTTAATACAGACAATGAAAATGCTTCCACCGGGGGAGACGAGCCAGGATGCCAGGAGCTTTGAATCAAAATATGAATGCAATCTGTTAAACCAACAGGGCACATGCAGGTTAAGCTGAGCTGATTTCATAACTGCAACACAGGCAGGTGTAAGTGTGTGTGTGTGTGTGCGTATGTGTGTTTAGGTGAAGGTGGTCTGCTGCAATGTCAGATTCACTATCTGCAGATCGGTGTCAAAGAAAGCTGCAGATCCCTCTCAATCATTTCACTAATCCAGTAGACAGGACAGGCTGCAGGATGTTTTTGAGAGGTAGGTTAGCGTGAGACTGGAAAATAAGCTTTATTTCTGTTTACTTCCTGTATGAAATGTATAAAACCCAAGCACCAACCATGACCTCTGACCTTTACTGTAATAATCTGCAACATTATTTTATACAAAATTCCTGTTATGACACTATCACAGATTGATACAACTCAACTGTTCATAACAGCTTTTATATTACCTTCTTTAATTTGTTGCTCAATTTAACAATTTTTTACCACTGGAGAATTGTTCAAAATGATAAATAATCCCTCTAAAATACCACATTAAGACACCAACACCTTGAGGAACACCAGAGAAAAAGCCATGCTGTGATTTGGGATCAAAAACTTTTGACATTCGGAGATTTCTGCAAGAATTGCATTTTTCGGCGATTGGATGGCGAGCACTTCTGTTGTGTAAACTGCTCAGAAACCTCCTTATTGTCAATCTAGCTAGGAAAGCCATCCATCCTCTGGATGCTCTAGGTCTCTAGTTTGATCCATCCATCGTCTGAATGCTATAAGTCTGTGGCTGTAAAGTTTCATGAGGCTGTGATTATCCTAGAGGTCACCACAGGTCATTTTATACAGTGAGGTCAAGGGAGGCTAATATCAGGACTAAAATATCACTGCATACTGAATGCAAAAACTGCCTGGTTTTTGCCCCAAACTGCATGTGATTATCATAAAGTGGGCATGTCTGTAAAGCGGAGACTCGTGGGTACCCATAGAACCCATTTTCATTTACATATCTTGAGGTCAGAGGTCAAGGGACCCCTGCGAAAATGGCCATGACAGTTTTTCCTCACCAATATATAGCCTAAATTTGGAGCGTTATTTAGCCTCCTCCCCAACAAGCTAGCATGACATGGTTGGTACCGATGGATTCCTTAGTCGTCTAGTTTCATATGATACCAGTAGCTTCACTCTATCTTTAAAACCGAGCCTGTTACATCCTCATAAAGACAGTAATGTCGGCTGGGATCGGAACTCAGACTATATACTGTACATGAGTATGCACATACCATAGTAGGCAATAGAACAAATTTTGGACACGGAAAAATTAACCTTTGCAATCAGAGATCACATGAAAAAATTGAATATGATTTACCCCAAAGATAATATTAGACAATTGTGTGAAATTGTCATAAATATCATATGAATTCTTGGGTCATGGCCAAAAATGTGTTTTGTGAGGTCACAGTGACCTTGACCTTTGACCACCAAATTCTAATCAGTTCATCCTTGTTGTGCCAAATTTTAAGAAATTCCTCCAGGCGTTGCTGAGATATTGCGTTCACAAGAATGGTCTGGACGTCCAGACGGATGGACGGACAACCTGAAAACATATATTCAACCTTCTTATGCCTCTGGCCGCTGCTGTCGCCGGCGCAGAGGCATAAGAAAAAGAGTATGAGCACACAGACATGCAGCAAATAATCAAACAATCCAGAAAAGAGAAGAATATATTTCATCTATCACTGGAAAGGTGGAAGATAAGCTGTTGAAATCTTCCCGTCAGACGTGGCTGCCCTGATCTGTTGTTTTAGCAGAATTAGGAGGATCTGAGGTGGATTATTGTTGGGGCTGAACCAACACTGTGTAGGACTGCTGGGCTGTGCTTAGATGTTCTATGCATTTTATACTGTTGTCAGAGTGATGTGACGGGGAATGAAAGGCTTTTCTGTGCACACAGGCTGAGACGTCGGGAGGAGGAATGCAGCATGCTATTGAACTCTGCTGGAGACACAATGATTAAGGAAAAGACATATTACTATTCGCCCTATGAATTGGGGATTAAATAAATTCCAAACTGATTACATTTTGGCAAGAGAAACTTTTTCGCTGTAAACTCACATTGCTTTGGTGCCGTGTCAAACTAACCCTGTCATGCAACCGTTGAGTGATTTGTCATGCAGCGCTTATTTGGCGGGGCTGAAATGGAATTAAAACTAATCTGACATCCAACTTCTATTTTACACGGGCACCTGCACACTGCTGGAGTTAAAGGGAGATTCCAACACAAAACACTGTGCTGTTCTTACACACAGCTAATGCTGTTTGATGTGTTTCTTTTAACAACATGCATTGTTCTCTCCTCTCTGACGTTTAACTGATAAAACTTACAATGCTTTTGTTTCCACTAGATGAAAGAGAGCACCTGTGGGTGCTGTTGGAATCCATTCTGGGAAATGTAGGACTTCAGTACCTGATGCAGCAACACTACTTTGTATCACTTGATGACAAAAACATATTATTCATACTTGCATAGTGAATTATAACGCATGATGCATCATAAGAGCTGTTGTAATACTTCTTAATCTGGGTACATCATATTTTATGTGCAACATGTTGGGTGTAATATACTGTTGAATGCGTGTTGAGTTCAGTGTTTCTCACAAAACACAATGATCCTGATTCACAACTCTGTTTTTATTTTTTCTCTTAAATTGGTTCATAAAAACTAAAAAAAGGAAGAATATACTCTGACATCAATATCTACCACCTTCTACTTGAAGTCTAATTAGCTAAGAACAACTGTAAATACCTTCGGGGTGATCACAGCCTGCAACAATACTGTCCAAATGTTTTATATCTGGTGGTTTCCAACTGTTAGTTGTCTTTTATTTTCTATTTTATGTTCTACAACTTGAATGTATCATTATCAGAATCAGTGTGTAATTGTTGTGAGTGGTCATGTAGGTTATAACTATATAAACACAACAGGGACTCAGTCAAAACATCGCTTCAGAAAGTGCACAGGGTACCTTTAAGTATTTGTTTTATTTAGTTCACCTAATGTTGTGTCCTGGCGGACGAGAGCTGCTTGCAACCGCTCACTACACAACAGTTTGAGGGTTCACATTACACCACGCAGCGCCCAAAGTTGGGCTTTGCTTGACACGGGGAAAACCGTCGTGACGTGGTGCAAGCCGTTAGAAATTGGGTTTCAGAGCGCAGTTGTGCCGTTGTCGCGTTGTGTCTGAAAGGACCTTCAGTGAGTGAGAGAAGGAGAGAGAAATGGAGAGAACTAAGAGAAAGAAATATTCTAGCAGGGGAAAAAAATGAATGAATGAATGAAAACTGATGAATATTAGTTTATGCCAGAGATTCATGCAAGATCACGCCAGAGGGGCGAATTATTCAGTTTTATTTCCTGAGAATTCAAAGTAAAATTAATTTATTTGTTGCCGTGCTCTTATTATGTTACTATTTTCTTTCTTTAAAAGTCATAAGAATGAAGGAAACAAAGTCTCTGAAACTCAAATTTTTCTGGAGGAGAACCCCCAGATCCCCCACTTTGGTTTCAAAATCCTTCCTACTTTCGAGGCCTCAAGGTCGGCAAGTATGCAGTAAGAGTAGCCACGGTGTCACCGAGCCTCTAGTACCACCAACAACGGGCGGGCGGATAAACTTTGCAGTGACACTTGTAGCCAGGGCTTTATACTTTTATACACACACACTTTAAACTTTCATTATGTTATTAGCCTATTTTAATTCTGGTTACACACGGAATTTGCGTTTGAAAAGCTGTCTTTAAAATGCAGTGTTGGGTATATATTAAATTACTTTTGTAACCGATGCATGATAACAACAGTGAATGTTTGCACGTTGTTTTTTGTTTGGAGGGTATTTGCCTGCTGCCCTGTATTAGCAGTATGAGCACACATAGTAATGTAATTGAAGTGTGCCATCTTGAAATAGGCTAATAGTTGATAGTGGTCGTAGAGTGTGTTAATATGCTCCACAATGAGGCCTGTAAATTAGAATTAAATGTTGCTTTAACTGCATATCTATGGATTTTGGAACAAAAGTGATCCAACAGAAACAGAAAGTAATGAGATTACAACGGTGCTTTAGTTCTCCGGTCTATTCCATTACTGAGTATCATTTGAAGCAGGTGTTCAGTGTTGTGTAGCAGATGACACTGTGGAAGTAACCTTACTAACCCTCCGTGACTGTCTGGAACAGAATGATGCCATATAGCTAATGTGGGTCTTTTAATTTGTGGCATTACTTTGTTGCCAGTGGTGTTAAGATTATTTTTAACAATAGGATATAACCTTAATGAAGAGCATTCTAGGGTAATGTAATGATCAATAATTGGAGAATTTATGGAGGGTGGATGAGTGAAAAGTAGTCGTCCGTGAAAGAAAATCAGCCAAATTATGTCTGTGAGAGGAAATAAGGATGGAATAATTCACACAGACGGACCCTTAATGTCTGCGTCTCTATGCAATTCCCTCTGTTCTCCACTTATTTATGTAGAATTCAAGCGAGAGCAGAAACGACTGGAATAACCGAGCACGGATGGGGGGAGAGAGGGAGGAGGGGACGGTCGGAAGAGACAATGTGTGTTTTAAAATTCTAGTCATTTTTGTTGCCATCCCACAGCAATGTGTCACTGTCAAATGCTTTATCTGTCAACTGCACTCTTGCCCATAGACAGCTCCGGGCCTTGTGGGAGACTTCATGGTGGCTTTTTTTCTCCCTTTCCCCGACGTCTGCCTGTGGCAGGTGTGGAGTCATCACAACTCTATTAGCTTCACCACGGCAATAAAAACACATTAACCTGCTACTCTGAGGACCGCGCTCATTACCCTGCTGGGGCTCTGAGGAGCTCTGTAGACTGGGACGGGACGTCTATTAATGGAGGCCGGCCAAGAGGCTACCTGTGTGTACACGCGGGGTCCAAAGCCCTCGAAAACCTGAGCACCCGACAGGACCCGTTCAGTCAGGTTGGTATAAATACAAACACATTTTCATTCAACGTGAAAGGACAGAAAACAAATCAGGTTCCAGTTAACAATTCAAATTACAAATTTTAAATTAGAAATAACTGACTTGAAGCAAAATGACAACCATGAATATTATAGGAAAAAATCCAGTTTATTACAACTTGTGTCTCATTTTTGTAGTTTTGTCTACCATTTCTATCTGGTTTGTATAATTGTATTCACTTAAATGCTCTCTATTCCACATTCAGAGCATTAATACAGCAGCAAACAACTATTGTCTACGTAAAGATATAAATGAGTAATGTCTACATGAGCAGAGAATGAAGTCTCTCTCCCTCTGTGTGCGTTGTAAAGTTCAGAGCTTCTCTGTGCTTTGTTGACATCAGCGGGTCGGCGGCGTGTGCCTTTTAGTGCACGTTTGTGAGCGAGCCCCACTGGCTAGCTCACGGCCGCTCTGCACTGCTCTCATACGGATGTTACAGCCGACATTACCGTCCTGACCGATGTCGTCCGATGGCCATGTTGAGAGCCGTTGAGAGGCAATAGATATGCTTTCAATTTCGCGTTAAGCACCTTTAATTTCTGAGATCTAAGATCATGACAACATTCCTAAGTCCGACAGACCAAGAAACTCGTTTATTCAGACCATGGATGGTTTACTAAGTGGGCCTGCTGGGTACAGGACCAGGGACCGAGAGGTACAGAAGGCCCCTAAACAACAGCCTCTGTTTAAAATGACAGTTATAAGGTCTCCTCATTGGAAAGTGACAAGGTGAAGAAGTCTTTTTTGTCTTTTATTTTACCCTGACCTTTAATATCAAGTATCTGCTGATCTGATATTGATTTTAATATACTTTTGTTCATTTCCCCGAAGCTGCACAGTGCATGCTTACAGTGCTACAGTAAGCATGCAGTAAAATTAATGAAGCAATTGAATTATGTTGGACTGCAGAATAGCTCTGTCCTAAGAAAATATAACCTGAATTGCTTTCTTTCTTGTAATACAAGAACATTGTACATTTGTACAGTACCTATGTATGTATATATATATATATATATATATATATATATATATATATATATATATATACACGATGTGCCGTTTGGGTAATAATGATCGTCTGACTGCTCACGTTTCTTTGCCAGTCTGATGGTACATGTCCATCGCCTCCATCCTTTCCACGTCTCCCATTCACTGTCTTTGTAAGCAGCGCTGCAATGCATTCTGGTAGCGTGGCGGCGCTATTCAAGAGATGGTGCGTCACGTTGGCCGTTCCTCATTTGCATAAAGTTGAGGTCTTGGCTACTTTATGCAAATCACGGGCGTCCGACGTGACTCGCCGCCTCTGGAAACTCCCTCGAAACTTGTGTTGTCGATCCAAAATAAAGACAGATTCAGCAACTGCGTGGCTTATATCTCACATAAAATATTTGCAGAAACACATTTCGGTGAACTATTTTCATGATATAAGAGAAGAAAGTTTCCAAACGAGCCGCCATGTTGTTTTCTGGTTTGAAAGCTGGGAGCAGCAGGCCACGGAGGGAAAGCGTTCGTCCAATCAGGTGTCGAGTGCCAAGTGCCTTGTGGCAGCCCATCAAGCGTCCAATGATGGGAAGTGGGGCGATCCCTCACGATAAAAAACGCCCCTGTGGACACATACCATGACTTCTTTTTAGCGATGTTGAGACATTCCTAAATTTAACAATTCCCTTGGGATGAACCCAAACTCATGAAAATAAGCCGCCAAATTGTAATAAACTGCAATTATGCTTTAGCAGGTGTATCTCAAAATCAAATTGGGCCACTAAAGCAGCGAAGAATAGCAAGATACCAACATGTTTCATCCCCCAAAACAAGTCTTCATCAACATGTGGAGAGCCTCGTATTCCTCTCTCTTAAAGTTGGGGCTGTGAAATGCATCATGAACCTGAATGCCTGCTCCTTTGAACCTGTTCAGGCTCAGCTCCAGATGCTGTCAGGTCCACTCAGACCCAGAACTGGATGAAGCCCGTCTTAGAAAAGTCACAGGTAGTATTTTGGACCTTTGAAGGCCTCTGGTATCAAACACTCAGCTGGAGTTAGTGTTAGATCACACTCTACACTGAGGCATGCAGGCTGCCTTTTAGAAAAAGATGAAATCCCCCAACACTCTCCCCACCAGTGCCATCTTTCAACAAAAGACAAGCATAATAGGTAGCCACATACCGCACTCGGCCCTCTCTGCAGGCATTTCCATCTGCACCCTGATAAAGAGGCCTATTGGTGCTCTTGTCGGGTGGGGTGGAGGTCTGACTGGCTCACCGCGGGGGTCTGTCCACCTCCCTCGCTGTCCTCGCTAATCCTGGTCTCCACAACCGGTGAGAGGACCAATCAGAGGATGCCTGGCAGGTCCTCCAAATCCACCCAGGTCAGGGATAATTAGCCTGTAGATTTCTCTTTCTATCCACTGTCTGAACACGTCTGAGAAAGGGCGGCTGTGAGAGACACATTTGTTGGGTCTGAATGGAATTATGGAGGTGCAGAATGGTGCGGGTCAGCTTCTCGTGTCCCAGCATCCAGGCCTCTCCAGGAGATCAAAATGTGGCCCCCTCTTCTTCTTCTTCTTCTTTTTTTCTTGAGAATCTTGTGTGTCTGCCTGGAGATTTGGCAATGATTAAAAGCTCTGCAGCTCTGTTCATGCAAAACCACATTCTATTAAAATTCAGTTTACCACCATCCATGCTCAGTTATGTTCTGTTAACGTGTTGTTTCATCATTAATTACTCTGGAATAGCTGATTTAAAAAATGTGTAGCCTGGAAGGGAGCCAGCAAGTGCAAATTCTTCATGTTACTTTAGTTTCGGGTGAACTAAGACGGTCCAGAATCAAAGGCAGCCATCGCTAACAAGCTTTTCCTCTCATCTTCCTCTCAACAGCCATGAAGAACAGAAAGAAGTCTGTAAAACAAAATGCAATCTCCATAACACTAGTTTAACGAAACAATCCCAACCCAAGCTCACATAGTAGCACTTTCCTGAACGTTCAACCTAAAACGCTTCGACTGTTCGACTGAGGCTGAATGTTTTAACTGCAAATTTTCAGTTGTGAAAACCATAGACCATAAGTGGACATCGTCACCGTGACGTCACCCACTGGATTGTGGACTACCGTTTTGAAGCTTCGAGTTTGGCATTTTGTCCGTCGCCATTTTGGTTTTTGGAACCAGAAGTGACTATATTTGGACGAGACGGTGGAGCTGGAGAGGAGCGAGGACCGGCAGGGCTAGGTATCGTTAGCAGCTAACTCTAGCGCTAGCTAGCTAGCTTGGTTAGCAAGGTGCATCCAAGCCCCCAGGAAGAGCGCCGGTCATTGATCCCAACTTTCGTAGTGGCCAAACGGCGGTACTACAACTTCCGTGTCCGTCACGTGATGCCATCGGGCCCAAAAAGACTTTTTCCTGTAGACTTACATTGGGAAAGAGACAGAGTTTTTTTTTTTTTGAGGTAAATCAACTCCCCACTACGAACACTCTAATAGCCCTTATTTAAATCATTAGGTTTTAAAAGTTGTAAAACTCACTAATAGCTGAATCCAGAGTTTTTTCCCTTCCTCCGTTCATGTGAATGAGACCCAGACCGAGGCTGGAGCAACAAGCCGTGACGACGGCGTGACGTTGGGACCCCGTGACCGAGTCATGTGACCGAGCGGACGCTACTGCGCATGTTCCACGTGCCCAAGATCCGGGTGCTTTTCCAGACGGAAGTCGAGCCATTTAGGCTTCATGCACCACTTTCATAGGAATGAACGGAGCCCCGCCTCCAACGCTGCATCCAGTTCTCTTTATACATCCATGGGTGCATCCCTGATTGATGTTAACTGTGATATTAAAGCTAGGGTTGGTAATCTTAACAAACTAGCAAGAGTGCACTAGCTTGTAAAAGTTATCCAACCGAAAAAACCCAGCCCAGTGTTGCCAACTCTTTTCCAATGAAGTAATGAATGAATGCTGCTTGGTGAGAACACATCAATATTGTTCAGAAAATATATTGTTTTCTAGTTTTATTAGTCATCCGCATTAGAAACACTGCTAATTTATTCTGCCACTACAGCACAGCGCTCACTCGTAATTTCGCTCTCCGACAATGTGTCCACAGACGGTGATTCAGGAGCTCTTTGCAGACAAGCAGCACAAAGAGGGAGGTTACTGAAGCCACATTACCACCATTGATATTAGCCAACGCCGAGCCCCTTACTTCATTCCCCACCCATTCAAGAATCACATTAAGGTTGCAGAGAGCTGTTTTATTGCTTTTAGCTTTTCAATTAGGCTGGATAATTTGTGTCCACCTCCTTTAGATTAGATTTTAAATGAGAAACATGTTGTGCCATTAATTATCACAATTCTTATCTTGTGGACAAAGCTCTTTAACGCCCAGCTGAAAAGAAGAGCAAAGAAAGAAAGGGGAAGAAAAAGATGGAGAGAAGAAGGAAAAAAAAGTGCTAATGTGATGAACAGCACAGGGGAGTGCTGGGTAGTGGACAAGCTAAATGATTAGCTCAGTAATAGTGAGAAGGGCTATGGCAGTGATGGCCCTTCAAAGAGCTCGATGCCTTCCCGGGCGGTGCGTCCGTCAGACTACCTGACATCCTGGCGTTTTCCATGCTGCGCTGACGTGTGTGTGTGTGTGTGTGTGTGTGTTTCTGACCTGAGGTGATGTTGGGGAGCTACAGAAGATGTTTGTTCTTTCGACCAGCACCCCTCCTTCCCACCCAGCTGAGGAGCAAACACTTCACTCCTAGTCAGCTCTAAAAGTGGGTCAGGCCTCTGTGTAGCTCCTGCTGCTGCTGCTACGGTTTGTCTACAGCACTGCTGTTGCCTCTGGAATCTGTGTACAGCAGGACGTGCCTCTGCAGCAAGATAGTTGTGAGATACTGCAGGCAGACAGCAGCAGCAGGGTGCTGTATATATACAGTATATATAGTGTGCCTTTTGGGGAAAACAAATCATGAGAAAATTGAGCTGAAAACATGGAATAAAATCTCAAGAATATTAAATAAAAGTTTTAGGATACTGAGTGAAACCTGAGAATATTTATAAAGTGGATGGAATGAAACTGACTATTATGTAACGATATTTACACCATTTGGAGAAACAGTCGATTAATCACAGCTCCGTAGTTTGAAAGAAGAACGCAATCTTTCTTCGTAGCATACTTGCCAACATTGAGACTTCAAAAATAGGGAGGATTTCAAAATGAAAATATTTGCATTTGCAACTTTGCAACAAAGTAGGAAATAACAAAAATAAACACAATTAAAACTGACAAAAAAAGAAACCATTTAACTATGTATCCTACTGGTAGAAGCACAAATATCCAGGAAAAAATGACCAAATTATCAAAATCTGCAAGTCAGGCAAGACGCTCCACTTCTGAAAAGCTCCTGGTGTGGTATGACGCCGTGCCGGGGACGGAACAAAACTCTCACACGCCTCCGGTGGAATCACAGTATGAGAGGATCTGGGGCACCAGGGAAGTCTCCCTTTCTTTGGCTGGTTGGTTATCCACCTTTCCATGATAAGTGGGCCAACTCATTGCTAATAATCACCATTAGATGCAGTTGTATAGAAACAAGACTCATCAAAACCGAGTATATATGTCTGGACCGTGTACGGTCAGTCTGAGTTTGTGGCTAAATTGTTACACTAATAGTCAGTGGTCATGTCTATAATGTTAAATCCAGCGGTACATGTCCACCAGGTCCGGCGAGGACACTAGGGGACGCGCTGCTCCACCCAACTGGCCGTTTAAGCGGTGACGTACGCGGTCGTGGAATGTATCTGATTGGTCCCTGGTTTTCTGCCGGCGATCTTCCGCATCCATTCTGCCCATAGATCAGTTTCCTTTAACTCCTCCTCCCAGCCTCGGTCCGGGTCTCATTCACATGAACCGAGGAAGGGAAATAACTTTAGATTCAGCTATTAGTGCATTTTACAACTTTTAGGACCTAATGATTTAAATAAGGGCTATTAGAGTGTTCGTACTGGGAAGATGATTTACCTAAAAAAGAAAATATTCGCTGAGTTACAGACGTCTCTTTCCCAATGTAAGTCTATGGGAAAAAGTCTTTTTGGGCTCAATGGCATCACATGACTTGAATTTGCATCAAAGCCTGGTGCACTTCTTGAGGGCTTGGTTTCAAACAGGAAACAACATGTCGGCCTGCTCGTAAACTTTCTGTTATTCCGTCGAAACGATTCACCAAAATCTACTTGTGAAAACATGTTAAGAGAGAAATAGGCGATGATGCCACTGCTGAATCTGGTTTCATGTTAGAACTAGATCGCCTAGTTTGACAGCTTGGTCCAAGTTTCGTGAGCCTGACACGTCGCGCTGGACGGACTCATTTGCATAACTAACTGTTCCTCGCTTTTTCATTTTGTAAGAGCAACCAATCGTGTAACTTCATCACTCAGTCAGTCTTAGACCTTAGACTTTTTGCTCAAATCTCTCGAAAATAGTTCCAACAAAAAAACGTTATTATATTTACATTCTGAACCTTGTACAACCAGCTTTGTCAATACTTGAATTTGAGAGAGCGAGGAACCATGTATGTATATGTACAGTATATATGTCTGCATGCTGTCATATATCTACATGCTGTGTGCATGGAGTTCCTCTGGAGCTCCGGGCTGCTTAACATGTGATAATGACCCCGCTGGCTGAATTCAAATCAGATTACCGTGCTCTCTCTCGGGACAGCCTGCATGTGTCTCTCACATTAAAAAGCTCTTCTTCTGGAAGCTGCTGCAGGAGAGGAGCTGCTGCTGTGAGCTTGTAAAAGAGGCACAGGTCCGTTAGCTCCGAGGTGTTTTCACCCGCCTCCGAGGAAGAGACTCGTGCGTGTTTCGGTTTGACGGGCAGATGTGATGATCAGCCTCACGAGCCAGAGATGGCTGCCAGAGTGATGGCATGCACATGCTGACCACCTCAGATTGAATGGTTTGTAGTGTGAATATAATACACTCAAGGGCACACTTCCTGCAGCACTTCTTTGTTCTGCTTGATTGCATATTTGACTGAAAGTGCATTATAGTAAATCTTTTGTGGCATGTTCAGTTATTTTTAATGAATTTAACTTTGTTCACAAACCAAAAAGGGCTATTAGAGGAGCTAAACCTCCCCTTTGAATTAGACTATAAATCATTATTATACTGTATTATTATATTAGCTATTCCAATTTCCTCTTAGAAGTGGTGCGGTGCAGCAGTCTCAAAAGAAAACACACCCTCAGGGTTTTTTTTATTTCACATCTCTGTAATTCCAGCACACTGACCTAATTGTAACCTGTTTTCCACACAGAGCTTTTTGAACATTTCCTCTATCGTCTTTTGAAGTTGTAGCAATAAAAAGCTTTTAAGCTGATATATTCAGACAAGCAAATATTTCTGCAGAAAACGAAAGTGCAATATATATGAAAGTCCTGGTTTATACCTACAGGTATATGCTAACCATTTTATCCTCATTAGCATAGTTTTTCAATCTGTTTGAAGATTTAAAAATCTCCAGGTGAAGTCAAGCCTTTCAGAGGAGAGGATAGATACTGTATGCTGCTTTAACAATTGCATAAATACAGAAGCAAATAAAAGACGAGTATTTTAATTTGAAAAGCCACTGAATACTAAATATTACAATTTAGACACCCATTCATAGGATTGACATATTTTACTTTGAAAACCATGCCCTTATATAGTGTTTAGTGGGCGTTACCTATGCTAATACCTGCCCTTATATAGTGTTTAGGGGGCGTTACCTATGCTAATACCTGCCCTTATATAGTGTTTAGGGGCGTTACCTATGCTAATACCTGCCCTTATATAGTGTTTAGGGGCGTTACCTATGCTAATACCTGCCCTTGTATAATGTTTAGGGGGCGTTACCTATGCTAATACCTGCCCTTATATAGTGTTTAGGGGGCGTTACCTATGCTAATACCTGCCCTTATATAGTGTTTAGGGGGCGTTACCTATGCTAATACCTGCCCTTGTATACTGTTTAGGGGGCGTTACCTATGCTAATACCTGCCCTTATATAGTGTTTAGGGGGCGAGATGTGTTTATATAACCAACAATGAACGTTTAGGTTAAAGCAGGAAAGTTGGTAAATCAGCCAATATGAGTGATTCTACCAGTATCTGTTGTTCACAGCTGCTTAGTTTATGCTGCATGAAAAGCTTCTCCTTCTGTTCATTTAATCCCTGCAGCCGTCTGAAGGCAGCGGGACAGATATGTTGATAAATCTACAGCCTCTGATGTGAGAAGAGCGCAGTGCCGTTACGCACAGCCGTCCACCTCGTTTACCTTCATTAAGTCACGTGTGAATGACACCAGACTGCTACCGGATAACCACACACGTGTCGACACACATCAGTCTGATCGATTATAACTCGGTATCCTGCCTATTTGTGCGGGAGACGGAGCTCATTGATCCTCTGTGTCACAGCCTCCTCTCCAACTGTCTTTTTGGCAAAAGTGGTTGTGTTAGCACAGTGGTTTCATCATGGAAATACATTACAGAGCAGACGCTGCTGTTAAATAGTCTGGTCCACGCAGTCCTGGTTCTGGTTCTCCTGTGCCTCCCTTCCCTCCAGAGGGCCCAGCAATACGGCCTGGGTCTCCAGCAGCGTGGTGTCGGTGTTGGCTCCTAGCGGAGACCAGTGAAGCCTGATCTGGGGTCAAGAACTACCATTTCAGCCCGCTCTCATTCCCAGGGCATCAAATACTGACATTTTGTCACGGCCCTCGGCATCTGATACCGACGCTCAAGGTAACCTTTAGCGTTTGTATAAGACGCACCGGGCTTTCAACTAACTCCAATGTAAACCCATACGTGGCAATATTAGACACTCCGAGTAACTGGTCCAGTACTATAAAGACTGACAAAGTCTGCATAGGGAGGAGGTCAGGGAGACCGCTGTTGGTGCCCCGTGTGAAACCAATAGTCAACGTTGACTTTTAAGTTACGTAAAGTACCTTACGTATGTAACATAGACTTTGTAACTTCAGTTACGTAAAAACGTACTTATTTTTACCCAAACCAGCCTAAACCTAAGTGATGCCAAGGGGTCCCGACCAAGCGTCCGTCTGTGATGTGTCTATGTAAACGAGTGGCGTCCACATAACACATTTTATCGTCCTTGCAGACTAGAGACAATGAGCACTTGAGGTACGTACTGTATGACAGAAGTTTGTGAGGGCTCAGTCTGTAAGACCAGAGGGTGGACATTTGGATTCCTATTAATATAATGTCAACACATTCTCACACCCAACTCGTCAAAGACCGACGCTTGGTCTACGTTTCAAACTGTGACTCTCTAGGTAACCCTCTAGCGTCAGTTGTGGACATGTCAGGGACGGCGTGTCAATATACGCTCGATACATGCATAGGGTCTTTTCAAAATAAATGTCCTCCTTCACAGGAAGTTTAGGCTTAGGCAAGAAATCAAAGGTAGGTTTAGGGAAAGATCGTGGTGGTCGTTAACTTGACTGACTCACGATACTAACAATCACGTGACTAACAATGTGACGAAAAGTCAACGTTGATGTTTAGTTTCACACGGGACATGAACAGCGGTCTCCTGGGTGAAAGTCCTGTGTTTGTTTGGCCCACCCGTCCGCCCCGACCTCCTCGCTATGCAGACTTTGTCTTTATACTACATCACATGACTTCTGGAGCAGTTGCTCTGACCGTCTAATATTTCCGCGGATGTGTTTACATTGGAGTCGGTTGGAAGCTCGGTGAGTCACATAGAGATCCTGAGGATAACCGATCGAGCCTTGGTATCTGATGAGTTGAGGTGAGGACGGGTTGTATAAGTTCATGTCCCTGAAGCAGGCAGCCGATCTCACCCACGCTGGCCTTTCTTGTGCCCCGTGGGTGAAGAGTTATTTGTTCAAACTGACCACAAAGACACTTCCAATAACCACCAACTACTGGCTACACCACTAGCTTTAGAGACATTAGGCCAATTGAATCTAAGAGACAGTTTAACGGCCCCCTCTCCTCCCATCAAGAGCTCAAGCAATTTAATCCATGTTTTGCAGCTTTTGTAATTCAGCCTCCACTCAAACACCCCAAGATACTTGTAATTACTGACAATAATTGAGTTTGTGTCGATGTGAAACACAGCTTGGGTTGGACGGGACTGGGAGGAGAGTGCATTTGTTGTGCTCGTTTGGCAGAATGACAGTGATCCAAACCTGCAAAGACAACAAGCGCGGCATCTATTTAAATGTTTGGTGAAATTAAATTAAATGTGACACAATGAGAGGAAAGGGGAGTGGACCCCACAGCCTCAACCGGGGTGGTTGTAATTAACTCATGTGTGAGAGAAACACAATTAATACACAACAGTGTTTATGACAGCTGCGCTAACGTCGCAGTGCCACGTTTCCATCAGTCAGGAGGGTTCATTGTTTCACCTGTCTGCCTCTGATTGGAAAAGTTTACCTTAGAACATTCTCCCACGGCAGACTGTGTACCCCAAGTGTTATTTGCATGCGCTAGAGTAATATTTGTCAGCCAGAAAGAGCTTATAGGAGAATTGCTGTATAATGCGTCAATTTTAATTTCCTAAAGCAACAGAAGCTTGGAGATTAGGTAGTATCTGATCAAACGATTGCTGGTTTGGATCCCCAGGATCACAATCTGGGAAGTGACAGAGTTCTCCCTTATAACAAGACAATAAGCCTCCAACTGTTCCGGTGAAAACTGCAAAGTAGAGGAACTATAAAACAGTGGCTACAGCAGGCAGGTCCCTGGTGTAATTGTGTACTAGAAAGTGAGTGTGAGGGGAAAAAAGCAGAACTTTGTGCTCAGCAGACCTAGCTCGTGTAAATACAGGTAAAAAATCACAGCAGCGTTGGACCGCTGTATCTGGCCTTGTCATTGTTTACGCCTCCATTTACAGTATTGTTTGAGAGGCTCCGCTCCGCTGCAACACCGACATCTCTTGGATGGCTGCCTAGACTGCAAGCACGGAGAGTGGCAGTGCACGGGGAGCGCAGTGCAGCTGAGTCTGCGGGGAGCGCAGGCAGGGCCGCGGGTCGAAGCTTTGGCTGACCACCGCGCCGGTCCTGGTGTCCTCTAGAGTCGTCCAGCTGCGTAAATGAGCGCCAGAGCAAGTCTGCCAACATGCGGGCCAAATCACACACATGTAACCGAGGCGATGTCCTTCCACCGGTCGAGGTCAGTGTATTTATTTTCAGGCTTCGTCACGGCCAGTTTCTTTTGCCATGTGACTGCGTGATACTGTTTTCCAAACGGCCTCCTCTGGAGCCATCTGTCTGGCCTCGGCCAGCTGGAGGGGAGACCCAGCAACGGGGGCAGCTCGGACCCCCGACCTCCCCGGACCTCTGCTGGCTTTAGGGAGACTAGAGGCAAAATCATGAGGGAAGCTTGGAGGTAAGTTCCATCTAGGAATGGATTTCATGGGCTGGCTCCAGACCAGCATACGTTTGTGAGCTTTTGTGCCCATGCGTTCCCACACACAAAAAAAAATAGGAAGGATTTAAATTCAAATTGGAAAAATTTGAGTTTCAGAGACTTTGTTTCCTGCATTCTGGTGACTTTTAAAGAATGAAAATAACAAAGTACGTAACACTGCAACAGTATTTTTTTGTTAAATAGGCCTATTTTAAATTTTACTTTTAATTCTCAGGAAATAAAACTGAATAATTCTCCCCTCTGGGTTGAACTTGTGTGAATCTCTGGTATAAACCTAATATTCATCTGTTTTCATTCATTCATTTTTTGCCCCCTTTAGAGTATTTCTATCTCTTAGTTCTCTCCATTTCTCTCTCCTTCTCTCACCCACTGAAGGTCCTCTCAGACACAACGCGACAACGGCACCACTGCGCTCTGTAACTCGTTGTTCCCAACGGCGGCTTTGCTGTGATGCTCGGCGAGCGCAGCTCTAACCGTGCGGCGGTGTCGCGAGCAGCTCTCCTCCGCCAGGAAAAAACATTTGGTGTAGCTGTATTGCTCGACAGTAGAGCTTATACACGCTGTACAGCGCAAGGAACATGTTGAGATAATGAAGAGGAAAAAAAGGTGTGAAAAATTTGCCATAAACTGGGACAATTGCGGTAGAATTGTGACACCGGGAGGAAACCGGGAGAGGGGGATGAATAACAGGAGACTCCCGGGAAAATCGGGAGGGTTGGCGAGTACGACACACATACACAACCTTACATCCTGCAACAGAACTAGTAATACAGTAGAGCTGCTGTTTGTCTGGCGTCAGGGCCCCCAAACCCTGGAACAGTCTCCCTGTTCAACTTCCTCTAAATCTCTACTGAAAACTCATTTTCATAATCTTAAATTTCTGCTTTAAGTGGCATCGCTGTTTATTAATCTGGGACGTCTTTATGGATCGAACTGTTTTATATTATATTTCTTGTTGATCTGTATTATTGTTTGTTTTGTGAGTTATTTTTCTTCTGTGAGGCACTTTGTAACTTGGTTCTATTGTACAAATAAAGGTTATTATTTCTGGGAAAACAAATAAATATAAATGAATGAAATTTTCTTAATTTCAGAAAATAAAATTTTAATTTCCCACGAGTACCTTTGACAATAATCGTCTGATTCTGAACTATGACTTAGTTTCTCTTTTTTTCTATTTTTTTAAGTAAAAATGCACATTACAAACACACACTCATAATTATGACTTACCAACAAAAAAAAATCATAGTTTTAAAGTACAAAATGTACAATAATTAATTTAAATTAAAGTTACAATACTGAGTAATAATTTTGACTTGATATATTTTTATTGAATCATTCCTTTCTTTTATATATGTACAGTATTAATTAGTGTTAATGGGTTGCTAGGTAACAGCATGTTATTTCCTATCTCCCCCTGCACACTTCCTCTATTGGAAAACCTTTGAGATCCCTCTGTGTGATCCTTGAGGGCCAAAAAGTCTTCAGGCTTGTCATATTTAGTCCATATCCCACGGGGCCTGATATTTTTGCCATGTGCTTCCTCCGAGTAAGGTATTAATCCTCATTAGGCTGCAGTGAGGCTCTCATTGACTGCTCAGCGGTCTTTGAACCTGGAGGATACCTTCTGTTTGCCTTCAGAGTGGTGAAACGAGGCCCAGTTCTGTCCAGGGAGAGCCGCCACCCCGAGGAGACGAGGCGAGGCCGGGACATGCTGTTTCCACTGAGACTGTGTGATCCGTTGTACTGTGCTCTTTTCTGTTCAAATGGGGATTTACTCTATTTATTCCACTATCAATGTCACATGTTGCATAATTTAGACATCATGTAATGCAGAGTAAGAAGCCTGATATCATAGTCCCTCCTCCTGGCTTTATCCCAACGCCTCCCTGACTCCAACAACTCTGTGTCTTTTATGGATCTTTGTAGTCTTAAAGCCTTCACACAGCAGGGGCTGTGACGAATAAATGACACGAAAATACAAAATACTCACCTGCGAATATTATATGTCTAGGGCTTTTATTGTGAAAGGTAGGAACGGGAGCAGTGGATCTGGTCTGCGCTGCCTTCGTCAAGGTTGAAAGGAATAATAAAGTAATAAAATGGAGCCTGTGTTGTTTCATAAACAAAGGCGCAACTCAGCCCGTTCCGCACAACGTGATTGGTGGATGCCTTTATTCGCGGTGCAAAAGCTCAGAAAAAATCGGCCTCTTTCCGAAAAATTATGCCGCTTTTTCGCATGATATTCGCGTTCTGTGTGAAAGTATTCAAGACAAAAACAACAGTTTGAAAAAAATATACTGACGTGCGAAATAGAGATAAAGGCGCAAACTGACTACATTTTTTAACACAACACGCTTCAGACGCTGTACAACAATCCAACAAGCAATTAGTTTGAAGCATACTGAGGCCTTTACCCTAACCTTTACCAAAATAATTCATCTTAACCATAAACCAGATCAATGAACCAAAAATACGGCTGTCACTTTCCAGATTGTAAGAGACGGGGGGGCCATGTTTTCATGGCAACGCAACAACTGGCGCAAGCAGCACTCCAACTGTTTTGTGTGTTTTTGACCTTGAAATTGTCTTTTCCGGTCTCGGTAGTGTTTTGGTGCCCAGCGCACAGGTGGGAGGTTCATTGAGATGAGGCAGCACAAAGCAAGTTGTTGGTATTTTGGTGGAAAATGGGCCTCATGGTGGAGATTCACCAAATCTGGCCAACAAACAGAAAGAAGTGGTGGAACGCAAGACGGTCCGGTTTGCTCTGTCCAGTGGGGGGGTGCTTAGTTTTGGCTTAACTGTTTTTAACACGGTGACAAACTTTCTCATTTTACAGCTAGACAGTTCACTAATATATGTTTATAAAAACATCTGAGGAGAGAAATAGGTGCTGCACACATGCAATTTATTGTGATATATTCTGATACAGTAAGCCAGACGATATATTGCAGTCTTTAAAAAAACTAATTTTAGGAAAACTGTCGTATAAAGAACACAACGCCATATGATTAAAATCTGGGTAAAAAAGTGTACTTTTGAAATGCAATCAGAACAGTTATTAGTCAGTACATTTATCACAGTCTCTGTAACATCCAGCATCACAGCTCTACTTTGAGAGGACACAGACTCTGAGAGGGAGCATCTCTTTGCAAATGAAATAAAGTATTGACTGAGTTCATCTTTGCATGTAAACTATTAATTAAAAATCAATACAGTATCACAAAACATAATATTGTGATACTGGATAAGTTTAAGGCCCTTCAGCATTGGCTTCACTTTTCAGAACCGGAGGTTGCTGCCCAGCTGAGACCCGTGATGTAATTGGCTGAAAGCGTATTTATTTATTACCACACCCTCACATCTTTATTCCACTTCATACAGCCCTTTTGCACTTTGTGCTGTTGCAACTACATGAACCAAAACAGACGCACACAGTGCATGCACCCAAGAACTGCCAGTTTGCACTTCATTAACATAGGGTCCAGGAACTTTCTTTCAGGGAAAGTTTTTCATGTTGCTACTTTAGGCCGAGCTCAGGAGCATCTTGGCCTTTATAATAAGGGTCCACAAAGCAAATGCAGAAGGTCATGTATTTTAATACAGTCCATTTCTTTAGAAGAACATTGTGATAATGAGCAGTAGCTTGCCTCTTTACTCTGCTGGGTATTCTTGCTGTATTACTGTTAACATGCGTGTGTGGGGAAAAAACAAACAAATAAGTAGACATCATTTTTTTTAGGTTGGAATATGAATGCCATCACAGACCACCCTGCTCATGCTCATCATTGTGTTATGAAGAGAAATAGAAAATTGAGATTTTTATAAATGAAAGGTGACACCAGTCGGTAATGAGTTAGAGGTGATGAGTAATAAATAACTGCCACAGTGTCCAATTTCCCAAACAAGGTTATATGGGTGCATTATGTGAGAAGTGATGGCTGGGCTTTATTTCAAGCCAGCACATGACTGATATGCATGGCTTACTTTTGTAATTGTCTAGGTGCATTGGACCCAAAGACAGACATAGCAATCTTTTCAGCCTAGTAATGTAGTATGTGCTAAAATGGCTTCAGAAGTGAATTATCACTTTGCTCCCTGGCACAGGGATTCAGTCGCCTCTAGAGATGAACATCACAGCCACCTCACCTCTGATGCATCACGGAAGAAACTAAATGGTGCAGACTTATCGTACATTTCCAGTATGTAGGGTAGCAGGTAGCGTGGCGCCCCGCTGGGCGGACTGACCGTCCTGTAAGTAGAAGGTCGCTCAGACCCCTCTGGGAAATGGGCGCAGGTACACGCGTCTCAGAGGGACCTGTGAACGAACAAATGTCTAATTATATGGTGCTGTAATGGCATTGAGAATGGGTGTCATCACTAATACAGAAGTTCTTTTGTTTCACGTAACAGTAACTTTACAGGGGCACCTTTATCACCGTTAAGGTGTCAGTATGCTCCAAAAGATCGAGGTTGTACCATTCGACCAAGTCTGAAGGCACACGTTTGCATGGTATGGCTCGGCTCGGCTCGACTCGCTTTGGGTACCAGGTACTTTTCTCAATTTTGTTTTTTCACTGCAGATAGTACCCCCTCAATGTAGATGGGATTCTTAGCTGATCGTCATAGCAATGAACGAGCAGATGAATCGTCAACGAGCGATGAACGGTTCTCGAGAACGCTGCAAGCAGCACTTACAGGGACCAAGCAATCGGCCCGCTATGAACAGGCGCACGTTCCGAACAGTCACGCCCCGAATGGGTACTGTTGTACAAATGGGGATTATGGCACATACTCTCGGACCTCCACACACCTGGACAGTCACTGTGTAAAGTGGACGCGACTGTCTGGCCAAACACACTTTTTGGTAATTTCTGGGAAATCGTGTTGGACATCCAGAATTGCAAATATGAACACAGCACCTCAAATATACAGTGAAAAGCAGATGATGACTCTTTTTAAGTTGGACTCACTTTACTGGACGTGATGAAGATCCAACGAACACCATGTATTCTGTGCGAAACAGTGCGTGATTACATTTTTCATCAAAATGATCCATATAACTAACCAACTGCAGTTAAATAGCACCATATATATAAGATAAAAGTAGAATTACAAATGTAGTCTAGTTTTTTTTTAGTTTTTTTTTTACTATAATTATTTTCTAAAGCTGAATTCAATTTGTTTCACTTGCAAAAATAATTGTTCACAATCTGGGAAAGAAAATGTTGCCTCTTTAATCTTCATATTGCCGTATAAACAGGATCTTGGTAATGATCCACAAATAAATTGGGGTTATAAAAATAACAGTATTTTGTTTTCTGGGAACACCACCATAGAATTTAACTCAAACAATGTCACACACATCATGTTGGTCATCACAGCCACACACCTGTGTGACACTTTGGTCAGTACCCTTTACCCTTTAAAGCGGATATAATTATAGTACTAATAATAATGTATGTGTGAAATGACAATGTGCAAACAATGTGACAATGTGAAAGGGGTTTCTATGATGAACCTACGGAGAATCATCATCTGAATCTGCAGCTCCCCTCGACTTTGCGGACCTTTATAGTTTCAGCTCATTGTTTAGCTGCCCGGTCCACAACTTTACTGCTCAGCACAGCTAAAGAGCAGCTAAAGAACCAAATATTTCCCTCAGGAGTTGGTAAAGAACAGAAACAGAGTAAAAGAGAATGAATACTGGACTCACATTCATCAGGAGGACTCAAAAAGAGTCCAGATGAATGATGTTCCTCCATATCTGCTGGATGTGTGAATACACGTTCACCATATCTACTTAAAAGGTGACGATATGTCAATATTGTATTCGCAACTTGTGTCCGCTGCCGCCAAGTGGCCAATCGGTTATTGAAGGTTTAAAAATACGTTTGTTGCCTGATACCGGTGTTTTGGATGGAGACACCGGGTGAAGACTGGATAGAAACTTCACTCCTCCTGAGGAGAGTTTCTATCGGAGAGAGAAGAGAGAGAAGGGATCCACAATTTGATTTGACACTGACCGATGCAGTGACTTAATGTTAAACCAAGTAAGAGTAAAGGAGCTATGAGTAAGGAAAAGTAGCCTAATTAACTAACTAACTAACTAACTTACTAAAGTCAGCTAGCCGCTAGGCTAATTCTCGCAGTATAAAATGCCATAGGCTTATGCAGGAAGTACCCTTAGTATTGTAGCGACAGGGACGGCCCACATTTCCCATCATGCCTAGTCCCGAGTGCTGGACTGAGGAATTTAAGTTTGCTGTTTTATGTTCGAAAATGCAAATGTTACTTTTGTTAGTGTTTTTAATGTAATGTGTCTGTTCAGAACCTGGTGACTGGTGTTGGTAATTGTGTTTTTTGTGCTGGTTTATAGTATTCAGCTGTATTATGCCTTTAGATGCACAGGAGTAGGTGGGGGGGCGGAGAGAGAAAAAAAAATAATCAAGAATTCTGCATTTGATTTCGATGGTCAAAATCAGAGGTTAATTTTGATTGAGTTGTGATGTAGAAACAAAACCGTGACACCCGTAATGTCAGTATTTACTTATAGTAGAATAATGAATCACAACAGACTGTCCTGATGTGCACATCACAAGAGTTTTCTGTGCTATTTTGCAACAGTCTGGTTCCTGTTGCAAAAATAAATTTAACCACCTGCCGTACGTCAGTTGCTCTGAGCATCTAATAATGACATGGATGGGTTTACATCGGAGTAAGTTGAAAGCCTGGTGCATACAAATGCTAAAGAGTGCCTGCGTGTGTCGGTATCAGACGCCGAGGGGCGCTGACCAAGCGTCAGTATTTGACAGAATTCGAGTGAGAACGGGTTGTAGGGACACTACAGTAGTAAACCAGGTTTGGTTGTAGAGTTCCAGAAAAGAAAATCAAATGAGTATCATATTTCTCTAAACAATGAAGCTAGCATAATTAAAATGTTTTGCCGCCAAGAATGTGTCCAAAAAGCCATTTCTTTTTCAGCTCCTGTTCTGCCTAAAACAGAAAAATCTGTTTGAACAAATGTTTAAGTTCTAAAGGAACTGCAGTCAACTCAGCAGCAGCAAGACAAAAAAACATGAAGACTGTTACTCAATAACAAGAACAATGAGAACCAGAAGTGCAGAATAATAAAGTGCTGAAAGAGAAACCAAAATTAATCAAACAATTTGCTGCAATGCTCACTGTGTGTATAATATTACTTTATAATAAAACTATGACAGGGAAACAAATCATTAAAGTCACAATCCATGATTCTGATGTTGACAAATGTGTCAAGCAACAAACAAAATTGAAAACACAGATCTGGAACCTTATTGACAGACTAACACTAGACTGTAGCCTGTTATTTATTAGGTGAAATAAAATGTTCTAATGGAGCCGTACACAGAAGAGACTCCACTCCATTACCTGGTGTTACATCAGTCACACGAAGCCTGTGCTTGCCATATGCAGTACAGTATGTCATGTATTCTGACAGCCTCTGTGTGACAAGTTCAGGGCATCTCAGTGGTGACTTACTCCGACCAATTTGACACTTAAACCTGTGACACTAAATCATACAAATATGGATTCAAATATAGTTATGTGGAGTACACAACTTTCATATTTGTGTGGTCGGATTTTGATGTTTAAATATATTTGGTCATTGAATTATGTTCATATTGCATGAGTATATATACAAATGGTCATCTTGGGGGTGAAGTATTACTTTAAGCATGCACTAGTTGCCATGCACAGGTTTTGTAGACAGCAATAATGTTGATGGATGCAAAAAAAACGATGAATGTAATCCAGGGTTTTGCAGAATCAACATGGGAAAGCCAACTGAAGAAGGGCGCCAAATTCTGCTAACCATGGAAGCTAACAGGTAAAAGCTAACCATGATAGCAAATCACAAGGGCAGGTTTGTTCAATATCAAACCTCATATACATCAGAGATTAAAATATTTCAATATTTTCAAACAAATATGGTACATTTGTGTGATGTATCTAAATTGTTATTTTTAAATAACTAAATTTTCTCATATGTACTGTCCTTTTTATTGATAAAAGACAATATCATCTGATGACCATTGCTTTTTTCCTTGTATCCTCAACCTAACATACTATGTCAAGCATAACATTAAAATGCAAAAAAACACAATTCAAATGAATTTGTCAAGTGTCACCAGTTTCAATATATTCCCATCAGTGACATACCCGGAAACAGGCCATCAAGCACTGTTTGTCTGGAGCCATGCCAGGCTCAGATGTAATTATACTTTGCTGGATATACAGTGGAGTACTTAGTGCAGTAAAAGAGACGTGTTCACAGAAAATCAAACCGACATGTTGACTTCCTCTCCAGGACCTCAGAGACCGGCGGCCTCTTGATCTTTACATCTGCTAGAGTAATACTGGAGCACATGTAGTTCACCCTGATCTCATGTTGATGATTCTCCAGAGTGCACAACTCCACCAAGGTGCACAACAGGGAAGCACTGCAATCTTACCAGGCATGATGTAAGCACAGCATACTAGATGTAATATGGCTGAAATACAAGTCAAGAGTTCAAACACAAAAATATACAAGCCCAAAATTCCAAAGAATCCACTTGGTATAGATAAAGTGATCCATATTTGAAACGACCATAATTGTTATACTGATGTTAAACGGCACTGACTGATGGGATTGTGGGATATCAAATGAAAGTATTGTCAATATTGAGTTGTTCCATTGCGGTCATGCTTATGTTCCCTCTGCCCTGGTTGGGTTGGTTAGGTTTAGGCATGAGGAGTGAGATTAGTTAAAGTTATTGTAAGCCATTCAGAGGCAGAGTAGAACGGGTCATTCCTTCGCCATAGTAAGAAAAAAAAATATATAGCGGCCTACAAGGTCTGGAGACGTCATTCTGCATAATAATTAGCCATGTGCTTCTTTTTGTTTTCCGAGCAATGGGTCTTCGGAACAATGGGCGTTTGCTTCCGGTATAACAGGCTGTCTGACAAATGACATAGCAGCAGCGAAGGTACTGATCTGAGGGAACATAGGGTTGAGGGAATGTAGGGTTGAGGGAATGTAGGGTTGAGGGAACATAGGGTTGAGGAAAAACCGGGCTCAGGGAACATGGGGCTGAGGGAACATAGGGCTGAGGGAACATGGGGCTGAGGGAACATAGGGCTGAGGGAACATAGGGCTGAGGGAACATAGGGTATAAACAACATAGGGCTGTGGGGACATAGAATTAAAGGAACATAGGGCTGAGGGAACATAGGATTGAGAGAACATAGGACTTAGGGTACATAGGATTGAGAGAACATAGGACTGAGGGTACATAGGGCTGTGGGAACATAGGGCTGTGGGAACATAGGGCTGTGGGAACATAGGGCTGAGGAAACATAGGGTTGAGGGAACATAGGGCTGAGGGAACATAGGGTTGAGGGAACATAGGGCTGAGGGAACATAGGGTTGAGGGAACATAGGGCTGAGGGAACATATGGCTGAGGGAACATATGGCTGAGGGAACATAGGGCTGAGGGAACATAGGGCTGAGGGAACATAGGGCTGTGGGAACATAGGGCTGAGGGAACATAGGACTGAGGGAACATATGGCTGAGGGAACATAGGGTTGAGGGAACATAGGGTTGAGGGAACATAGGGCTGAGGGAACATATGGCTGAGGGAACATAGGGTTGAGGGAACATAGGGTTGAGGGAACATAGGGCTGTGGGAACATAGGACTGAGGGAACATATGGCTGAGGGAACATATGGCTGAGGGAACATAGGGCTGTGGGAACATAGGGCTGAGGGAACATATGACTGAGGGAACATATGGCTGAGGGAACATATGGCTGAGGGAACATAGGGCTGAGGGAACATAGGGCTGAGGGAACATAGGACTGAGGGAACATATGGCTGAGGGAACATAGGGCTGAGGGAACATAGGGCTGAGGGAACATAGGGCTGAGGGAACATAGGGCTGAGGGAACATAGGGTTGAGGGAACATAGGGCTGTGGGTACATAGGGCTGAGGGAACATAGGGCTGTGGGAACATAGGACTGAGGGAACATAGGGTTGAGGGAACATAGGGCTGCTTTAGTATATTCTAAAATAAATAGTTCACTATGGGATCACTATGAGAGTTGGTGAACATAGTGCAGCAAGAGTCAGATCCTTTTTCCAGGACATTATGAAAACTCTTTTGTCTTTGCTACAATGTGGAGATACTGACATTGTTGTACCCAGGACAGTTGTAGATACTCATCTAGTTTAGAAATTTGATTGATTAAACACAGCAAATAAACCTAACCTCTAACCATTCTGCTAGCTGTCAAGATTCCTTTAAAGTTTTTGTGCTTACAGAAATGAGTCTCTCTGTATTTATGACCAAAGCATGCAAGGGCTCAGTCTGTCCAGAGCGTCCAAAGTCCAGAGGGTGGACGTTTGGATTCAGCATTAGAGAGCAAAGCCTGGGATCAGTGAGCTAAGGTTACGATGCGTAGCCGTCACTATCTCCTGTCTCAGCTGGTGCTGCATCAGGCATCAAAAGCCCTCAAGGACTAGTACAGAAACCTCCTGCTGCTCTGCAGCACCGCCTCACCCACTGTGCAGCGAGTTTCATTCAGCTGCAGCCGTAACCTCCTGTTGACCCCGCTCTCTCTCCACCTACTCTCCCATTGCACTATTATGCTCTGTCTGCTTGCATCCCAATCCCTCTGAATGATTCAAGGATGATGGATCATTTTCCTGCCAAGAAAGTGTTCAGGCTCCACACAAATGGAAGGAGATCCACCTTCACATATGTGGGCGGAAAGGGAGAGCGAGAAACACAAACCCTGGCAAGGAAATACTTACTTTATTCAATTAGATCGCTCATGACAGACGTTTCAGTTCCGCTTTTTAAAAAAAGGAATTCATATTACACTCGTCTGTCAATGTAAATATATTATAAATAAATGTTATGAATATATGAATCAGCTTTTTTGCCAAACTCAAATATGAACAGGGTAAAATAAAAAGCAGTACATTTTTGGTGCATAATACACTGTTTCACCTCTCACGATAAGTATCCATTTATTCTCCATGGACCACCAGACTATTATTCACCATATAAAGTGTTTCCTTATTACGACATTAGAGATTTGGACAGTTCTCTTATCAATGAGTCATTAGCAAATCAAAGCCCATGAAGGTTGTTTTTTTTTGAGACATTCCAGCATGACAGGTAAAACAGCAAGAGATCAAATGCTAATGGCTTATCTGGAAAAGGGCCAATATCAAATTGCATCAATTGTAATGTTCCAAATACTGTATGTCTCACCTACACTTACTGTGTGCTTCTCACATGGTATGATGGGCTTACTGAAATGTTTTTTTTTTTTTTGCTGCCATTATTTTTTGCTATTATCCACAAATCTCATGAAAAAACAATAAAACAATCATGTGTTAGTCCGTCTCTCCCTATGTCTATGGCACCCAAGCCCATTGGTTCCTACTGAATATATAAATCTTTATAAAGGGGTCCCAAATACATATTCCCATTTTTTTGAAAGGCAACAGTGGCTCATTGTTGTGTTTTCAATAGTTTTTTTGTGCAATAATTGAGCTCTATCAGGCTATGATACACATACAATACTTGTTATTAGGGTACATACATTGTGGAGCCCTGCACTCGCCACTCCAGCCCTAGCCCGGCCCAGATCCGACAAAGTTTGCAATTTTCCAGCCCAAACCCGGCCTGTGACCGGCAGCAATTTTAAGGGGACTTCCCATTGTTCCAACAGCCCATTATCCCAAAAACCAATGGCCATTTTTCCGAAGGCCCATTGCTCCAAAAATACATACTCTCCGTGCAACAAACAGAAGAACATGGCTAATTATTATACAGAATGACGTCATTGGACCTTCCCAGTTTTTTTTCCTACTGGCGAATGCATGACCCGCCCTTCTCTAGCTCTGATTACTCCTTGCCTTTGTTGGCTGGATTGTTTAGGTTTAGGCAGGAGGAGTGAGATTAGTTAGGTTTAGGGTAAGAATATCAGGGTAAGCCAGAGGATGAGAGGTAGAGTAGGGCGGGTCATGCCTTCGCCATGGAAGGTCCGATGATGTCATTTTGCATAATAATTAGCCATGTGCTTCTGTTAGTTGCAGGTGCAGTTTGTATTTTCAGAGCAATGGGCCTTCGGAACAGTGGGCGTTTTGTTTTTGGGATAATAGGCACAAATGGACAATACGCACAAATGGGCTTTCGGTCAAATGGGACATTTTTTAGATTAGATCCTGATGGGCAGGTTGGATCCACATTGATACACTGATGGCAGCCTCTGCCATCAGTGTATGAATGTGTGTGTGAATGGGTGAATGTTGACATTTAGTGTAAAGCACTTTGAGTGGTCGGAAGACTAGAAAGGCGCTATATAAATGCATGTCCATTTACCATAAAATGTCTTTTCAAAATAAACTTCCGTGTTTACAGGAAACGTACAGTTTCCGCTCGTTACAAGAATAGTCTCTTTTCAAAATAAACTTCCAACGTCGGTTTACTTAGTCTTTAGGTTAACTTGGTTAGGTTTAGGAAACAAAGGTACTTTGTTACGTAAAATAATTACGCTTTGTTACGTAACTGGCGTGAGTTATATTGTCAACGTTGTCTTGGTTTGAAACAAACAGCAGTCTCGTGGGTAAAAGTCCAGTTTGTGTAAATAAAATATGTATGCATGATACTGTTAGTATAATCAATATAACAATATTTCATACAGAGGCCTATGTGTGTCCTGCGGCGCAGCGGCAAATATATGGGTCCAATGAAAGGAGAGAAGTTATATTCTGTATATAAAGAAAAGTCCCCGAACCCGGCCCAAATCGACTGCTTATCGGGGCCTGTTGGGTCCCGACGGGCTTGTAGACCTCTAAATACATAATTGGTTTAGCTCTTTTCATAGCCTGGTTCCAGACCTCTGTATCACTGCTCACATCTGCAATTTGTTCAATTATTTTGTTCTTTATATTTAAATAGATTTGCTGTTGTTTCTGTTGTTGTTTTTTAAATGTTTTATATGTATTGTTATATGTTATGTTTTTGTTGTTTGTGGACCCCAGGAAGAGTAGCTGCTACCCTGGTGGCAGCTAATGGGGATCCAAATAAAGTAAAGTAAAGTAAAGTTGTGCCCATTGGTGGCTATCTCCACGGGATGGAGAAACTATGACCAATCAGAGCTTTGTAGGCGGGATTAGGAATGGGGAAGTCATCTTTCTACATGGCTAGCTGGCTACCTAGCTAGATCCATGGAAAATGGATCGATGAAATTTACACAGATGTATGTTTGCAACATGGAATGTGTAACTTGCAAAATGAGACCGCTCCTCGCTAACACATTTAACTGATCAAAATAAATACCATAATGCTATCTTTGCATAAGCATAAGAAAAGACTGTAGGAGTTGCAATCATTTGCGATCTGCATGAAAGCAGCAAATCGTACCTCAGGTTGTTGTTGATTTACAAAACACAAGTCATTAAACAGTGACTGAGTTACTGTATCGACAGAAATTACATCAGTGGTAGCTAAACTGTTGGCCACAATCTGTATGATGGTCTAGCATGTTCATACCAGGCTAATGATCGCTCATTGCACGCAAAATCCATAGCTGTGCACAACGAGGGCAAGTAGTGTAGGTCGTGATAATTGCCCTGTTACTTATTTTTAGCATTTTCTCCACATTCTGAGATCTCAGCAATTGCTTTGGTGAGTACATTGTTATCATAACCAATAGAACTAAAGGCCCTTCTAACTAAAATAAAACACAAGTCGTAATAAACCGTAGCTTCCCTTTAACAATGTGGGCCTGGCTGGAGAATAGCCAGTCCCTGAGCAACCCTGATCGTCATTTCTAACTGATCTAGTAGGCCATTAGGAGACAAGTCAGCAGGCTGGGTTGCAGGGAGCATCATTCCATTACAAGTTAGGTCTTAAAACCGTCCATTGGTATGCAGGAGGTGCACTGCTGCACCTTTGCTGAGCACAGAGTCATTCTGCTTCATTTAAGCAAGTTTGATCCAGTGATTCTTTTTTTCTGCCTCACATTGTGAAATTAATAATTAATATGTAATACTCTTCTGATTCACTTATCAATTTTAAAGCACAAACAGAATCTAGAATGGGCTCTTGCTGCCAGCTTTTACCCCTGAGGACACGGCCAGACGAGTGGAAAGTAATGAGAGAAACCCAGCAGTAATGTCCCTGAAATGAGTTCATACAAACAAAGTTGAGATGACTCTCTCATGTTCCGAGCTGAACAGAGCACGCTGTCCCAAGGAATCCAAATAAAAGATGGACTGTTAATTATTTCCAAACAATGGCAGCATATTACCTGGAGAAGTGCAGTATATTACACAGAGGTCCATAGAGAATGAATATGATACCATTCAATTGCATAATTATTCACTTACACAACATTTTTGTACTGATAATTACTGTAGGTGTAAGGAAATTAAATGAAATGCCTCTGGGTACGTAAAGGATACATTTATAACCTGGATCCTATTTTCATAGTGTTGGCCATAAAATATTGTCTTTTTTTTTTTTTTGAGTATAAACACTCATCACCCATAGGGAGTGGCAAACGGGGGCTGAAAATGTGATTTGACTTTGGGGGTGGTTTGAGAAGTTGCCATGGACATTTAGATTTTCTTTTCTTTTTACTGCCATTAAAACTATAATCGGAAATGATTTTGTTGCTAACAGTAGGCCTACTACAAGCTAAAGACAACACTGACATACTATCAACATATAATGTTGCCTAAACAGTTGCCTATTTACACATCACAGCAGACACAGAGGAACATTAGATAAAATACAAGGAAAAGAAAGAAGAATGAAAAGACACAAGGCATGGAATAAGTGGAAACTGACGTGCCGTCACTGACACGTCCAAACTGACGCTAGAGGGGTACGTAGAGCGTCATAGTTTGAAGCGTAGGACCACTGACCAAGAGTCAGTATTTGACATCAGAATTAAGCAGCATGTTCACAAGAAAAGGTGTATGAATGCCACGATAATGTGCAAGGCATTTAACGTGCAATAAGAACGCCTTTCTTGATTTCCAAGTGTCATTTGTTGCTGTGTGTCCTGTACTGACTGCAGTGTAAATGTATCTGCGTATAAATTCTACGGTAAGAGTTGGTGATGTCGTATAAGAAGTGAGAAAGACCACTAATGGTGGGCGGCTCCAACAAACATCGGACTTTTAACCAGGAGACCTGTGTTTTGTTTTGTAGGTTATGTCAGTGACGTTTATCACGTGATGATTGTCATGTTTTTTCATGACATTTATGACGTATTTTCCCCAGTTGTGTTACAGTGGTTCTGTACATATTTTACTTGGTTTATGTACTTATTTCAAGCCCAACCATGATGTTCTTCCTCAACTGTTTTTGATGCCTAAACCTAACTGTGGATGTTTGCATGGCTTACAAATGACCCGCGCAAAGGCTAAAATACTCATGACACACGGACATTCTGTATAATGTCGTGCTATTTCTACACCTTCTCGTGAGACCAGGTTGAGTTGGGAGTGAGAACAGCAGAGTCAGGTTCTTTCATCAAGGGACACTTTTCACATTACATATAGTCAATTGATCCATTATTAAAATAAAAAGAAATATTGATTAGTGCCGATTTACAACTCAGCTTTTTACTGAAAGTGAGATCTGTATGTTAATAGCAAGGGTGCAACTGCAATATAATATATTGGTCTGCACAAAATCATAAAGAGTAGGCATATAGAATATTGCATGGATAATTGAGTGACTGCAATGCAGACAACAGTCTGGGGTCATTTCTAATATCAGTAAATGTGTTGAAGTTTTACATTTACAGTATGGTTGTTGATATTTTATGAAGAATATGGTCACATCAGTGTGACACATATGCAGGAGGTTGAACTATATGGTTAGAAAACTAGCCCATTCAGAAAAAGCCCAGAGTGTGTATTCTGTGTGTGGGTGGCGGGGAGTGGCAGTATTTAAGTAATGGATGGGTGACAGCGGCTAAAGCGCACATTTAAACATGTAATTTCATCAGTCACAGAGCTGAGCAGAATCCACACTCACACACACACACACACACACACACTCTCTCACGCACACACGCACACACACACACACACACAGTGAAGAGGCGGAGCCGGTGTCCAGCCTGCAGCCTCCCAGGAGGTCTGCGCTGCACGCACCGTGTCAAACCACTGGAAAATCACACCACAGCCTGTCATTCGGCAAACGAGCGATGCGGCTTCATTTACATACATGCTTTCTGACAGCCTAATTAGACCGGGGCTCTATAATTGTCACTAATTGTCAGTGCGTGACAGATCAGGCAGGAAATCCAAAGAGCACAATGAAATCAAAGTATTAGTACCAAAAAAAAAATTGATAGAGGGCTGGGTTTCTCAAGACTTCTAAGCCATAATATGACTCTTCTTTATGTATCTTCTTAATAATTAAAGGTAACATCACATCAACTAAAAACTCTATAAGATGAAATCTTAAGTGCCCCCTAAGCCCCCCTGTGTCTTCCTTCTGTGATTGAGGAGCATGAGGTCAGGTGTCTGCAGCAGAACATCTGCAGGCCCTGATCTTGTGTATTTTTAACTGGTCTATCAACATGTTTTAAGTCTGCAGTAATAATTCCTGTGCCTAAAAAGCCCACTGTTAGCTGTTTAAATGACTACAGGCCCGTTGCCTTAACATCTGTTGTAATGAAAGTGTTTGAGTGATGTGTGTGAATGCTCTGATCATAGAGCATCCGCATTAACATCCTGCAAAAGTAGAGTGCACCAGTGAGATGACCAACTACAAGTGTTGTATATACTGTAACTGTACATATGTAATCAACCCTCTCGTGGTTGGGCGTGGTTTCAGAGCCTTCAGCGGACTCGCCCCCCCAGCGTTTCAGAGCACAGAATACTGCTTATTTTTTCACCATTTTGAAACCTAATTTTATAAACTTGGCATTTTTTTAATCATTCAAATTTGGCTGGATGGTTAATAACACATTTTTCTGTGGTGTGACAAACTCAGTACACATATTTATTTTTGTTTTACCCGAACTTTAAATGTTCCACCACTTTTTAATTAGTAATTATGATTTCAAAATTACCTGCATTTTTCATATTTTCAGCAGCCCTCGTTGTCCCTGGACGTCTCTTCTTTTAAAGAGTCATCCAAACACGATGTTGGCACCATAACAGTGTCTGACTGCACTAATGAGTTTGTCTGAGCGTTGTTCATTACTGAACTCTCTAATCCCAACCTCTCACTGTAATAAGAGAGGGAGGCCCACTGTTCATCCCCCCCAAATACAGGAGAGTCTCCCAATCGACAAAATGTCCGTACACCGTATTAACTCAGCTGGACGGAGATTCCAGGGTGCAAAACAATTGCAGCAGTAGAAGGAGTGACCCACATATAAAATTATTACTCAATTAAGGCATAATGGTCCAATCCCCCCCAAAACCATCCCTGACACTCAACTGAGCTAAAACTGGAAGCATTGTGCTAAATCCTATTAGCGTCTGTTCAATGCTAATCCATGAAACCAATAAGCAGCTATTAAAAGTTCAAAAATTCATTGGGCTGAAAGAGGTGCACCAGTAACAGGATTACTGATTCTAATGCACATGCACCCTTCCTGACATGTTCACAGACAGTATAAAACATGTTAGGCAGAATATGCATGGTCAAATGTCAGAGAAATGCTGTATTGTACAGTATGAGAAAATAGTAATAGACAGTAATAAGTATTTATCCTGGTGATTAAGACGGTTTCACACCAAGTAATTTGAATATTGATATTTATTGCATTTCAAAAGGTTTTTGAACTGCAGGGTTTCAAAGTAGTTCAGAAGCCACTTTTTATTGACTTAAAAATGACTATTATTGCCCAAAGGGGCATTATAACCATATAATATACATAATAAGTGGACGTAGTCACCATGACATCACCCATTGGTTTGTGGACTACGGTTTTGAAGCCTCAAGTTCAGTATTTTTGCTGTAACCGTATTGGTTTTTGGCCGTCGCCATCTTGGTTTTTGCAACCAGAAGAGACACGAGAGGGTGGAGCTAAGTACAACCGAATGCTGGATAAGATATTTTTAGGCAGTCAAAATGTTATAATTAACTTTGATGAAGTGAAAACACACTGTGAAAGGGTTAAAGTTCTAGGATGAAAACATGGACAACACGCAGACCGGACAACGCCGTGGAAGCGACCTGTCAATCACAAGGTAGCCCCGCCCTAAAGCATCCCCTGCTTTACGGTCTATCTGACTCTAAATGGGACCATAATTTACTAAATGAACATCATGCTGTATTGAAGAAGACTTGAAACTAGTGATTGAGACCATAAACTCATGTTTACAATGTTTACTGAGGTGATAAATCAAGAGAGAAGTAGGCTCATTTTCTCACAGACTTCTTTTAGCAACCAGAGGAGTCGCCCCCTGCTGGCTGGTAGAAAGAATGCAGGTTTAAGGCACTTCAGCACTGGCTTCACTTCTCAGAACCGGAGGTTGGCTCCTGATTAACACCCGTCACTGTTGATGTCTGTCTTACTTCATATACTATTTACTTTTCTCCATTGAGGAATACTAATTTCAATTTTGATGTCCATTGCTGGCCATTGTATCACAAAGAGATGTCAAGGACTCCTAATTTTTGTGCTGTGATCATACAGAAAAATAACAAGTTTTCTTCTGGCATCAATGCCAGCCCGACAGCAAAGAGATTAATGAGTGATTCTTAACAGCTCTGTCAGTTAATAGATAGCCTATAGGTATCTGTTCCATCTGTAATCTGTAATTGGAGTGATGATGTGCAATGTGCACTATAGTATGAAGAGCTAGGAAGTCTGCGTAGGGCGGGATGTCAGATGTGTCAGATCTGTACCTACTGAAAGTCTAGGGATGGATTACTAAATGCAATTACTAGTTTTATCATATGAAACTAGAAAACCTAAGGAATCCATTGGTACCAACCATGTCATACTAGCTTGTTGGGAAGGAGGCTAAATAACGCTCCAAACTTACGCTAAATTTTGGTGAGGAAAAACTGTCATGGCCATTTTCAAAGGGGTCCCTTGACCTCTGACCTCCAGATATGTGAATGTAAATGGGTTCTATGGGTACCCACGAGTCTCCCCTTTACAGACATGCCCACTTTATGATGATCACATGCAGTTTGGGGGCAAGTCATAGTCAAGTCAGCACACTGACACACTGACAGCTGTTGTTGCCTGTTGGGCTGCAGTTTGCCATGTTATGATGTGAGCATATTGTTTTATGCTAAATGCAGAACCTGAGTGTGTTCCAATCCACATACTTCTGGAAGTACACTTCAATGTAGTGCACTGTGTGCACTCTGTACCTACTTGAGTAGTGCGTAAATTTCAACGGGGTAGGGGCGTCTCAAATCGAATACTCTGCGGCGCCCTTACAAGAAATGACGATCGCAACATTTCACCGCGGCTCGCTACCGCTCGCTACCCGCCAAAATATCTTCTTCTTCTTCGGGGTTTTACGGCAGCTGGCACATGAGCTGGCATCTATAAGGTACGTTGTTCAGCTCCGCAAAAGCTCTTGCATCATCTGCCGCCATTTTCACATGTTTGAATGGTGGTCGTGGCCCTCCGCTTCCGCTACGTAGCCAAGACGACGACCTTTGAGGGTGAGAAGTGTCCAGCGTTCCACACTCAACGATTTGACCGTTTTGAGTACAACATCCGGGTACTGACAGTGCACTGCATTTTGCAGTACTTCACAGTGTGAACGCATGCACTCAAAATAGTAAGTGTAAGTACAGAAGTACGCGGATTGGAACACACTGCCTGTGAGGGTTTCTGGACAATATCTGTCATTGTTTTGTGTTGTTAATTGATTTACAATAATAAAGATAAACATACATTTGTATAAAGAAGCATATGTATCCACTCCCATGTTGATAAGAGTATTAAATACTTGACAAATCTCCCTTTAAGGCACATTTTGAAAAGATAAAAAATGTGTGATTAATTTGCGATTAATCGCAATTAATTATTTTTAATCGATTGACAGCCCTAAAATAATGTATTAATCTATGTATAAATGGACAAAATTACAAAGTAATTTATTATTTTAAATTTGAATGGGTAATAAAAATAATTATAAAAAATAATTTACAAATTAAATAATCCATCAATAAATAATTGACATTAAAAAACAGTCAATAAATACATCATTTAAAAATACATTAACGAATTCATAAATAATTAATGGAATTTAAAAATATCTTTGAAAATGCAGGTTAAAAAGAGAAATAAATACCTGGATTCACAAATTGAATACTTAAATATTAAATATTTTAATTGATTGACAGCCCTAATATATATATATATATATATATATATTTATATATATATATATATATATATATATTATATATGTATATATATTAACGGTATATATAATTGATAGTTCCATTTTGGATTGCATCCCAGGTTGATAAAATATGTGGATTTGCTAAGCTCCAAGGTTAAGGAATATCTTATCAAATCTTTTGTCTATCCTCACTCTTTTTTTTTTTTTTTTTTAGCAATGTACAAAACATTCAGGTCAGCTGGCTTCTTATTTTTAGCCAGCAGGCAGATCATATCAGCTGCACCTAATTAATGATAAAGCTGTAAGCTGCCAGGTGAAAGAAGCACCACTGACTTGGTGTGTATTTGTAGTTCAATAAGGCCAAGAGTGGTGAGACTTCTCTACAGAAACAATCTAGTTGTGTTATCTCCCAGTTCAACTTTCATGCTTATTCATAATAATTTAAGCCTATCAATCAACCTAAAATCACAACATCCAGTGTTTGGGTCAAGTAGCTCTTGAAAAATAAGGTGTGCGAAAGTGCAAAGGCTACAACTGTTGTTCTAATGTGTCAGAACCATTAATCAGGCCGCCACTCAAAACTGCATTGTTTCTGCCTTTAGTCATTTTCTAACATTGGTTATAAATGCTGAATACAGATGAATTAGACAAGGGTTCAATACTGGATTCAGACTTGAAAATGCGAAGGAACCCCAACCCTAATATATGTTACCATATCCAGGGCCAGAGTGTTGGTCTGTGTAGGATTTTCACCTGGAGGAAAGGTCAAGGCACCACAAAAATCATTAGCAATCATCATCCCGGGGCCATGAATATCAATCTGTCTAGTAGCTGTTCAGACATCTCACTGTGGACGGAGGACCAGAGGGCCTATTGACCAAATCTGCCGTTCTTAGATCCTGCTGCTAGCAGGGCAACAAAGTCTTTGGAATAATTATCAAATTTGCTACCAGACAACCTGCTGTAATCATCCACAGCCTCCATCAGGGCAGCACTGTGAAGAGAAATCTATTTTTGGTAATGGCAACTTAAAGGCCACATGAATTCACTGGGCAGTGTGTGTATCTGGGCTCAAGGGCAGGCCCCTTCACTAATAGATTTACTTCTTTGATACCTTTCTATTTGTCATCCTAAATTGCCCTTTTTCATTTGCTCGTTAAATCAGTGTCATCCTGAGACGGGGCCAGTCGGTCTTCCATCAGCAGCTGTAGCACAGGTCTGCCTGTGGAAGCGGTGACAGATTTTTTCTGGAGACAGTATATCTGAAAAGTCAGAGACGGGCTTCACTGGGAGGTTCTGCTGACCCACTCGAGCTCAGCTACTGTACGTGCTGCCAGCTCGGCTGAGGTGTCGATGGAGGTGCTCATCCAAAACTCTTTACATAACTTGGGCTTGTTCCAAAAGTCGCTTGTTGTTTTGTTTTTTTAGCTTGGTGTGCCAGCAGGTTGCTCCTGGCGATGACGAATAAAGCCTGAATCAATCACGGGCTTATATAATACGAACAAAACAAATGTGACTGAATAAAAAGGCTCTTCCAGGAGCATTTAACCTCCTTCATCCAAAATATGTAGTTGCGTTGCAGATGTGTTGTGGAAGTAGAAACTCAGCCTGCTGTCCTTGCTCAGGTTGTCTGGGCCTGCTATTGCATTTGTGACTGCCAAATGCAGATTGTGACCGAAACAATTCAAGCGTGTCCAGCCTTTCTGCCTCACAGCCTCCATCGTCCCGTTGACTGTCGTGATGCACGGCATTTTTTCCCACATCCTGTTTTCACACTTCAACTGCAAATCCAGGAGGCTCAGACAAATTATCTGCACAGGGACTTTGGCAAGAAGACACAGTCTAGGACCTGTGATGTCAGACACTAATCTTTAATTCAAGTTCATGTAGAGTATCATATTTATGTTTCACCACATGTGTTCCACCACTATAACCATCATCCTCATCTTCATGCTAATCATTCATCATTCATCTCAATATTACAGGAATAAAGTATGTCCAGCCAACACTTTCTCATTACCAACTCGTCAAATATGGCAGCTCGGTCAGTGGCCTCTAGCGACAGTTTGCACTAGTACGTTTTCCACGTGCCAATTTCTGTTCGTTACATGCATACACTGTCTTTTAAAAATAAACTTCTGTTTTCACAGGAAACAACTTAGTTTAGGAAAACTTTAAACTTAAGCTTTAACTTTAAGCTTCCGTTTAGATAACTCCAGTTGAGGCGATGTGTGCACAGATCACACAGAGAATTCATCAACATAAAAAACTCATTCAAACATTTGTTGTCATCAAACTGAAAAGAAAGATCAAGGGACAGAGCCTATTTAAATAAGGCAACATGTGAAGCACTCAGGAGCAGCTTGCTATTTACCAGGTAAACGCGTTGGAGGGCGGTGTGTACAATAATAAACTGATTGACACCGGTGCAGAGCAGCTGTTTGGTCAAACATGAGAACAATCAATAGGGACTCTTTGTTTTGCTCTGCAAACTGAGTCCAGGAGTGGTCCTGTAAAATGTGGTACAATATTTGACGTGCTAATACTGTTTTGAGTGATCATCATTTCCCACAAGGACCACATAAGTGGGTAAACAAATATGAATTATGTGTGCGGTATAAACACTTTGGAGAGCCCTCAGCAGATTCCAGTGTCACTTTATGCATGTACATGCTGCAGCTCGGCTTCACAGTTGCTTCAGTTGCATATTGGGCTGATCATTGTGAAGGCATGGACTCTACGCACGTTAAAGGTTTCATTACATTATATATAAGTATATAAGTACTGTGAACTCCTTTTAACCTGAGTGTATATTCATATTGTTGCTGTTTTATTGTACTTTTTAACATCCATATCAATGCACAGTTTGGTATGTTTTCTTTGCCTTTTTGGCTATGTTATGGGTAAGCTATTGGAATGCCAATCATATCTGGTGCTGGCTGCATGCTGGTTTCTTTATGCTGCATCTTATAAACCTGAAACCCCAGTTCAGTATTATAGGATTTCCAAAAAAAGTTTTTAAAAAGTTTGCCCAAACTGGGTGTGGAAAAGCCAGTACCAATATATGTTTGGCTCCGAGTTGCTGAGAGTCAGTACTTTGTGCCAGTGTAGAGACTGTTTGAATGTGAACATTCTTATTCCAAAGACATTACAGACTAAAAGCAGTTTTATTCTTGTCAGCCTGGAAGATTCTGAAAGAACATCATGGGAAAGTAAAGCTATCTAACAAAAACCAGGCTCAGGAAATTGCTGAAAGGTCTTTAATGCAGTATGACCCAGCCTGATTAATAATTGGTGGGGAAAGTCTGGGATACTTTAGACCTTTGCATGAGGCCCCACAAAGCTGCAAAGATCATTACACCTCACAATACAAAATGATGGGCAAAAAAACCCTCTACTAACAAAGAGTAGTGAAGCAAAAAACTGCAGTTGAGCTTGAAGGGTCGTTCTTGACCTTGGAAATAGTAGTTTGACAAAAAAAGGTCTTAACTGACTTGGGTTTTCCAGAGCTTTCAGCTACATCGCATGGCCTTTATCGCTGGATGGAGTTTGCTGTTGTTATGGAGATTGTTTAGTTGTTATCAAGCAATCTAAGTATGGAATTTTGGTGATGTGATAACAGATGGTTGTATATATATACATATATGGGTGAACCCTATGCTTTTTCTAGGGGTCACCCAAAATCAATTGGAGTCATCCTTTGGGGACCCTGAATAACTATGACAAATTTCATGGAGCTCTAGTTATTAGTTTTCAAGATACTTTGACCTTGCCGTCTCAGGGTCAGCACCTTTTTTCCCAAGAAAAAGATAGAAAAAACGCTGCACCCGCGCTCCTTTTTTTGTGCGTCCGAGCGCTTCTAGTTGGAAATCTCTGAACTTTTCAGAAAATCGCTGTTGACATCTCTGTAGGAAATGGAGGAGAAGCTTGTTTTGGCCACGTCTGTCTATCCTGAGGTTTATACGTCAGACAGACACTATCATAACAAAGACCGAAAAGCCCATTTGTGGGGGCAGATCGGCCAGGCGGACACTGAATGTTGCTGGTTAGTGTGATGCTAGTCTATAATAGAAGGATGGTTAGAGTGTTGATATGTTGTCAAGATGTTATCATAGAAACAAAAAAAAGTGCTGGGATGAAGCGCTCCCCAGCGCTCTGCTAGTGCTTTTCTGCCAGAAGAAAAACGCTGAATGGACACACGTCGCAAGATTTACAAACAGGGTTTAAGTTTTTGGCCAGTGTAGAAAGAAAAAGACCATGTTGATATTTTAATCCAAAGGCTTCATCCCATCATCAGTATGAATGTGTTTGGTAAATTCCATCTCAGACTGCCAATGGAGCACTCAGTGCTCTTATGGATCAATGTCATGGACCACATTGTAGAAGTAGTCAAACTTGGGCAAGAGAAAGCAACACAAATCAGACGCTGTGAGGTGTCCTCTGTCCTGCATTGGTTGTCTTCCACTATGACACACTAGACCTGATAAAATGAGGAATTGATTTTTGACATTTCTGGTCTAGAAGTAATGTTTTTGGGTGAACCCTATGCTTTTTCTATGGGTCACCCAAAATCAATGGGAGTCATCCTTTGGGGACCATGAATAACCATGATATGACCTGGATACTTTGACCAAATCGCTGTGGAAAATTTGACCTGGTGTTTGAGGAAAGGTCTTCCAATATTAACACCAAAATCACAAGTATTCATCCTCCAGGGACCATGAATATCCATACCTAATTCACTTGCATTCTGGCCAGTAGTTGACAAGATTTCTTGCTGCAAACAAAAGTGTTTGGTCGGACAGAGGGACAAATGGACTGACCGGCATCGGCATCCTTAGTCTGTGCAGGTCAAAAATGAAAGGTGCAAAGCAAAACAAAATATCATTGCACATCGCAAATGTTATGTGGGTCTGTTTAGGGAGGAACCACCATCTTGTCAGGGGTGCATGATTTAGTGTTTAATAAAAGGCCAGTATTGGCAAATCATCTTAGCAGCAGTATGTGTCTGTGGTGCAATGGGAAGCCAGTATTTGATGAGTGGACTGCAGAGAGTCCAGTTGCCAGAGGACTGGATAGCCCAGGAAAGCGGCACACATCAAACCCGGGCCTGGCCTGGTCTCTCTGTGTGTGTGTGTGTGTGTGTGTGTGTGTGTGTGTGTGTGTGTGTGTGGATATCTCAGTGATGAAAGCTGAAACAGACTCAGTCATGTAGAACTAATGGACAGGTGGGGAGAGAGTGAGGAGCTGCCGATCCCACCAAACCCCCCCCCAAAAAAACACAGCTCATCACATCAGTGCTGACACTACACACATACATAAACGCACACACAGACTAAAAAAGTTGGAATAAGAGGTGAGCCAGTAATCAGAGAACACTTCAGCAGCTTAATCAGCATCGCTTGTCTGATGAGGAAGAACACTTCTGGTTTTTGTGGGCAGGAGCCTTCATTAATCATCCTCAAAAGAAACACCACTCCACCACAACTTGAGTTGAGGACCCTCTTTTCTGTGGTAGTCTCTGTAGTGCAGAGCTGAGAATAAAAAAAAAATTGGAAGAAAAAAGGGGGGAAAAGCAATTCATCCTCTTTTCCAATCAGTCCAATCAGCTTTGGTCAGCTTCAGTGTCCAGAGGTTTAATATTTCAAATGAACACCAGACATGTGGTGGTTTCATTGTTCTCTTCATATTTCCATGCCTTATTTATGAAGAAAGGACTTTCCAGTGTTGTCAGTTACAGACATATTACCTCAGGTTGTTTTCTTCTTCTTTTTTAGATTATTTTTTGGCATTGTCGCCCTTATTTGAGACAGGACAGTGTAGAAATGGGGGGGGGGGGTATGACATGCAACAAAGGTCCCAAGGTCGGCCGCTTGGTAAGTGCAAGTCACTGCATGTTCTACAACACTGTCTGCAAATATTTCAGAATAAAATCCTTGTGTTAACAAATTAAGGAATTCTGTCCACAGAAAAAAACAAAACTTGAGGGCTTTTTATTTTGAAATGAAAGCAGGAAATGTTGATTTAAAAATAAATCTTTACTTTTTTCATGGCCGTGACATATTCTACAGATATCTTGACATTGAAACTGTAGTAATGTTGCTGATATGATGTCAATATACAGTCAAACGATCATTTTCACCGTCTGTTGCTGCTGTGAAACGCGCGGCTCGCGGTAAAAATAGGCGAGACCTCGAATCTCTAGAAGAGAGGTCTCCAATGCCGAGGGGCACTGACCAAACAACGGCAGTATTTGAGGAGTTGGGAGTGAGAACGGGCTGACCGAGGCGCTCCAGGATGTTTTATCCTTGAGATAAACTTACAGAACAACTCACAACACGCACTGTGGCAGGATATCTGTACCTATCACAGCATGGAGGGTCTGGAACTCTGGATGGAATTCATTTTGCTTTTTTCATGTGAGTGAGATTTCAAAACAAATGGCATCCTCTGTGACATGAAGTGGCCTTTAGAGAGTAAACACACTCAAATGAATCAAGGTGGAAGCTTGGCAGTTCATCTGTGGCCCTGCAGTCTGAGCAGCGTTATATTTCCAGGTCACGAACGCACAAACACATGCAATAATCTGATTCAACCAGGGAGTAGGATATAATTAATATCACAGTGTTATTTAATTAAAACCTGAGCATGAGTAAAATAAAGCCACTGATTATTATTTGCACATGATCACGCAGCCCGATTTCAATACAGCCCCACTTTGAGATTTATTGTCTCCAAGAATGGACTGGTATTAACTCTGAATATTAGCATTTTATTTTCTGTTTCCTATTAGAAATGGATTGCATCACTTAAATTTCATATTTTAGTTAGTGAGGCTACAGTGTTTTAACCTTCTGAATGGATGGCAGTCTGGTGGGGGAAGTGATTGAAGCAGTGTGTCCGCTCTCTGTAAGGCACACCAAGGTGCCCTTGAGCAAATCAACCCTCAGTTCCTGCAGTGGAGCTGCTCATTGACCAATGAATGAATGAAATGTATGTTCAGTACAGTAGCTTTACACCACTGTCAGGGGTAGATACGATTGTTTTTGAGAATTGGAGCTTGACCCATTCTAGGGACAAAATGACTAAACTAAGGGACTGGGCGTCCCTCAACTTTATGGACGTGAACGTTGCTGGACTGCCCCATTTAAGAGTGATGCATTATGGGTTGTTTGTTGCCTTACTGTTGCTAGGCTAGCAAGTTTCTTCATGTCCTTTATAGTGTGCTTTTTAGAGTTTGAAAGCTAATAAGTGCTCCATTAGCCACGTTTAACAAGAGGAGTTTATTTCAGCTTGTGATTTTTAAAGAAAAATCATGCAATATGGCCCACTGTAACTGACGTATTTTCCCCATATAAAAGGAATACTTCACCCTTAGAATTTGTATATCAATTACTCACCACATGTTAACTTGAATTCTTGAAGAAGACTTTGTTTTTCTCACATGCCTCCACAGCGCGCGTTTAACAACAGTAAAACTATATCAAAACATCCGTTTCCAATCTTTCACACAACCCGTGCAGTATAATCCAAGTCTCATTTATCCAGTTTTTATGCTCACTACTTCCCAAACACATGCATTTTTGCTAAAATCTTACTATTTAAAACACTTCCGTCACTACTGTGTCATGTTTGTCCATGCACGCTGCGAGTCCGTGCATGGATGCTTGGATTATACTGAACCAATTGTGAGAGATATAGTTTTTCTACGGTTAAACGCAGCCCCCCCATTTACTTCAATTCATCAAGACTTTTCACCATCTTTTGATTCTCTGTTCACCGTGGAGACATGAGAGAAAAACAAAGTTTTCTTCAAGAATGCAAGGTAACACAGGATGATAAATTGTTATAGAAATGGTCATTTCGGGGGTGAAGTGTTCCTTTGAAAACCCCCAAAGCAGTATAAAATAACAGTTACACAGCTTTTATTTAGGCTAAGTTTAGACTTACTTTATAATTTAGGTACCTAGTACCAATATGTTCTATATGTTATGCTGTATATTTTGTGAGCAGCTAAACTCATACATACAAGAAAAGTGTAAAAATGTTTCTGTTCAAAATGTACCTAAAGATCGATTAAAACTGAGAATTAGGCTGGGCGTAGTTTGCAGAGGGAAAGACTAGTCAAGACTCAGCTAAAGATACGGGGAGCAACACTACTGTGAAGATGAAGCAGATATGCATTTCAGACGCAAATGCATACAAGACTGAATAATGAGTTTGTCTTTGTGAAGTACATCAGATGCACGCTTAATGCCAATAATGAGCCTCTGGTATGATCTTCTTCTACATGTTGTCCTCTGTCACATTACAGTCTGATGTGAAATCCTGAATGTTAGAGCCGTGATATCTCTTGTCCCCATTATGCAACAAAATCCATACTCTCTCTCTGAAAGCAATGTCTTTTTCTATTGATTGCACTGTGTCCTGTGAGGACTAGTTAAAATGGTAATCATCAGTTAAGCAGAGACCTGAGGGCCCCCTGAATAAAATACAGCCTTCAGCTACACTTTTCTGCCTGTGGACAGCACAGGGGAACAGCAAATATTGATCCACAAAATATCCGCGCGTCTACTAATTCAGCCCATGTGTTCACTTGAAACAGCTGTAACGCACATCTACAGTGAGGTTTGGTTCTTTATCGTTCGGTAGATGCTTAACTATTTCCCGGAGAGATTTTCAATGAGGCAAAATTTAATTAAAAATCTGATTAAAATTGCACCTCAACACGCTACTGAATCTTATAAAGGGAGAAGCAGCACAGCCAGATTGACCATAACGCTCTCTCTCTCTGATGCCCTATAAAAGAGTTTGCCCCGTCATGTAGAGAAGTCAAGTCCTTAGAAGCCTTCGAGGAACCTCTTGGGGTTGAGGTCGAGTCATTCAGGTACTCCTTGCCCTCTTCATTTAGGCTTTTTTTTTTGTTTCATCGGAGAGCTGTCTGCAGAATTCTGGTGGAATCAGCGAGCCACCACTGACCTTGAGTTCAGCTGTACTACATCCTCCAAGCCCCCATATAACCCACATTTATCAGTCTATAGCTGCTTCATATTCATGGCACAGTGTAATCCTCAGCACATAAATAAGGCATTCCTATAAAACACTGCAATAATAAGTGACTCCCATTTTGGCCAAGCCTCAACCCATGTGACCTCTCTAAAGGGCTCGGCGTGTTTGTGTGTGGTTTTCATGCATAAACAGGACTAGAGTTCTACTGGCCAGCTAGTGCCTCCTGCAGCTTGCAGTTTTCATGGCACACAACAATACAAGTGTTGGATAGTACTGGATGAAATGAACAACGAACAGACCATTTTGCTATTAGAATTTTATTGTGGTCAAAACCTGATTGTGTTCTTCTAAAGGCTTCAGTATGTGGGCATTACAGACCTCATTCAAGCTGGTAAATTATACTTACAAATGATTCTGATCCCAGGCTATTGTGTTCTTTGCAACATACATTTCTTTTTTCTCCGTTGCAATGAATTTAGGTAATTCTGTTATAAAAAGAAAAAGAAAAATCTGAGATTTTTTTTTTTTACTTTTTATTTGCAATTTACATTTCATTGTCATATTAATTTCAGTCACGCAACACCCCACTATCAAAAAATATAAAAACAGAAATCAATTCTCCAACACGTTTTCAATCCCAACACCGAGGCGCCCTTTAGCGTCTATGAGACGCACCGGGCTTTCAACTAACTCCAATGTAAACCCATCCGCGTCAGTATTAGTCAGGCAGAGTAACTGACGTCTAGTATAAAGAGTGTGAAAGTCCGCTGAGGCAGAAGGTCGGGGTGGATGGTTGCGTCAAACAAACACGGACTGTCACCCAGAAACACCCCAGAAACTGTGAACACAGAAGTTTATTTTGAAAAGACAGATGAGTGGAAACTGACACGCCGTCTCTGAAACGTCCAAAACCGATGCTAGAGGGCTACCTAGAGCGTCATAATTTGAAGCGTAGAGCCACTTACCAAGCGTCGGTATTTGATGAGTTGGGAGTGAGAACGTGTTGAATTGTCAGCAGTGTAGAGATTTCTATTTAATTCTTCCTGTAGGTAGGTTTTGTCACGTGAGAATTCCAATAAAGTTTATTCAAACAAGATGACTGCGTCCTCAACAATGTTGACTAAAGAGGGAGAGAAAGGCAGCTTTGACTATGAACAGAAATTAAAATGGAAAAAGAATAACTAGTGCATTGACGTTCAGTTTAATATCACAGCAGCGTACCAGCAGTTTTAGCCACAACGTGTGAAATACTACTGCAGTAATATTAAAACAAGCTCACTATAGTTTGTGACAAATCTTTTGACAGCATCCATGTTGGGAAATCAGATAAACTGTTCTAACTGCACACATGCCAGGGATACATCTGATCGTCAATAATGGCAACAATCCAACATCCCGATTCCCCTCAAACTGCACGTCAAATGACAACCAATCTGACAGATTTTCGCCCGACTCTAAAATTAGTGGCAATTACAGCGGATCTATTATGCTTTTTCCTTTTCCTTTAGTGTGTTATGTAGTTTTTTTTTGTGCATGTAAAAGGTCTGCAAAGTCACAAAGCCACAGTAGACCGGCTGACCAATCACAGAAGACTGAAACAGAGCGTTTCAAACAGAGGCTGAAAGAGGTCCTGCTGCTATGAGAGAAGTAAAGTGTTTTTTTTAACATTAAAGCATGTACAGTAAACATGTCCTAGATGAAACACCAAATACAAGTATGAACCTGAAAATAAGCATAATCCTCTTTAAGCTACTTGTAATACGACCAGGTAAGGCTGTAAAATCCCGAGTGTATTGAAGCATTTTAGAACTTATGAACTCCACTTTTCATTTGTAAGATATTATATTATATTGTGAGGTATTGTCCCACTTTAATATATTACATTAACAGGATAAACACAAGCTCTAATTGCATTGATGGTTTACTACACTGATGACAAGAACAGTACCAAAAAACTGCACAAAATGTAATCATTCAATTATCGGTTTAAATAAATGCTTTTATAGATAATTATGATATGATGCTTGTCTTCGGGTGAAATTGGGTCACATTGTTTGTTCTGAAGCAACGACGCACTTTGTAATGTTTCCTTGACAAATGGTTTGTGATTCAAATTGAAAAACTCAACATGTTGTGTTTTCAGTGAAAGCAGTCCTGATTGTCCCATGTGATCACTGTGCATGTGCAGTACTGGATTCTGATCTAGTTTATTCAATATTATAATATTATATATTATAATGGGTACTTAGGCCTAATGGACTCACACATTTCAAAATGCAATGTAAGTAGCTATAATATAAAATAACAGGCTATTCAGATAGAATATCAAAATTGAAAAAAAATATCAAATATCTATTTCTAGTCTAGAACTAAAGCTGCAGTAGGCAGAATGTTTTTGGCATCATTGTGCAAATATCCCATATAACCTTTCAGCATATTGTAATTCAAGTGTTCTGAGAGAAAACTAGACTTCTGCTCCTCCTCATGGCTCTGCTTTCAAGCTTTAAAAAATCTAGCCTTTGACGGCAGACTTTGACCAATCACAGGTCATTTCAGGGAGAGAGAGCGTTCCTATTGGCTGTGCTCCGGCTGGTGGGCGGTGCTTGGTATTTCCTCAACAGATCTCAACATGGCGGGTCACAAACTTTCTCATTTTACAGCTAAACAGTAACTACAAGATGATTCTGAGAACATCTGAGGAGAGAAATAGTCATTACAGTAACAGAATATTGATTCATATTTGATCAGCGCTGCCTAGTTTGACCGTTTGGTCGGAGTTGGTGAGTGATTGACAGCTGCTCAGAGACGGCAGCTGGACGGCAAATCCTGCAGATGCCATTAGAAGCACCGGAGGACACAGAGGCACATGATTGTCTCACTGTCTCATGTGCTACTGTCAGGATAAAGCGACCATTTTATAAAAATAACATTTCTACCTACTGCAGCTTTAAGTTTTCTAATCTAAAATCTAAGACAGTCAACTCGTCCAAATGTATATGCTTTAGTTTGGATTTGAGTGATTTGATTTGTAGAATATCCACCCAAGTTTAGGCCTTTTACTGTTTTAGCAAACAGACCACGTTGGTTTCTGAGCCGCTGCATTAATCCATGTTCCATAAGGCTTGAACATAGTATGGTCTGTGTGTTTCCTGAGCAGGAGAGTGAATGGGGCAGACAGGGGAGAAGACACTGAGGAAGAAGGATTCATGAATAATAATGCATACTGGGGCCCTGAACACTGGCTATGAGACTTTTATTGGTGTGGGATGAATCCATACTGTAAGCCTCATCTGTTGGGAGCCTTGCTTCCCAAAGCCGGTGTCATCCCTAATAATTTATAGATGCAAAAACAGAGGAAAACATTAATCAGAAATGTGCCACTGTCTACAAGCCTCACAAATGCTTTGTTTCTCACAATCCGTGTGAAAGACGACACGCAGCAACACAGAACATACCCTGCAGGGACGTCGCTCCTTTCTCTCCAATCCCTGATGCAACACTAATGCCCACTCCTGGCTTTGTTCAACATTGGAAACAGTAAAATAAAGATATGTTTTCACTCTGAAATTGATTTATAATCCTCTGATATGAAGGGCTGCCAGAGCATATCAGATAGCCATGAGTTGTATATGCATTTTCAGTCTGTCAAGGGCAGGTGCATTTTCACATTTTATGTTCACATTAAAGGGGACAAATCAGGAAAAACACACTTTCTTAGTACTTGTGCACATATATTTGGGTATCTGGAGAATGCCAAGTACCCACAAACTATTAAATAAGACAACACAGTCATTTTTTTGTCAGCTGTCTAGATCAGAAAACATGTGATTCAACAAGTCGTTCAGATGTGGCTCCCCTTCCTATGTCACATGCAGGCTCATTAGAATATACCACCCACAGCTTGAGATCTACCTTTGCAAACGTGCACCATACCATATTAGAGCAGACTGGGCTTTTTCAGGAGGGGGTCTTAAAGAGACAGGCGCTGAGGGTGAATACAGGGATATTCAGACTGACAGGATGAGAAACATAATGTGTTTTTGAACATTAAAACATGTGTTACGGGTTCTGAGATTTTCAAAGTGGAAATGACTTCTTAGTGTGGTAGATCTCTAGCATCTCTGAATAGCTTTGCAGGTCTCCAAGCTGCTGAGGCTGGTGGGGATTTCCAGGATGATGATTGGTGCGGCGGTCCTGCAGCGTTTGCTTTTCCCCTCCCACTTCGTGCGACGTCACCGCTGCTGTCCACCACTCCGTGGCCGGGGAGGAAACGATTCGAACCGGATAAAAGAGGCCCGGAGATCAACGGCACCATCAACGGTGGCTATGATTACCTTTGATCTGTCCACCTCGTTGCTTCTTTGTTGTTTGATTTTGTAACAAACTAACTAACTAACTTGATGGTATTGAGTCCCTCATGTGATGTTAACTGAGAAGTATAGAAGCGTTTGTGATTTGGTTGGAACTGGGCTAAGGATTAGTTTATTGTTAGGTCACATATTACTGTGCATTGTGGGTAGTCTTTTCCTCTGTGTACATGCACTAGTTAAAGAGGTGGCTGCCATTCATGTGTTTTGTTTATTAGCTTTGAGAGTAGTTAAAGTAGAGTTTTATTTCTTGTTTATATCTAGTTGTTTGCCAGCTCAGCTGTGATCTTAATTTCTAGTTTGCAGCCGTTTTGTTTTACTGAGGTGATTTCGGCGCCATCAGAAGCCCGTTTCTAGTTTTATATTTTATATCAACACACTTGTGTTCGCTTTGGTTGCTGCAACATTGTACTTGATTGTTTGCAGCCCTTGTTGTCTCAGTTGATTGTCCATTTTTACAATAAACGGCCACTTTACGCCTGACTGCATCGGTTTCTTCCCTTATCCCTAGACCTTACTATGATGTAACAGCATGTAAACATGTTCTAGGAGAAACCCCAGAATGAACCTGAAAATGAGCATGATATGTCCCCTTTAAAGAAAAACAGTGTTTTTACGCCCTATAATTATACCCAAAAAGTATATTTTCCATGTTGAAGTCACAGGACACACCTTAACATTTCCATAGGAAAAGGATAAATAACTAAGAAACTTAAGAGCGTTGAAAGTATTCATGCATCTAGCAACAAAAAATATAAGATTAGAAATCCCCTCCAGACTTTGTGTTCAACCTTTATTTAGCCATGGAAGATGCGCAGTAATGTCCTGCTTCATATTCAAACACTTACACACATTCACACTGGGGTGGTGCAAAATGCAATCAGAGTTTCCTGCTGATGACGGCCAAACACATTCCCCAAAGCAGGTGGAGGTTAAGTGCCTTGCTCAAGGACACCTTCACTAAGGTATGATGCACTTTAAAATGCTAAGCAGCAGTTATTTTTCATTAAGTGCAGTCATTTCCTTTTTTTTTTTTTTTCGTTGGACCCATTTTCACTGACAGTTGATGATTCCCTTCTTTTAAAAATGAATTTTAACTTCAGACTGGATCCATGAGCTTGTGTTGCTGCACGGAGGACGCATCCAAGTGAATTTAAAATGTTTCAGCTTGAGCCAAGAACTATTTTCTGAGGCTGTGTGGTTTCACTTCATAGACATACAGAAACAAGAGGGAAAAAGAGAGACTGGAGGACAATAACAGAAACAACTGGGGTCTCTCTTGTACCACAGCGTAGCACAACTCTTATTGCTAGTTTCAGCCTGACACAGTTGTCATTTTCACACCCAGCGTCCACGTAGTGTAAGTAGCAAATGTACTTGCGCCCGTCTGTGCGTCCATGGACATGTGGGTTTAACATGAGGTGTGGTCAGATTGTGCCATCGACCAACAAAAACCTGGTCTAAAGTCTGGCACATTATTCAGATAGCAGGATGTAGCTACATAGGCAGGTTCACAGTGGAAATGTTGAGCATCAAGCACTTCATTTCTTGCATTCTGGTGAATATGCACCAATTTATGGTGGAAATGTTTTTATTAATGTTAAGGAAAAGACACTGTCACACACTCGGAGGCTTCCCTTACACATTTTTTTCTAACAAAATGTGTCATAATGAGTCCAAAAGTGCTGTTTTTATGCCTTGTATGGACGATGCACACACGGCTGTCTACACTCATCTTTTAATCTTCTTCATCTTTTCGACTCTTGTGGATCCGATGAGCAAACTGTATTCATGTGTGATGATGTTAGTCTCCATAGTAGCCAGTTTTTGAAACTTGACCTCACTGTATAAAATGACCTGTGGTGACCTCTAGGATAATCACAGCCTCATGAAACTTTACAGCCACAAACTAGAGACCTAGAGCATTCAGAGGATGGATGGATCAAACTAGAGACCTAGAGCATTCAGAGGATGGATGGATCAAACTAGAGACCTAGAGCATTCAAAGGATGGAAGGATCAAACTAGAGACCTAGAGCATTCAGAGGATGGATGGATCAAACTAGAGACCTAGAGCATTCAGAGGATGGATGGATCAAACTAGAGACTTAGAGCATTCAGAGGATGGATGGTTTTCCTAGCTAGATTGACAATAAGGGGGTTTCTGAGCAGTTTACACAACACAAGTGCTCGCCATCCAATCACCGAAAAATTCAATTCTGGCAGAAATCTCCAAATTTCAAAAGTTTTTGATACCAAATCACAGCATGGCTTTTTCTACGGTGGTCCTCAAGGTCTTGGTGTCCTAATGTGGTATTTTGGAGGGATTATTGATCATGTTTTATCAATTCTCCAGTGGTAAAAAATGGTTAAATTTATCACCCAAAAATTGCTGCAACAAATTATGAGACATAATAGAGCATGGGGATGGACATCAAAAACTTATATCATGTTACGCTCTTATACACTTTCATAATTCATTTTAATTGATTAATTAATTTATTAATTAATTTGTATTTATTATTAATAACTAGAACAACTTGACGCACAGTGCTGAGCTCAAATGAATCTTCAGGTTCTCAGCTTTCAGATGATGTACACCACTTTTATGTGACATCTACTGTTGACTTTTTATCTACCACTGAACATCCTCTGTCCCCCACAACTACCACAGAAAGAGGGCGGAATGATAAGAGGTTAAAGCGGACACATCATGAAAAACTCACTTTTCCAGTGCTTGTGCACATACTGTACATCTGGATATCTGGAGTGACTACCAACCCACAAACTGTGAAATAAGACGACCCAGTCAGTTTTTTTTTGTAACCTACATAAAACTGATATACTCTTAACAGTGTAAAATGTGCTATTTTCATATATCTTTTTTTAGAAAAAAATATTTGCACCCTGCCTCCTGATGCAGTAATAGTCCACCGTGAAGCTAAAGTACCGTAGCATATGGATCAAAAGTGATGGTGGGTGGACCACTGAGTGGGCATTCAGATTGTAGTTTAGCTTAAGCAGATACAATGAAGATAAAAGGTCTGGTCAAGCTGCAGACTATCTGCTCTTTGCTTAGGTGAGTGTAGGATTTAAAGGCAGGTTAAAGCTATGTTAGGTCAGGGTTAGAGAAGGTACAGGGCCTAGTCATAAGTCAAAACATAATTTAGCATGAATACTGGGCTTCCGTAGGAATGCTCACCCAACTTAGGCCTAGGCGTTAATAATATTTTTGGAAACATGCAATATCCTGTCATCAAACCCTTTTACATCAAGGACAGAATTTAGATTTGTGAAAATGCACAATTTTTTTTATCACCCTAACGCCGGGAACGCACTGGACGCATGGTGGCCGCGTTGCGGCTGCGTTACCTGTTGTTTTTTATTTCGGCGTCCGTGTTAACAGGTTAGAGCATCCACACTGGCCGCGTGAGACGCGCGCGTCAATTACCACACGTTTCTTAACCTTTCTCTGTCTAAAATAAATATAAATGACATTTATAATGAAATTAAATGGCTATTATGAAAGGCAAACTCTATGTAGAAAGAAAGGGCTGGCAGCAGCAGCAGCAGCAGCAGCAGACACGCAGCTAAAACGCAGCTGGTGTGGATGACCGACGCGTCAATCACGCAGCCACCACTCGACGCAGACGCCAAGCGGCCACCATGCGTCCAGTGCGTTCCCGGCGTAAGGCAGATTTTTCCAACTTTTCATCAGCGACAGGAACACATTTGACCAATAACGACGCAAAAATCACACAAAAAAATTCAGCATGGCGGATCGTCAAAAATACAAAGACAACGGTGAGTTTATACCTGACTCAGTATAGTTTTCAGACAACAGAGACTTTGTGAAACCTTTGCTGCTAGCCAGCTAATGCTAGCCACTCCATTAATGCTAGCAGTATAATATTGTTTATTACTAAACTTTATAACATTTTATTGACAAAGCATTTAGGTTATTTCATTTTTTGTTGTGATAGAGTGTACAATCATGTATCTGCACAGCTGTAGTGTGTCTTTTTTCCATTTTTGCTGTTGTCAGCAATATGAGGGCAGACCTGCAGTATTGTGTTGTCGACCCTCCAGCGTTGGGTGAGGATGCCAAAAGAATTTTCCACAATCCGATGGGCTCTGCAGAGCCGCCGTTGGTGGAAGACTTGAATGAAGGCGGAGGCTTGAACAGGATCGAAGGAGGTAAGTGTTCATTGGGAAGGCCTCATTAGCCAAGACCACATAAGGTACTGATCCCAGGTCAGGTGCTGAAGGAAGAGGAGAGGCTGATGGAACATGAAGGTCACCTGACTGAAGGACTTTGCCGAGGCGGGGGTTGGCAATGAAGCCTCCATCTCCGTTGTTGCCAAAACCTCCATCATCAGTAGCGAGATCCCTGTAATCAGCCTCCATCAGGGCAGGTAATACAGTAGAGAAGTAGAGAAAGAGCCCCTCTAGTTAAAACACTGTGACCCGGAGCTGGGGGGGGCCTGGACAGCGATGTGCAGTCCATCCAGTGAGGGACGTTCCACCTGGCAGTGTTCTTCCACAAAGTCGGGCACAGCATGTGGATTCCCTTCATGCTCTCCCACAATGCACTGCAGGTCTCTCTCACTATCATGTTAGTTAGTTGAAACACTGAGGCAAAAACCGGCTGCAATAATATTGAAAGAATCACCAGTGCTAAGAAATCTGTAAGATAACTTTATTAATCCCCCATAATGGAAGAACACGTTAATGTGTAATTAATTAGAAAACCATCAAAGAGATTAACAGAAATAGGTTTTTATCTTCATTTCATATGTGTGAATAATAGCCTAAAGTTTATGCATTAATATGTGATATATCAACAGTATGAGAAAAAAAAAAAAAATTTAATTTGTGGCCTAACTTGTTTGCCTATTTTTTTCCGAGTTGGAAATTTCGCAGAGAAGGATAGAAGAGTTTTGGGTAATCATCAGTTTTCTTGTGCATGTGGTAAGCAGTAGGACTGTGCCATTTAACCATATGTCATGAAGGGCCATGCATAATAAGGACTTCCCCTTAAAGACTCCTCCTGTGTATTTTGACATTTCTATGATATTTCATATTAATATATTTATTTGAATTATTTCCTGACAATGTTGATTAGCCACAAATTTTTGACAAATAACTTAATTTTGTGCTCAAAGATAAAAAAAAAATAAGGTTGTTGCTAAAACGGGAATATGACGTATGACTATAGTAGAAGCTGCAGGTCAAAGGTCATCCCCATAAATCTGTTTATCTGCCAGTTTGTCTTTCTAGTTAGTTAGCTAGTTAGCTGTAGTTAGCTAGTTAGCTGTAGTTAGCTAGTTAGCTGTAGTTAGCTAGCCCAACTTGTTGTTTTCATTTTAAAGTTACACTATGGATAAAGGAAAGCACATTTATATATTTAATGCCTGTTTTAATTTAATTAAGCATTAAATTACATAATTATTAATCCATATATTTAAGCGTTTACTTATATAATTAGTTATGTATTTATATATTTAGTTACGGCCCTTAAAACCCTTCATATTTTTATACAGCAGTGATGTTGTTGTTGTTGTTGTTGTCATGGAGGCAGCGTTTGCAGAGAGACAGCCTTTACTTGAAGAGCCATTCAGGTGGATGTTGGGGCTGTTAATGATGTCGCCCACATTGTGTTGGACCGGGCTCACAGGTGGGAGACTGAGAGGAGCGCCGAGGCTGTTGGCCGGGGTCACGAGCACAGGTGAAGCTCCCGCCTGCACACACAACACACATATCCAGGTTAGCCACTAAATCCAGGCACAAATCAGTACAGGTGGTGCCATTTTCAAGAGGCCTCTTTTCAAATACTTTACCATAAAACACTATTGGACATGTCATCATTTTAATTAGTCCCACCATATAGAATAACAGCAACAGCTGGTCAGTTTTCAAACATAATATTCAGATTTTCTGTCATTCATCGCTGTTATGTATACCTAAGGAGAAAAAGAAGTCATGACCCCTCTACCAGGAGTTCATCCCGAGTCATAGTGTGAGGTAAAAGGGGAGGAATTCTAACATGACCTCTTGCACAGGCCTGCCTTCAAAAGCCCTTGCGTGACCCTCTTGACCTCCACGAGATCCCCCATCGGCCTCTGTCACAACCAGCCGTGCTGATTTATGCAGCATCAAAATAAGGTGAAGTGTGACGCCTTCTGAGCGCCGGCGCTGCTGCTGCTGCTGATGGGTGTAACAGATACCCCCCTTGGAAGTTTCTCCAGATCTCAGAGAGGCCATTAGTGTTGTTTTGAACTCTCAGCCCAAACATGTTAAATGATATCGTCTTTCAGAGAGACGGGCAGCTAACAGTGAAGGTAGTGACAAGACATCCTTTCCCCTGGACGCTCTGTCCTGCATGCCTGTGCTAGCATCATCTTGACAGATGGTGAAAGCAACAATAGAGCTAGTGATGAACTGGTACACCTATTTTTGTCTGCCTGAGGCTGTTGCTGGTTTGTGGGGATGTGAAATTCCCCAAAGCTTTCTGTTTTCGTGACCATTTCACCCCACATCTACAGAAAGTCATGGCACATTGACAACATCATCTATAAAGCTGAGACACATGAGATGTAGAAGAAAGGTTTGGTTTAAGATGTAATACGGGTTTGATATCCAGGGTTGGGGGAGCTACTTTAAAACTGAAGCTGGTGGAGCTACAAGCTACTCTTCAATGGAAAAAGTTAAGCTAGAGCAACACTGCACTTTGGGCTTAAAACTTCTACGTTTGTACAGTGAAAATGACACAAACAAACAAACAGCCGATTGTAACGTGATGTACGGGGCATGAACAACAGTTTCCTGGATGAAAGCATTGTGGTTGTTGGACCCATCCACCTCCCCTCCTTAAACTACAGACTGTCACCACACTCCTGGCACACTTTATCAGAGCGTTTACTGTTGCCACGGATGGGTTTACATTGTAGTTAATGGAACGCCCAGTGCGTTTCATACCAGCGCTAAAGGGTGCCTTCTGCTGCGGTACCAAACGCCGATGGCTGTGACAAAGCCTCGGTATTTAACGCCTTGGAAATGAGAACAGGCTGGTTGAACACACTGGAGCTAATTCACATCAAGGAATATGAATATATGTGTGTTAAGCAATAAAGAACAAATGCACTCATTATTTTGTGGCATAATATATATATATATATATATATATATTCATTTTTTTTCTTCTTGGGAAAAATTTGTGGAAAAAATAGGTTGCTACTGTAAATGTCACAAACATTAGTGGCAACTATAGCAACTGCTCATCCAAGTCGCCAGAAAAAACTGTTGGCATTGTACATTTCTGCAAACCACAGGGTACGCTGAATGTCAACGTTTCTGAACCAAAAATATGTTTCATAAATTCATAAATACGTTTCATATCCGCCTCATATCACATTTACAGAAACGTAATATTACGACTTTTTCTCGTAAACCTATGACTTTCTTCTCGCAATATTATGACTTTATTCTCGAAATCTCAGATTTATTTTTTTCCCTCAATCTGGCCCTGATACTCCGTCGTACCGTCGTACCATAGACCTACAAAAATGATAAATAAAATTGAAAATGTAAACAAAAAAACAGTTATTCATTTCCACAAATTTTTTCTAAAAATCCAGAGGGAGCCACTGGAGAGGGGCTAAAGAGCCGCATGTGGCTCCGGAGGAGCAGGTTGCTGAACCCCTGGCTTAGCGTGATCTCGGCTGTTAGGGTTAGTTAAACCAGGTAAGGAGAAGATACCCTGGGTATGTTGAACTCACTTCATAGTACAGGCCTCAGGTCAACTCCTGAGGGAAATATTTGGGTATATTGGGTTTTGTTGCTACTGTAGGTGCTCCACAGTCTTGCTAACTGTGTCTGTCTGCTGTTTGGTGCTGTACAGTTAGCATACTGCAGGTTTATCAGAGCTTGCTTGCTGCTGAACATGGAGGCCATAAAACAAGTCAAATAAAATGATAAAGCATTATAGCTAACAATCTACAAAGAGCTGTTCTCCATATTGATGGTGGAGCTTTAAGTTCTTTTTTGTCAAAATATGTGATGACCAGACGACCGTTCCTGTTTACAGGAGGACAATAAGCGCTGTGGATCGCACGCTTTCGTTCTCCAAACCATGCAAAATTAATGAATAGCCCAGCAGAGATAACAGCGCTACATTTTTAATGCACCTTGTCACCAGTGGGGTTGCCGCAGCATTCTCCAGAGACATCGATTAGCAGGAGATGGAGTGACAGATGACACCCCCGGGGAGCGCAGGGAAAAAAAGAGAGAGTGCTGTTGCGTCCGTTGTCCACTGAACACACTCATCGATATGTCATTAAACAATGACAGCGCCTCAGGCTGTTTAATGAAGTGTTTGCAATGTGATTTGGTTCTTAATAGCAGAAGCATTAAGGAGTATCAGGTCCTCGCTATAGCTGCTGTGTACTAAACAGCAACCTGTGCCAAAGCCTTATAATGCACAATTACCAATACTGTCAGATTGTATGGGGAAGACGAAGCTGGGGAAAGCACTGAGTAGGCAAAGCTGAATGCTACGCAGAGAGAAAAGAGAAGACACTCCATAACTGCTTCACCTTCAACTGCTATGATATTAATTACAGCCAGGCAGGAGGCATTAGGTGCTTACCTGTTGGAAAAAGAATAAATAAGCAAAGCAGTCCTCTGGTATTATGCTGGTCACACACAGCAGGACTTGACTTTGGGCCAAAATTTCAAGGTCCACAAAAGGGCAACGTGAACAATGGTTGTGTGGGACGGGGGATGTATCAAGATAATGTTTGTGTTTCCAGAAGCTAAAATATTAGTTTCTTGTGCAAAAAGCTGAACGCCACTCTGTGCACCAGGTGAGGGGAATGAAAAAAAAGCAAAAACAAAAGAGTGGACTAAGGTGTTTCTTTGGAGATAAGGAACTGTTTAGCTCAAACTACATGTGTGTGTTTCTGTGCTGATGAGTGATGTGTGGTTTTCATGCCGCTTCATTAGTCTCCCTGTATGAGGCAAAGCAGGAACGTTACATTAATTTACTGGAAGGAAACACGATGAAAAATGCTGAAGAGATGAAGGAAGAACGGGATTAGACTGATGAGTGAGTGAATATCACGTATCAGCCAGTTGTGTCCTCCTCTTCTGATGTAATGGAGGAGCCTCTCAGACCACAGCTACATAAAAATGTCTGTAAAACTAATTTAATGCATCTCCAATTTTTTTACGTGCTGAGAGAAAAGCTCCTGCCACTTAATCAATGTTAAGATTGAAGTGATTATGACTTATATTGCCTATTAAAACATTTACTGCTGTATACTGACTCACATGACATGACATAACCAACACATATTGCAACATGTTAACAAGACAATATCAGAACATCAAATGGACATCCCTGTCGTAGACTTATATGGTGAATATCACATCACTGTAGCAGAGCATCATTAGCAGTGTGGAGTTTAGTTGGAGGCGGAGGCTGGTTTGACAGAACACCGGACTTTCACCCAGGAGGCCGCTGTTCGTGTCGTGAAACCAGAAGTCAACGTTGACTTATTTGTGACGTAACTTCAGGTACATAAGTAACGCCACTTCCGTAGGTTATTTAACCCAAACCACCATCTTTTCCTGAACCTAACCAAGTAGTTTTGATGCCTAAACAGTGCAGGGTCTTGCACAGATGCACTCATGTTCCTGGACATTCAACAAAACGCATGTATTGTGTTCTCACAATTGCGTGTCAGAGCAAAGCTGGACAGATAGTGAACAAAAACTCCGATAAAACCGTGTCTTGACAAAGATGTGGCTTTACTGATGGTCGTTTCTGTAAAACTGAAAAATACAGTAAATACCAGCATATGAAATGAAATTATAATGTAAATAGTTCTGCTTATGAAATGCTTGTCTTAATGTAGTAAACATGAAATAAACTTATTTTAACCCTTTCTCTTTACAGGGAACAAACATGACAGGTAAGGGTTTTAACCTAACATATATATCCAACAGGTAAGTAACTTAGGTTAGTATTAACACAAAAATATGTGGCGCTCCTGCAGGTCGAAGGTGGCAGCGATTTTGCGTGGAAGCACGGTAGCACGTGACACGGTGGCACCAATGACAAGCAATAAGAATAACTATAGAAATAGCCAATCATCTCGCTGATAGTCTTGTTTATGTCGTAGAGGCATCAGGATTTAATTGAGGCTGTTTCATAACCAGTTAAAAGTTCCTGACAGTAACACTAAACTAAATAATACTTTAAGATGTTTCTTTTTGACATCGATTGTTGTTTTTCAGTCATGAATATTTAAAGTTTCCAAGAAATACTTTCGATTTGAAGCCAAGTTTCAGGGGCTTTAAGGACGATAACTAAAGCTTTTTGGTGTTAAATGTAGCACAGTCACAGTTACTATAAGCTGTATATTATTTTTTTATCAGCAGCAAACGTGAGTCTGTGGGCAGACAGATTGTGAACACGCCACTTGGTGTATGATTAACTGGGGTTTTATTTCTCAGCACTGCATCAAGACACAGACACAGTTCATCAATTTTCTGTAGGAAGAAGCTGACAGCATAATTAACCACTTCCTTTAGCTCCACAAATAAACAATCATTACTCACGTCTGCATCTGGATGTACATGCGGTGGCCAAAAATAGAAATAAAGAAAAATAGCATTTTAAGAAGTTGTACAGAAATGAAACATGACTGTTCACATGATATCAGAACTGCCTGAATCCATTTAGTCCATTTGGTGTCTGTGTGGAAAAACCAGCCTGCTCGCTTTCACTCCAGCCACACAATTGTGCAACCGTCTCGGTTTCTGCCAAGTTACACAAAAGCAAACACTAAGTAAGCAGATTGAGTCTGGGAAGCCTGCATTCAATTTGTCCTGCGATAACCGGACATGTTATCATTTGCAGTACAAGCTCACATTTCTTTATAAATCTCTTGTCTCTATTAGCAAACACTGACAAGCTGCTCCACTCTGGCTCTCCAACTGAATCCTGTGGTTTGTCCTCATTGTCATGAATTACAATAAATAGGCAGGTGTGAAGAATGGAATACCTGCTTGGGATGTTTAGCATGCACATAATACACACATAATATATGCAGTGACCATATACTGTAAATGGGCCAGCAGCAAACTCTGTACAGACGATAGAGACATTCAATTACAAGCCGTCAGCCTGTTGCGTGCATAACATTGTCCAGTTACTTCACCACGTGCACAGTGTGATGTGAGCGCGCAGTGGCTGATATATTTAGTACAGTTCTGAATGTGTGGTTCTATCAGATTTCTCTAAAACCATAAGCTCACATTTCCAAAGCCACGGGACACTGAGCAGCACCACAGAGCAAATAGATGGATTGGTGGGGGGGAGGCTGCATCATAAAGTATACTGTACCATACCGCAACCACAACAAATGGAATTGTAAATTATTTATTTTTTGTTGTTAAATGAGGATGTGAATAAGGTCCATCCAGATGAAAGAATGACTGTATTTGGAAGATACTCACAATTGGATCATATACACTGATCAGCCATAACATAAGACCACTGACAGCTGAAGTGAATAACATTGATTATCTGGTTACCATGGCACCTGGCAGTGGGGGGGATATATTAGGCAGCAAGTGAACATTTTGAACTTTGAACTTTGTGTTGGAAGCAGAAAAAAATGGGCCAGCGTAAGGATGTGAGCGACTTTGACAAGGGCCAAATAGTGCTGGATAGACGACTGGGTCAGAGCATCTCCAGAACTGCAGCTCTTGTGGGATGTTCCCGGTCTGCAGTGGTCAGGACCGACCAAAAGTGGTCCAAGGAAGGAGAACCGGTGAACCGGCGACAGGGTCAGACCCGAGGCTCATTGATGCACGTGGGGAGCGAAGGCTGGCCCGTGTTGTCCGATCCAATAGAAGAGCTACTGGAGCTCAAACTGCTGAAAAAGTTAATGCTGGTTCTGATATAAAGGTGTCAGAACACACAGAGCATCTCAGTTTGTTGCGTATGGGGCAATGGGCACGTGAGCATCAGAACTGGACCACGGAGCGATGGAAGAAGGTGGCCCGGTCTGATGAATCACGTTTTCTTTTACATCATGTGGACGGCAACGAGTTGGAGGTGTTGACTCGGCCTCCAAATTCTCCAGATATCAATCCAACGGAGCATCTGTGGGATGTGCTGGACAAACAAGTCCGATCCACGGAGGCCCCATATATATATACATATATATACATATGTATATATATATATATATATATATATATGTGTGTGAATGGGTCCAACAAACACTGGACTTTCCCCCAGGAGACCAGTGTTCGTAACGTAGTAATTTTTTTCGTTTTCGTTTTGTTTTTAAGTAATTTTAAGCCAAATGACATTTTTTCCAAAACCTAACCCAGTAGTTTTGTTGGGTTGTCGTTTTGTTTTGTGTCCATTTTCAACGTTAACCACATGTTTATAACTGCAACCGTAATCCGGGAGAAAATATGTTTCCCTAAAAACGTATTTTGGTTGTGCAGTTTAGCTGTATGGGAACATCATTTTTTGGGAGACATGTTTGGGCTGTGATATGCAATCACACAGTAAAAGATGGGGGACAAAACCCCTCCTCGTTCTGTGCAAAAAAATGCAGCCAAAGTTTATGAAACTTTATCAGTCTGCTTTTACAAATAACAATTTGTAGAATGAAAAATTTGCATTTGATTTAAAATCTCAGAATGTAACAATACACACACAAGGTGGACGACATTTAGTATTTTACTTGATGTTCTCTTGGCAGTAACTTCCTGGACTCTCTGCTGTTTTGCAAAAGAAATAGTCCTGCAGTGATTTTTAAACAGTGATTTGTCATTTTTACACTTAGTTATTTTGTATGAATTAAACAAACGAGATTCAACTTGTGTTAATTAAGGGAGTTTTAGAGGTGTTGGTTTTATTGTTGTTGGACTGAACCAGACAAGCTGTTTCCTGTCTTTATGCTAAGCTAAGCTAACTGCAGCTGGCTGTAGACTTATAATTAACAGGTAGATATTAGAGTGGTATCAATCTCATTTAACACTCTGCTAATAAACAAATAGGCGTACTGTATTTCCCAAAATGTCTAACTGTTCCTTTAAATTCGCATCGGTAACGTACCCACGGTGTTCCGTACAGATGACCTTTTATTCGCCGATCGCTGAATAAATACTTCCAGGTTGTGCATAACATTTTAAATTTATATTAAAATTTTAATTCCTGACCAAGAGACCTCCACTCCATTTGTTCCTGTGAGATTTCAGTCAGTTTGCGAGGTGCACCCACAGAGGGGAGAAGAATAAAGCAGCAAAAATGTGAGTTTCAACTTAATTTATGCTTCTCACAGTACTTTATGAAATGATTATGATTATTATTATTATTTTCAATGGCACGCACTGACTGCTTGGCACTGCAGCAGCAAGTCTGACAACACACACTATTTGCATATAATATATTGTAATATTGATGTTGCAGCAGTGTTATTTAATAAAAGGTCAATAAAAGTTAACGCTTATTAGATCAATTGGATATTTTGACATTTAAAATTTTCATTAATCTCCGTTGAGATCATGTTATGCGTTCTGTACGGAGCACCGTTAAGCTTAATGATCTTCCGCACACAGGCGGAGGCGTTACTTTTCCCCATTGCAACAACATGCAAAAACATAAATATACAAGAATCCCTCCGCCACAGCTCAGCAAGGAAACACTGTCCAGGGAAACCCAAAGATTCATTTTGTGTTAAAAAGATTTAAAATATACACAATCGACCTGTCCTTTAAAGGGGACATATCATGCTCATTTTCAGGTTCATACCTGTATTTGGGGTTTCTACTAGAACATGTTTACATGCTTTAATGTTCAAAAAACACATTATTTTTCTCCTCCTGTCTGTCTGAATATACCTGTAATTCTAATAATAATAATAATGTGTGTGTCGCACTTCTACCGGTGACTGTATAGTTGTGACATCACAACGTTACGGAAGTCCTGACGGCTCGTTTAAAAGCACAGATTCTGAATACGGGTTGTGTGCATTTCTCTAACATTTTAATATTTTCACAGTATTTATATAGCACCTAGACCGGCTTTATCATCAAACAAGGACATGGAAATCTCACTTTCTACAATATGGGACCTTTAACTGCTTCAGTATGTCAGTACAGTACAGTCATCCAGTATAGTACATCTGTTGCTGTTTTCTGGTGCTTTCAGCTACCACAAATTCCTCTTAAAAACCACATTTCTGGTTTGAGTTGAGGGGCTGCAATTTAAATCTGCAGCTATCAGTAAAACATTTTGTAGAGAGCTGTTTATTTGGTTAGAAGTGGCTTGTGCTGAGGCTCGCACGGCTTAAATCGCCCTGCATTCAGAGCGCTACTCAGCCTTCCTTTGAGTTAGATGTGACCAAACGCTCATCAACCACCACATTCATACCCTCCATGTCCTTTGACAAATAGCACTGATCACATTGCGAAAGGTCTCATTTGGCAAATTTGGAGCATCTGGATGATTGATTATAATGATGGCTAAATTGCAAAGCTAAAGTTTGCTCCCCTTCGTGGCAATCCTCCATATGCAACGAGTGAATTGCGATGCAACCTTTGTGCCAAATATAACTTCCTTCGAGATTGCCCACAGGAAAATAAAACACTTTCAGAAATGTGTCTCCAACTCGTGAGCCTTTCAGATAAAGAGAATGGATACAGCGTTTGGTGGATGCATCTCAGCTGCTGTGTTTTTCCATTAACTCCTCTAAGAAAAGAGCAGAAGTTTTGGGGATTCAGTCCAGGTCACTGACTTTGCATGCATTGTCTGCAGCACAACACTCATGATTGTTCAACTTCTGGCTTGTTTTCTCAGCCTGACCACTAACGCCTGCCTTCATTTTTTATAAGACTAATGGACTCCTACACCGCCTCTTCTCTTCGTCAATATTACCTTCCGTGCTTCCTGCTTTATTTATAGGTATGCGTTGCCTCCGGTAATGTCCATTGTCTTTTCTGGAGAAGCACGCAAACAGCATAACGTGAACATCAGCTGCAGGCCAATTACCCCCCCTCTCTCTTCTCCAAGCACTGATTCAGCTTTTCCATCTACCGCTCACAGCCGCACGATTCTTGGCTCTTCCTGACAAAACACCCACAAGTGACCCAGAATGTCACAGGCCTGGCTTTCCATCATGGCTGACCATATGAAAACCCATTTAAGACTTGTAAACTGACCTCAGCGGGGCTTTTAGAACACATGGAAGCTAGATTGGGTGCAGTATTTTTATCCATAGATCACTGCTGCTCTCGGTTCAGTGGTTTCACAGTTGTGTTTTGCACATTTTTTTTTTTTATAACAAGAACATGTATTCCGTCTTTTCCAATTTGAGTAATCTATAGCAACAAATGTGTCACACTTTATTAACTTCTAGTTTTGATTATTTTCCTTGAGGTCATTTTGTTTTGTTGACTTCAGAAGTCTGTCTCTACACCAGACATGCAGTCTCACTTCCTCTTTTAACTACTGTATGAAAGGCCCTGCCTAGTTTCCACAACAAACCCAGCAGAAATGTTAATGCAGCTCCTGTTTCATTTCTCCTCCCTGTCAGCATCCTATTTCCTCTTTTCGTTTTCAACAATACTTGAATATTTCCTTGGACATTATCTGTCCTTCCTGCTGCCATCTTTGTCATGTAGTGTTTTGAACCTGCGAGGGGCCGTCTGCTGCCTTCTCGGGCCCGTCCTCGGGCTTCCTTTATCCCGGTTCCATACCCTGCTTCTCCGCCTCATCAAGCATTCTGTCTGCATCCGCGCCTGCCCTTGCCCTCCCTCGTTCCTTTAACCCTTCTAGCTCAGGTTCAGCGGCTATAAAGGAGGCGCACTTCACCCGAGCCCGCTATCGATCCGTATCACACAGGACACGCCGTCTCTCTTTTCTCAGCAGCAAAAGCTTTTAAAACAGTTTGTGTTCGGCAGCAAGGTTGTCAAAGCAGAATTGTCAAGGAGGGGAATGTAATTGTTATATTACAGCTGTGTGAGCCTCTACATGTGTACATTGTATGAGTGTCTGCGTGTGTACATGTGCATGTTTTAGTAAATTTGCATGATAATGAGAAAAAACACCTTCTCATAAAAAACAAATTACATAAATATTCACATGAGTCTTCAAGTAGGCGCTATTGCAAGAGATAGATGAAAGAATAAATCAAAGCATACAGTTTTGTCCTGTAGTTGCCTGCTATAATTCCACTTGCTGCTATGTTTATAACTGCTGTTCATACTTACATTACGTTACAATTTCAAATAACACAGTTTCAAATGCAGCAATAAATGATGCACATGCATGGTGCATGGTGAGGCAGGGGCATAGCACTTGCCCAACATTACAGAGTGATCCAATGAACTAGCCAGCCTGTTCTCACTCCAGGATCGTCAAATAAGGCAGCTTGGTCAGTGGCCTCACAGTTCAAACTATGAGGATCTATGTGGCCGTAGTTATGGCAGGAATGAAAGAGGAAGACGTAGGTACGACAAAGTCTGTCTAGGGAGGAGGTCGGGGTAGATCCTGGGTCAAAAAACACAAGACTTTCACCCAGGAGAAAACTGTTTGTGTCCCATGTGATTCCAAAAGTGAACGTTGACTCAAGTCATGTACAAGTTTATGTGCCATGCCAAAAATATACTGCCTACTGCCACTTTAAAGGGAGATTTGTCAAGTATTTAATACTCTTATCAACATGGGAGTGGACAAGCATGCTTGATTTATGCAAATGTATGTATCTATTTATTATTGGAAATCAATTAACAACACAAAACAATGACAGATATTGTCCAGAAACCCTCACAGGTTCTGCATTTAGCATAAAACAATACGCTCAAATCATAACATGGCAAACTGCAGCCCAACAGGCAACAACAGCTGTCAGTGTGTCAGTGTGATGACTTGACTATGACTTGCCCCAAACTGCATGTGATTATCATAAAGTGGGCATGTCTGTAAAGGGGAGACTCGTGGGTACCCATAGAACCCATTTACATTCACATATCTGGAGGTCAGAGGTCAAGGGACCCCTTTGAAAATGGACATGACAGTTTTTCCTCGCCAACATTGTGCGTAAGTTTAGATATGCAGTATTTGACGAGTTGGGTGTTAGAAAGTGTTGAACTAGCAGTGCTCTGCAGTGGGAAGCTGGTGAGGGATCATGTCCTTGTCGCTGCTAACAGCTCATAATTGTTGGTCATGGCCTGGGGGATAGCATGACTGTTAGTAAGTTAATTTTATTTGATATGGATATCACTGTAACATTAGAATAAGTAACATACATTTATGCACAAAGACCGGATACATTGTGTTTCGTGTTTGTAGCGTCCTGCATGACAGTTTTGAATTTCTCAAACCAACGACAGTCTGATCAGTTCTTCTCTAAGATCCCTGATTGAACAACGCTCCGCCACGCTATGGACAGCATTAATAAATGATTAAGCACTTTCTCCTGGCTCCTGATTGTGTCTATTCAAACGTCCACCCTCGTCCTTGTTCTCACTCTATAACTATAGAGCTTTCCATCCATTCATTATCGGTAACAGCTTATCCTATTCAGGGTTGCGGGGGGGCTGGATCCGATCCCAGCTGACATTGGGTGAAGGCGAGGGGGGGGGGGTACACCCCGGAGAGGTCGCCAGACTATCACAGGGCTGACACATAGAGACAGACAACCATTCACACTCACATTCACACCTACGGGACATTTAGAGTCAACAATGAACCTAACCTGCATGTCTTTGGACTGTGGGAGGAAACCTGAGCACCTGGAGAAAACCCACGCCAACACAGGGAGAACATGCTAACTCCACACAGAAGGACCACAAGCTGGATTTGAACCTGCGACGCTCTTGCTGCACCACTGCACCACCGTGCAGCCCAACTATTGGGGTTTTAATGTCGAGAATACGCCAAGGGGGCAGTATGTTACGATTTGGGATGAGAATGTTTTCTGCTTTCTAGACTCAGAATATGCACAAGTGAGATAAATATTGTCTGTTTTACTGCCACTGTCTTATTATTCCATGTCTTTAAAATAAACCTCCAGCGGACAAGTCTATTTAATGCCAAAGCCATGTTAAGAACTTCTCTGCTTTAAGTTAGATTGCATACACTACAATCTGAAGTCCAGCGCCTTCCATTGTCACATAATCCTCTCTTAGTGGAGCAATGTAATCTTCACATTGTGTCCAATAAACATAATCTGTTCTGTAGAGTTTGCACGCATTTGAACAACATTTGCAAGACTGCTGTGTTTTTTACCAAACAATCATTGTGATCACTGTAAAAGTTCCATGAACTCTGGTTCACCTTATAATGCTTTGTCAGCGAGGACACTGATGAATTACCGTTTATAGCAGCTGTCTAAAAAAAGATAGTTCGTACGTGTGCCAAGGAATCACTTAAAGATGAGCGCAGTGCTCATTTCCAAACTAACTAAACGTAGTGATGTGTTTTGTGCAGAACTGTCCTCATAGTTACACTCTGAGAGACACCTATAAACCCCACACATCCCAGTGCCTGCAGCTTTTGAGGACATACCAATGTTGCACTTCCTGTAACATGTGCTAAATCATATCTTGGTGTCTTGAGTCTGGGTAAAGTAATGACAGGGTTCCACCCAAGGTGAAGGACATACTAATTCACTCTGGCACAGCATTGTTTTGATGTAGAGATAGCGGCAGGCAGAGGTGAGTGATGGAGCTGTCCGACAGGAATGAGAGGAGGCCGGGCCCTCTGTCACAGCAGGACAGACAGATGGGGCATCATGGGAAACATGCCTGAGATCATAAAAGACTCTACAGGACATAATGAGAGACTTTGGGTTGGGGGGGAAAAAACTCCCAGGAAGGCATCATTTAACGGCTGTTCAAAAACAACTCCTGGTGAGTGAACGATTCTCACTTCACTCGTGATCTCTCTATCTGTTGCTACTCTCGTGGGTTCCTGACAGACGTGCACTCTCAAAGACCTTCGGACTACCGGTAAGTAAAACAGAGTCCTATTTGTCTTTGATTTGAGTAAATGACGTCTTTACGAGGTTGCATCACAGACGGATGGTCCACCACGGCACATCCATCAGCGCCAGAGCAAAGAGAGATTGAGTTTCCAGACTCTCCCAGCGTGTCTTGCTCTCTCTCTGTAACACCCCTTTATGAGTCACCTTGTCAAAGTCTCTGAAGCCAGACAACCTTATTTTACTGTATGGACATGTCTTTGTTTCCATACTCACCGGAGGGGAAGATTTTCAAGGACTAAGGTGGAAAAAAAGATAACACCTTTGAAAGAAAAGCTTCTCGGGGATTCCAAGTGAGGAGAAAAGAAGCAATACAAGAGTGTATTTATACACCACAAAGTCCGAATCTGAGACCTCGAATGTGGCTTGCACGGCCTCTTATCTTGAATACACTTTTGGCATTTTCATATTGACGTCCAGCATTTATCAAGATTAACTCCCGCTCTGTGCAGGGTCCTGCGGAGAAGCTTAACTTCTCCTCCCAATTCTGATTTCCATCTCGCTGGCCGGCTCTTAAAACGATAGACCTTTTCAAAGCTCGGCTGAAGGATTCGGTGGCACTCTGGATTTCAGTGACGGGGACTCGCTGTCACATATTGATGTGATCATTATCAAATTAAGCACACCTCTTGTGATATATTAAAAAGCCATTTGGAGTTGTGTAGCGCCCTAACAGGACCGGGAGCCACAGGGCGCTGCTCACCCCCTCCTGAACCCCGATCACTCTCCCTCCCATCTGCCTTTCACATTACTGACGCTCACGCTGAAGACTGGAAAGGTCATCCACGAAATGCTCGGTGTGGGATTATTCAGCTCGCTGTTCCCTGTCATCCCAAATTGTGAATTTACATTACTCACTCACTGGTTCTCTTCATTGCATCAGTACTGAATATGGCAGGGACGTGCACAGACATTTTGAGGAGCTGTTGCTCTAACCTGAAAAAGGGCGGCTAAGCGCTGAAGGCACAAAGTCACTTCTGCCCCCTGTTACACCTGACATTAAAATGCATCTCGTATCCAGATTGTATCTAGATGTGATTTAACCTGATTACATTTACACCTGGTATTAGTATGTGTCTCCAGTGTCCACATTGAGATCCGATCGCTCTGTCTGAAAAGGCTGAGAGGCTGCAATACGCACGGGTTTGCAGCCCTAACAATATTCGCTGTTGATTACTACCAAAGCTCCAGAGCCCAAAAAAATGTACTCGGGACGGAACAAACATTACGTATTCTCGCCCATGTTGTTGTTTTATGTGGATTGAAAACACAATTGCATTTACACCTGTGTTCAACGGTCCCAATGCGTCCCTGACCACCTCCGGAGGTGGTTTAGGAGATCGGATCACAATCTGTCCTCAATGTGATTTGAGTGCATTTACACCTTTACTTTCATGTGGTCAAGCACTATCTGATTTCAATCTGATTCCCAAAACACACTTCAATGCCAGGTGTAAAGGGGGTCTTAGGGGGATCTGGGGGCATGCCCCTCTCCCCAGAAGTTTTTTCTTTAACGGTGCAATTTAGTGCATTCTGGAGATAATTTTAATCTATGGCAAAGGCACACATTTATACATGAAAAGTATAAAATAAAACATTTTACCTTCAAAATGTATGCTTGATAGAGTTCCATTTCTCTCTGTACTGAACTTATTTTAACTATCCAACTTTATTTTAGAATAAAAATAACACAAACTTCTGTACTTTCATATTAACATATGTGACTGCACACTGACAATCTTTACTAATACGCCAGTATTGCACGTGTCAAAGACATACACGCTCCTCCTGTTGGGGACTGAGGGTTCATTTTGCCCACTAAACTACTTTCATTATAAAAATAAGGACCATTTCTAACGCTTGTGTATTACACCGTACGAACACTGAATAAACATTTTTCCCGAAAGACAACAGGTCACAATAAACTATAAAACTGAAAAGCATCTCTTATGCTATGAAATTGAAAATACTAAATAAATAGAATAATACAAAAATAAAACTTGTGCATTAAAATTGAGTGTTTCAATTAGTTCCACCTTGGCTACATGCCAATGTAAATGTGATTTACTTCTGTAATTGTTTTAACCCCGTTCTGCTTTTGTGTCTAAAAGCTGCTTGAAAGCAGCGGGGTTAAGGAGTAATTTTTTTCCTCAACTGGGTGATGCCGTCAATTTGAATGTGTGTTACGCATGATGGATGTTTCCATTCACGTCTTCTACAACGGAGGAGCGACGCCGACACACCGTCCTCGTCTTCTACACAGCTCTGTTTCCGTTGCTGTTGTAGCTGAACACACGATCATTAACACTTCTATTGTGTTCGGGTCAAATTTGACCTGTTTCAAGTTAAAATATTTCATAAATATTAAACTTTTTTTATTTTTTTTATTGGAACTAGGCTTCAGAACAGCTATATCAACACAACAAAACCAATGGTTATCATTATTTGATTTTGAAGGTCTCTAAAATAACTCTTTTTTTGTTTGGGTTTGAGCCACAAAACTACCCAGAACATTTTATTGCTGCATCCCATACTATTAATAACCAATATTTTACCCTATTTATGATGATTTGGTTTGATGAGATTTTCAACAGCAAGGTAAATGTGGCCTTTGGACAACAAAAAAAGTAAATGTAGATGTTGTGGTTATGAATGGATAACAAGTTAGTTATGAGATAAAACACTATATTGAGGAACAAATTACTGTTTTTGAGCGTTTGTGTCAAAAATGGTCAAATTTGAACCACGAAGGCAAAAGGTACGTGGCCTTTTCAAGCACAATACGAGGGCTAAGTAAACTTTTCAAAAGGTCTCATATAGAGCTGGGGAACTTGGGACCCTTTGTCATGTTCCCATTATGTACCTCATAAATCTGGGGAACACCTTGGGAATCTAGGAATGACCCCAAAAGGGAATGGTTTTGGAGTTTCACAGTAAAACTGTCTCTCTACTGACTGTGTCCTGCCAGTGTGGCTCCCATGGAAAAGACAGTAAAGATCACTGCATTCTGGGAAATGTAGCATCCAGGGTGTTTGAAGATTGACCCAATGAGGATTTCTCAGCACCTGATGCATCATTGTTGACCATTTTTTAATTTAATCTGTCTCATGTGAGCCCCATAACTAAATGGAAGTGCTCTTTAAACGCTTGAATCCATAGTATATTAAATTTGTACTTATTGCAGGAACATAATAAAACCAATCCTCCCAGTTTCATCTAAATCCAGCCAGTGGCATCAACGTTTGACAGACATAGCTCAATCACCAGTCCCTATCCGAGCCATTTCACAGAGGGTACAAGGGTCAGCGCTGTGAGACCCCGACAACATTCCTGTTACTCCAGAATGAGAAGGGCTCGAGGAAGAGATAAGAGAAATGTGAGAAAAGTAGTGAGGTAAGGATGTTCTTCTTTTTATATCTAGATAACAACATATTGGATTGAGTAAAGGAGGAAGGTACGGGAGAGGTGATATGATTCAGAGGGGAGAGGACGATAAAAAACCACCGGAGCAGTTCGGGGATTCTGGGCCTCGCACGCTGCACGCTGGGAAGTTGTCGTCATGACAGCGATGATCAGGAACTGTTGAGACATCTCATCTTAGTGATCACAGTGAACTCCTCAGCAGCACATCACTGAGTTGTTGTAGTGGGGTTTTTTTCGCCACAGAGAATCCAGCAAACATCAGAAATCCTGCAATGTTGCCACTTAACCACGGTTACAGCTCATCGGTGAAAATCTGCAGGAAGTTGCTGCAGCTACAGGGGGGGGGGGGGGGGCGGGACAAGAGTAACTAAGAGTTTCTTATGGTACATTAATCAGTTCACACACGTTTGAGGCTCATAACACACTGGCTTTCCAAACACACTGGCAAATCCAAAAACTAGAGCGCTTAAACAAAAATTTGTGATGCCATCAGGAATAAAGTGTGGAGCTGCTCCATAGACAATGAATTGGGAGAGATGTTCTAGATGACACTGAGAGGGGAATGTTCTGAGTATATGGAGACATTTTCTGTTTCAAAAGTGACAACACTACAATGGAATAAAGCTCATTTGGTTATAAAAAAAAACCCAAAACATTATGTCGGTCCACAAAATCAGTCTCCCATTCATCGTCTTTGGAGCAGCTCCACACTTTATACCTATGACATCACAAGTTTTGGCCATGGAAATAACATACTGGAATTCTTAATTTAGGTGGTGTTCCCCTTTAAGTTTGCAGGCCAGAGAACCAAAACAATGAGCTAAAAGAGGCTAAAAAGCTGCAGAGTTGGTGATAATTATCTTTGGTGTAAATACTTGTAGTAAACGTGACACCATCCACATTACAGAGTCATGTGAATCATCGTTAATATAAAAATATAGAGTAGATTCAAAGTGCCTACAGGAGGTAGAGTGGCTCCCGATGGTTAGACCAACACCTTGCATCCTTGCATGGTAGCTTGCTGCCATTGGTGTGTGAGTGTGAATGGGTGAATGAGAGGAACATAAATGGATTTCAGGACTATGCGATTGTGTACAGACTGAGTTTGACATTCCTGGCTATGTTCAAAATACTGCGTGTGTCAGATAGCAAACAACCACTACTACAAACCACTAACTCTGCTTTTTCTTTCATAAGTGGTCTCCTTTTTTTATCCGATGCATTATGCTAGAGTTTGTAAAATTAAGTGCTCTGAATTTAGCTGTTAGTGTCGAATTCCTCAGCTTTTTGGATGACTAACAGGTGACCCCTCCCCCAGGTTTCCCCTCAAACCTCCCCCTCCCCGTGTCTTGCGCTCTCATTGGCTGTATCTCCTCGACAGGTCAGACATTTACCTGCTACGTGATGCATCATAGAGTCTCTCGGCTCACATCTTTAAGCAGCGAGCCGAGCGAATGCCAATATGCCTCGGGAAGCTCCAAAAACTGTTGGCGAGTGGAAAATCAGGGCTAAAGTCGTGTAGTGTGAACTGCGTTAGTCGTCTGAGAGGGCCTCTTCGACATGAATGTGTGCGTGAGCAGCAGCTGAGCTTGCTCTCGGTGAAACACTAACAATGGCAGTATTTGTGATCCACTACACTGATTGGCTGGCGATACCTGTGATCCCACCCTCTCCCTTGATATATATGTAACAATTATACTGTATGTACAGTATGCAAGCTGGAGAAGAATTCTGATCATAAAAGCCATTAGTTCTTTCAATTTGTTTCCCATTGTGACATCACACCGATAGTCAGCTGAGAGTAGCTTATTTTAAGGGTGCAACTTTATCCAACAAACATTGAATTTTAAAATCCAGGTTCATTCCTTGCAGCGCTTACAGTACATAACTAAGTCGTCAAAACCCTCTCCTTTACTATCGACTTATAAAAACACACTCTCTTCACTAAAAAACTTCAACAATATTTATCAGTGCGTACAGTCAAGTAGAAAGACAGAAAGGGACTTCCCATGTGAAACCACACAGTATCTCCTGCCAGAGTAATTACAGCCAAAGTGGGCACTCTTCCTCCAAGTGCAATGCATTAGCTCCCCAATAAATGATTTATAAATATGCAACCCACTCGCCCCTGTGATTACAGTACAAAGAACAAAAAAGGAAAAGTGCAGAAAGAGAAGAACACCTCTCCAGCTTCTCTCTCTGTGTTTTCTCTGCCAAATGGAGTAAGATGGACATGTTTAGCTCCCTGCCTTGACAGGTGGGATACAGGGCTGAACTCAGGCCTGTAAATGTACAAGAGAAGGCTGTACTGCAGGGATTTCTGCGATGATGGAGTAAGTGGCTTCTCTTGGCGCTAACGCATACAGATCAGCTGTCCCTTAGACAATACTCTCTGCTCTTGAGCAGAAATGTTTTTTTCACTCTCCTCTCCAGATAGAAGCTGATAAAAATAGCTCCATTCATTCAATCAGGAAGGTTTTTCTCGAACAACAGAGCCATTTTCTGCCAGGAGAATAATGCATTTCCTCTGTGTATTATTCTGAGTATCTAAATGGACATAAATGACTTTCAACAAAGCACATTTTGTTTTAAACTTTAAATCATCCATTTTTCTGAATACCGTACAGCTGCAAATTGAATACAGCACATTTCTCAACAATGGAAGAATGAAATGTTTTGCTGTTCATTTATCTGCCTGAATATTCAGTAATTCACTACACACAGTGACATAATATCCATTGTAATAGAACCCACTTGTACAAGAAATCCATCTTTATGATGAAATCACATGGTTTTATAGGGAACAATGCAGTTGTGGGTGAATAGAAGATATTTGGTTTCAGGTATGTGTCTCATGTTAGTGTCAAAGCAATGAAGAAACAAAAGCGAAAATCTTCTCTGACAATCTGTAATAATAATATGCACTCGGGTATCTAAAACCTCTTTCACGTTATTCAGATTCGAATACATAATTTTCATCAAAATGTCAATTTTGCACATAAGGTGTCACGTACAGTAGGCAGATTGCAGTCTTCAAGCCCATTGATGCTGGACTTCCTGGATCCTATTTCATCATCTTACTGGTACCTGTAACAATGAGGTTTACACAGCCTTAGTCTCCTTTTAAATTACCAACCTGATCTCATGATAAGGCGTTAGGGATGCTAATTTTGATTTTGACAGACTGCGTGTGTGTGACAACGGTGAGTACTAAGTAGGGGTGCACCGATACCACTTTTTTTCAGACCGAGTACAAATACAAGTACTTACATTTGGGTACTCGCCTATACCGAGTACTGATACGAGTACTTCTCTGTGCAAAAAGACCTTCGTTAACAGCCAGCTGGAGGGTGTGAGCGGCACACGGCAGGCTGGGGAGTCCCGCATACGTGGCGGTGCGCCGCGACCGGCTCTAGGTCGGCTTGGAAAGGCTCGGGGCGAAGGTGCTTCCTGGGGCCAAAGTGCTCGCTGCGCCCTCTCTCCCGAAAAGATGGTGACGAGAGGTTAACGTCACGCTGCCGTAAAGTGGTATCGGAGCCGTTGTATCGGAGCCGTTTTGCGAGTACGAGTACGAGTACATGAGCACAGTATCGGACCCGATACCCGATACTGTTATCGGTATCGGTGCATCCCTAGTATTAAGTTATCAGTAACGTTATAGCTGTGAACGTAGCAGTGCAGTGTGTGTATAGTTTAGTTGTCCGTGAATAAATGCTACAACTCCTCAAGACCTAAACCAAGTTCCTGTTTTGCTCAACTTTTAATTTCATTTTTAATATTTCTTTTAACCGTTTAACTGACATCATTAATCGGTCAAAATTCTTAATGTCGGTGATCAGTTAAATGGTTAATTATTAACATCCCTAGAATGCGTACATTTTAAGGACATTCCGTGTGTCATGATAACACAGTTTAGGCGTTTAATTTAACGCCACGTCGTGTTCCTAGTCCTCTGTTCGCAATTTGCTTTTCATTGTGAGTAAGTTTTTTCAAGACTTGAGAAGCTTTTGCAGTTGGCGAGAGATTCATCAGAAAAACAGTGATGCCTCATGACTGATCACATTCATCACTATTAAAAAGGATATCATAAATCCTCCTTCTATCTGTCCTTTTTTATAATGCCCAGAGTAGAGTATTACATTTCAGAGCAGAGGCAATACGACCCTGCTCGGAGGCCACCAGGTTTAAAACAGAGGCCACTGGATCAGTTTCATGAGTATTCTCTGTTATGTGTCGGCCTCATGTAAACTGCTTCACTGAACACAGCTCTCGGTACTCTTTCCTCTCCCATCATCCTCGTAATAAAGACCCCGACTGCACTACAAGAGGACTCCACATCTTTATTGAGCTTTTATTGAATTGTCTGATGCAAGGAAGCTGCTGGAGCTGCATCCGGGCAGAGCTGCTGCTGCTGCGTCGCCCCGAGGAAAAACCTGTTTCACATTGCGAAGGCTGACCTTGATACAACTGGGTTAAGGTGAAGGATGAAGACATGTAGGACCTCCCTTGCATGTCTGGGCCACTCAGGTGCGGCTGAACAATTTGTTTTTACTTTCATGGTCATTGTCCACCCATGTGTGTAACCTGGCTCCAGCTGCAGAATCTTCAAGGCAAAACAAGCCTCAGACCGCTCAGTGAGGCCGCCGCACACTTCCTGTCAAAGCCTAAGGCCCTCTCCAGTCACTTGGCTGGAAATTCCATTGAAAAAAAAGACATAACTGTTAGCTGTTCATTGTGGAGAGAGCTATCTGATAAAACACATGTTTTAACTTTCTTTTCCAGGTGCATCGGGTACATAAGAAAACCCCGTCCAGCCCAGTATCCTCATGCTGGACCATTAAGCACCTCACAATTACATCCAATATGCAAATGTCCTTTACAGACATTTTCATTGCCATTATGTTGCTAGGGCAACAGCTTTGGTTCAAGTTTACTTTCTGTAAGCTAACAAACATCGACTGTGTCCGAAATCACTCACTACTCACTTTATAGTGAGTTCATCAGTTTGTAGTGCTGTCGGAATGTATAGTGATTTTATTTATTACTATATTATACCCTGTATAGTGGACTCAAAGTATCCCACAATGCATTGTAATTTTTTACATTATATACCATCATGCATTGCGCTGATGGAAAAATGGCAGGCGGATGAGAGGAAAGAAAATAATATATATTTAATGTGAGCAGCACATCACAACACAAACGGCCACAAAGTACTTTGCATTTATGAATTTGGGAAAATACAATGTTGCTGCATCACTGCTTACCAGGGGAACTTAAAGTCACTCAGATCATTTTGCTAAAAGGCAACTAAACAAAATATCTCACTGTATTTATCACAAAGTATTTATTATGGATGGTCCACCAGCCGACGTTGATCTGGCAGGAGGGAGATCAAAATATAAAAAAAAGAGTAATTGGTTGAAATAAACTATTACCAGATTTCAGTACCATTTATAAAATATATTTTTCTCTCCTTCAACAGCGACACCTACAGGACAGGCGAGGAAGTGGTGTGGGGGGGGGGGGGGGCAGAGGAGGACGGCTAGTGCTTTCCTCCCTTAGGGTGGGACCTCTTATATCAATTTATTGTAATCCATTTCTTCATGCTAATCTGTTATTGGCCAAAACACGTAGAATGATGCTCCTTGGGTCGTTACCAGTCAACAACCAGAATAAAATATTAATATTACGTTGGTCCGATGTTGATTTCCAAATTTCATCTTCAATTCTCTACCACTGTATTGTACAGGAGTGTGACGAAGTGACATTCAAGCGATAATATAAATTAATACCTAATAACGAAGTTATTGTTTATTAGAAATCTTGTAAGTCGTTGTTTTACTGCTTAATAAGAAAGTACAGATGAGATCAACCCAGCTGACTCCCCAGTAGCAAGAATCTGTTTCTCACCACATCTCCAAAATAATAATAGAGCCATAACTGTCCTGTTTCAAAGACAGGTTGTCTGTATTCCAGATGTCATGGCATATTGGAATTGGTCTGTAAATGATATGTATTGGAAGAGGGTCTGGATGCGTCCTCAGAAATACCTAATCATGAATAATGTTCAGGAGGTGTCCTTCAAAATTATTCAAAAATATTACCCTGTCAATCACTACATGCAGAAATAAAAAAGCAACACAGAAACACAAACTGCTCTTTCTGTGATGAATATTTAGAAACAGTTTTGTCCTCACAATAAGAAATTCTGGTGAGATCTTTGCAGATTTGTCATTGATCTTATCTTTAAGGACTTATTATTGGAAAATGCGGTGTTTGGTTTGTTAAAAAAAAACAGGAAAGGAGACATGTTTTTTTTTTCATAATACATCTGATAATGATGTTGACAAAATCCTCTATTCATAAATGAAATTGTAACAACAAAAAACATATTGTTTTGAAACAATATTGTGTTGTTTTCCTGAAGAATGTTGAGCAATATGTGAAACCACTTTCTTTCTTATTCCACAAACAAAAAGGCCATCAAAACACTATGTTTTATAATATTGCTGTCTAGTGTGATTATACCTCTGGCTCTTTTGTTGTTGTTCTATTCAGCTATCACTGTATACTGAATCTGTGTTATGTTCTTTTGTTTAATAAAAAAATAAAGTAGAGATAAGTAGCCAACTCGTGTAAAATAACATGACGCCTTGGATTGGTTTTCCTCTGTCCTCCCCAAGTATTGTGTTGCAGAGATATCTACTGGAATAAGCATGCTAACCAGTTAGCCCCTTTACCTCCTGTCTTGTAATTCCACTTGTACGTCGAGCGGCGATAGTGCGTCACTGTAGCGTCCAGTCTGCCCAAAGCCCCCATGAAGAGCGGCAGGCTGTGAAGAAAATTTTCGTAGTGGCCAAACGGCGGTACTTCAACTTCCGTGTCCGTCACGTGATGTCATTGGGCCCAAAAATACTTTTTCCCATAGACTTACATTGGGAAAGAGACGTCTGCAACTCAGAGGATAATTTTTTTTAGGTAAATCAACTCCCCAGTACAAACACTCTAATAGTCCTTATTTAAATCATTAGGTTCTAAATGTTGTAAAATGCACTAATAGCTGAATCCGGAGTTATTTTCCTTCCTCCGTTCATGTGAATGAGATCCAGACCGAGGCTGGAGCGAGGGTCGGGAGGAGGAGTTAAAGGAAACGCTACTGCGTCTGCTCTATGGGCCCAATGGATGAAGAAGATCGCCAGATGATCCGGGTACTTTATCACTCGGCAGTTGGACAATTTTGGCTTCATGCTCCACTGAGCAACTCTCATAGGAAGGAACGGGCACCTCCAACGCTGTATCCAGTTCTCTTTATACATCCACGGTCTGCCCTCAGTCCAACTTGAGAGGACCAAGAAGTAGAGCTGCACAAAGGGCTTCAAGGTATGTTCAAGGTACAGGGTCCGTGTACTTCTTGATAGTTTGTTTATTGGATTAAATCCAAAGTGGCAGAAAATGACTTGTATATTCGCTTCGTCTTCACTCTGAAATCACAACAGGTACTTTCGTGAAAGCTATTTTGCTTGTGTTTATATAATTGTGGCATGTAACAGAGTTGGTTATTTATTCTTATATTACTAAAAAAAAAAGCTAAGAGAGCTTGTAGCGAACTCGCGGCTCGCCGATCTCCCACCTGGAGATGTGTGCAAGCGACGCACGTCACTTCAGCGTTCCTATTGGCGGTGTGAGTGCAAACAGAAAAAAAGTCCTTGAAGGTATGTAGATCTCGGGGGGGCTTCCCATTGGGCAGTTCTACTCAGGGAGTCCCCAGAATGGTTTGGTCCAAAAACACCTTACGTGGGGAACGCACTGGACGCGACGTGGCAGCGTGGCGGTTGCGTTATCTATTGTTTTTTATTTCGGCGTCCGTGTTAAAAGGTTAGAGCATCCGCACTGCCCGCGTGAGACGCACGTCTCAGCTGCGTCTCAGCTCTTCTAGAGCTCAGAGGTCTCGCCTATTTTTGACGTGAACCGCGCGCGGTTCAAAGCAGCAACAGACAGAGAAAGTGATCTATTGACAATATATTGACATCATATCAGCAAGATTACTACAGTTTCAATGTTTAGACATCTGTAGAAAATGTCACAGACAGTGAAGCTGATCTATTGACTGCATATTAACATCATACCAGCAAGATTACTACAGTTTACATGTCTCTATCTGTAGAAAATGTTACAGAGATGAATAAAAGTAAAGACTTGTTTTTAAATCAACAATCCCTGCTTTCATTTCAAAATAAAAGCCCTCAAGCGTTTTTTCTGTGGACAGAATTCCCTCATTTGTTAACACGAGGCTTTTATTCTGAAATATGTGCAGACAGTGCTGTGGAACAGGCAGTGACTTGGAGAGCTCCATGAATGAATGTAGTACGGGTTTTAATTGTGGTTTACTATTATTTACAGATTACCACACGTTTCTTATCCTTTCTCTGTCTAAAATAAATGTAAATTATATTTATAATGAAATGAAATGGCTATTATGAAAGGCAAACTCTATGTAGAAAGAAAGGGCTGACAGCAGCAGAAACGCAGCTGGTGTGGATGACCGACGCCTCAATCACGCAGCCACCACGTGACGCAGACGCCACGCGGACAATGCGTCCTGTGCGTTCACGGCGTTACAGTATGTCTTAGGAGCAGCTGACTCAAGAGAATCATGGGACATTTAATGCATCATTGACAGCTGTAACTACAATAGCTGCTGTTCAGCAAAGTTACTCTGAGTCACATTTTAAACACAATCACAGACGTATCAGATCACACTCCTGACATTACATTCTGCATGGTGCTCTCTGGACATCTGTATGCTGAGCTCTCGCACACACAACGTGTTCTTATTTCTACTATCCCACATGAAACCGGCCAACGCAGGAAGGATAAACCCAGATTTTGGGATAGGCGGGGGGGGTACTGAAGCCCCTTTTACCTCTCGCAGAGAGAGCTGTATTGATTGGCAGCACTGCTCACGATAGTACATCTGGAGAAGCTTTTCTATCACACTGCAGATGGGGTGGTGGGTTGCGGGGGGGATTATCCTAACAGCAGCCTCACAAGCTGTGCTGAACACATCCTTCTTAAACCTGCAGGAGCTGCCCCCTTTAGTTCCAGTGGCAGCTCCGGGAGAATGGTAAAGTGCACCGCAATATGACAGCCACTCACAATCGGACACGCTTAAGGACAGTTGCAATGCTGGCGACAAGGTTATCAACATCTCGCGCAGATTGCCGCCAGCACTTTGCCTCCCTAAAAGGGCGTCGCGCTGACCTTGCACTGACCACAATCCGAGGGGGTTTTTAGGCGATCAGAAAGGAGGAAACAGGCTAATGGGCTCTGGACAGTGGCGAGATGTCTCCCTGTCACACTTCATCTAGCCTGATGCATCAGGATTGTTACACCACTCAGGCCGGGCAATTACTGTCCTATTCCAATCTACTCCTGAGCGCCACTGTAATGAAAAATAATTAAGAGGCTGAAAATGAGTTTTCTCATGAAATGGTTTCGGTGGTTGAACACAATCGTACTTGGCAGATGGCTACGCGAGTGTGTTTTAATACAGCAAAGATAGTTAATCATGTACAAGGTGTATTTGGCAACAAACTTTTAAAGCCATTTGTGTCAGTGAGAAAGATAGCAAACAAGTTCCTCAATGTTCGGTCGGCAAGCATCCATCTGTAATGCTGTGTTTTTAAAAAAAAAAGCTAAGTCAGGGTTCTGTCAAGTCAAGATTATTTATACAGAGCATTTTAATACACAGGGGTGTCATTAAGTGCTTTAGAGAAAAAAAAGTGGGGACACAAACAGATGAGGGAAGTCGAAGCAAGAATCTTAACAAGTGCAGGAGAAACTCAAAGAAACATCTTAGACGTGGGTTCTTTTTTCATTTACATATTCATTCATAGGCTGCACGGTGTTGCAGTGGTTAGCACAAGAGGGTCACAGGTTCAAACCCTGCCCTTCTGTGTGGAGTCTGCATGTTCTCCCCGTGTTACTGTGGGTTTTTACTTCATTTTGAACTTGAGTTCGTACTAATGCCTTATTGCTGTCTCCATCAGCATCCACTGAAGAAAGCGATAGCCCTTTCCACCCAACCAAGTCTGTACCTGGCCATGACGGGCTGTGATTGAGCCGCTCGGGCCTACGTCACTGAGCCTGCTCAGCAGTATAAATACCATCACAGACTGAACAACTTCCTCTTGCTTATTCAGCTCACCGCTGGGAAGCAGGCCCTTTGACCAACATCAAGCTAGCTAGCTACATTAGCTTCGTTGAAAGTTTGCTAGTCATGGAAAAAGAAGATTTTAAGCGGTGTTTGGACTGCGGTTCGTACATGACGAGGAGGAACTCCCACACCCGCTGTGTCCGGTGCCGGGGCCGGGACACGCTGAAGCGGCCCTGTCGGACCCCTTCTTCTGTATAGACTGCACGAAAGATTTATTCGACCCGGTTCCCGGACCTTCTTGTACTGCGGTAAGGCCTACAAGTGGTCGGGACATCACAGGAGAGGAGGGAGACGCCATTTTGCCGCTGGCAATCCCCGCATCTCGCCAACATTCTCCCGCTCACTCGGGCCAGGGAGAGCGGGAAGAATTGCCGTATGCTCACCATAAGGAACTGCAGGATTTTCATGCATCTCAATGGGGTTCGGACGAGGAAGATGACGGGGAGGACGTACCTGTCGAGCCTATGGGGTCGTCCGACCCTGCTTCAACGAAGGGTCCCTACCATCAGGAACTTATTCGTCTTCTCGAAAGGGCCGTGGAAAAGCTAGGTATTTCATGGCCGGACCCCGAACCTCCCACTCCCTCCATGTTAGCTGGGACGTATTTCACGGAGACGGTCATCCCCCCGTGGCTTTTCTCCGGGTGCTCAGGTTTCCTCCCACAGTCCAAAGACATGCAGGTTAGGTTCATTGTTGACTCTAAATGTCCCGTAGGTGTGAATGTGAGCGTGAATGTTTGTCTATCTCTATGTGTCAGCCCTGTGATAGTCTGGTGACCTGTCCAGGGTGTACCCCCCCCCCCCCAGCTGGGATCGGCTCCAGCACCCCCCCAGCGACCCTGAATAGGATAAGCGGTTACAGATAATGAATGAATCCAGTCTCCAATTTCTGAACAGGGCAGGTGAGGGTCAGAGTGGGCTGGGTTACAGGGTTAAGTTATCAGATTGATTTGGTTGGAGGTGTTTAGTGGAAGGGAGAATGAGATTCTGTGAGACTGTTGTTGGTGACAAGTGGTCACTGCTTTGTGCTGATAATATTGGAGGAAGGGAGTGTTTGACTGCAAACAGACAAAAAGGCTACTCATTGATTTCACTGCATTTACCCAGAAGGAGCTCCACCACAGATTTTACCAACTCTACTGGTTGCTTTACACGTATTGACATGGAGGAAAAGATATTGGCAGTGTGATAACTTCCCAGAGTTGTAGTCCTGCCTCATGGGAGAATAACACCCACACAGGTGTTTTCACTTATGTTGCCTGATTACCGAAGTGAGCACGGTGTGGGCGAGCAGATTGTGCTTGATTGATATCTTTCTTACCTTGTTATTAGTGTTGTTGGCTTAGGTGTAGATTTGGGTATGGACGGGTCCCTACCAACGTCAACGTGCTGCTGAATTGTCCTTACCAATATTTTTAATTATCTTGTCATTTTAAATGTCTTATTGATAAATTTGTATGCAGATGAATAATTTTTAAAAACTAATACATCCACTGACCTTTTAGAAAGGTGCCAAATAAAAGTATCCCTTTTCTAAAAGAAATTATTATGACTGTGATGATAAAATGTTTGGACGGAACCAGTGGGCAACTCCACGGTCTGAAAAGTGAAGCCAATGCTGAAGAGCCTTAAACCTGCGTTCTTTCTACCAGCCAGCAGGGGGCGACTCCTTTTATTGTATAGAAGTCTATGAGAAAATGAGCCTCTTCCTCACTTGATTTATTACCTCAGTAAACATTGTAAACATGAGTTTATGGTCTCAATCGCTAGTTTCAAGTCTTCTTCAATACAGCATGATGTTCATTTAGTAAATTATGGTCCCATTTAGAGTCAGATAGACCATAAAGCAGGGGATGCTTTAGGGCGGGGCTACCTTGTGATTGACAGGTCGTTACCACGGCGTTGTCCGGTCTGTTATATGTGTTTTCGTCTTAGAACTTTAACCCTTTCACAGTGTGTTTTTAGTTCAGCATTCGGTTGTACTCAGCTCCACCCTCTCGTGTCACTTCTGGTTACAAATAACCAAGATGGCGACGGCCAACATTCCGAACTCAAGGCTTAAAAACAGCAGTCCACAAACGAACGGGTGAGGTCACAAGTGACTATGGAGGGGAGGTGGATGGGTCAATCAAGCAAACACTGGACTTTCAACCAGGAGACTGGTGTTTGTTTCCCAAAGTGTTGTTGAGTTATTTTGAAGTTCCGTTATTGATGCGTTTTTTGTACTTAAGTTAGATTGCTTACATACGTTTTTTACATTTTACAGGTCACATACTAAAACACAGCTGCAACTACGTGGAATTAAATGACACGCCAAAAGCTTTTTCACAACGTTAACCCCGTGGCGTGAAATGACACGCAAAAAGCTTAAAATCCGTTATCATGACACACGGAATGTTCTTAAAATTTTGCGCTATTTATACACCTTCCCATGAGATCGGGTTGAATGTGCACATGGTTATTTCACATATTTTCTGTGAGATCAGGCTGGACCTGATCATCTGGCAACCTGCTATACTGTGCATCGTCTGCAAGCTTCAGCTCTGGCTGTGGTAGTAGAGTCTGAGCGCTGATGAATGAACAGCGGTTTGTTTCAAAGCATTTCAAATATTGCAGAATTAAAACTGTATTTGCTGGATATAACCAACGTCGGTCAATTGATATTATATTTAAAATGTAGGTTTAAGGTGTTGGCTAATTTTTTTATCATTGCTCAGAGTGTCACATACACGTTTACAACGTGCAAGTTTAAGGAGAATAAATCAGAATTTAGAATAGTTTACAGCAAAAATATTAAACAGAAGACAAAAAAAAATAAATCATCAAATGCTCCCCACGTTGTAGATCATGTTTAACATTATGACATGAAATGTGATCTGAATATTTTGAGTTACAACATACAACATGTGTTGCAGGGTTATTACATTATTGCATTAAATGTACAGGTGGTCATATATATTATGTCCAGCTCATGTACATGCCACAGTAATTTGAAAGATTGACAGTTAATCATGGTGTGTTATACACACTCAATTCATAATTACACACCAGCATTAATGGCAGTATATACGTTTAATCTGGATATAATCACATTATCTATCTATCTATTTGTGGATTTAGTCGAGAGTTTTAAGGCGCTTTCACAAGCCATAGTCTGTTTGAGTCTGAGGGGCGTGTATGGGGGACGGAACCTGACCTGCCAAAATCAAAAATGAAGAAGTCAATAAATAAATGACTCGATAAATAAATAAATATGCCATTAAATGTATCAAAAATAATGTTTATTTTTAATATTTTTTTAATATTATTTTATTATTTTTTGCATTTGTCTTTTATTTATCTTATATATATATATATATATATTAAATGTATTTATTTATTTATTCACAATTTTTCCTTCGCATTTTCACCCCTTATTTATTTCTGTATTCTTTTCTTTATGTATTTCTTTACACATTTCTTTTTACATTTCTTTATGCATTTCTGCTTCATTATACAAATGAGGGAGCTGCAACTCAACATGTGTCATCATGGGGTCAGACTGCATGACTATATGCTAGCTATATTCGAAATAAGGTGTTAACAAAGGGTATATAGAAAATACATAAATGGAAATAAGATGAATGCATTAATGGATTATATTCACTAAAACATGTCACATGTCCCTTAGAAATTAAAAGGAATATACCACTAAATTGTGAGGAAAATGTCTTCAGTCTTTGACTTTTGGGTTGCTGGAAAAAAAAATCTATAAATAATTCCTGACAATGACAGATATATATTTGACATCAGGACATCTCTGACTAGAAACAGACAAAATCTTTTTTTTTTTTTTTTTAACTATTTTACTGTATCAATTCAGAGATATTCCATAATTCCTCACAATGATATATTTGACTTCAGGACATCTCTGACAACATACACTACATGCTGAAAATCAAACATTTTTACTGTGTCAATTCAGAGATTTACCAAAGTAAAAGTCCCTAGAAGTGTAAGATTCAACTTTTGAACCCATGGTCTAGTCTTAAAAAAGTTAACAAAAATCGCAATAAATCGTAATTGTCACGTCTCATCCTGCTGCTTAGGTTATATGTTTTATTGTTTACCATATTCAGTTATTATTTCCTGTTTTATTTTGTGTTACTTACCTCTCCTCTCCTTTCATATACAAGATGTTTCTTTTTCCCAAATGAGATGTCTGCAGAGAACATTAGTAACAAGCGTGTGATGGATTTGGGAATCGCAATAGAATGGCAATACTTAAAAATAGCAACCATATTGTGATAGTGTCGAATCGAAATAAGCATATCTTCCCAGCCCTAGCCTTCAGTGGGCTGTGTTCTTGGTCCAACTCCTGAATTAGGATGCAGCTCATACTGTAGGTGGCTCAGGGACGTCTTTTGCCTGAATTTGGAGGGCTCGCCTGGTATCAGCGTCCCAAAATCCATCACACAATGGTTACTTCAGTTCTCTGTGAGGCTTTGGGGAACCCTCTGCACACATCTCATTTGGGAAAGAGAAAACATCTTGTATATGTCATCCTTCACCGAGCAGATTGAATACAGATCGGTGGGTAGCCTATAGGGTAAGCGTTTTGAAATGGATGCTTTCAGTGCAACAGAACTCCGGCTGGACAGTGAGTTCTGAAAAGCAGAAATCTCAGCACCTGACGTTTTCTGGCACCAGAGCAGATGCTGAGTCACCAGTATTGATCAGCAACTTCAAATGAGAAAAAAAACCCAGCCTGGGCCTGATGCAGGGCTCCTGGATACACAACTCCCTGGAGCGAGCGCACTCTGTGTTGTTGTTTTACTTGCTAGCATTCAGCAACTCTCTGCTCATATTTACTTGTCATATTCAGGAAAACAGACAAACTGTACACACACTGCACAACCTGCTGAAAGCCTGTTACAGCTGAAAACACGAACCTCTGCTTCTGCATCTTTAATTCACTATCGGTTCATATCGATTTGTCCCTGCATGTTTAAAAGAAATCCAAAGGAGGTGATCGATGGGTGACATTCTGTTATGAGGTAATACTGCCGTCATGAGGAATGAGGCTTTGAAAATGGGACAAAATTGATTTTGAAGTTTTACAGATCACGATTAAAGCCCACTGCAGAACTTTTAGTCTGCAGAAGTTTTCATCTGCAGTGAGTTATCGCTGCTACACAGTTGGAAACCTTGCCTAAGGGAACGTTGGCTACTTAGATATTTTATGTGTGTATTTTTAGGCCAGAGATTGTATTTAATTTGTTTTCATTGATTTTGATTTGTTTGTTCTTAGACATGTTTTGATGGCTTTTCTGCAACGGTATTGATTCAGCCCATTGATTTTATCTCACTTCACTTTTTTGACCCATGAGGCCTTAAAATTCCGGTCTGTCATGTGCATGTTCGCCCATCCGTCCAACTCTCAACTTCCTTTGAACAAATGTTTGTGTCAATAAAACCTGTACTTAAAGGTGCGCTGTGGAGGGTTCTTGCAACCGGCAATAATTATGTTCACCAAAGCACACTGTTTCTTTGATGTCTAACAAACTTGTAGTCGTGCATGATTTTTAAGCTTGTTATGGAGTTCTGCCCCCAAGTTGCCAAAAGAAAACTGGTTAATTCAGCGTTAACGTTCGGACACCAGAATGATGCTGCTCGATATCTGGAGCCAAAGAACTGAATTTCTGTTCTCATTTCCCCGTCTGTGGGACAGTTTTAGGAGGTGTTATCTCTTAATCTTTCACAGTATGTCATATCGAAGGATAGCAGGATTGTGAATACGTTGGAAAGATAGCGAACATGATTTGTTTTGCATGTTTTAAAGAAGGTTCCGTGTTAAATTACAGTGTTACAGTGAATTACAACGTATCTTCCGGCGGAGCCCTATTTTTCGGGGGTGGGAGGGTACTGTACACAGCACTACTGTACTTTGTTATTGTCATCTGTAGTGGTTATTTGCATAAAAACACAATTCAGATATAAATGATTGTATTTGTCTTTAAATATTTGCTTTGAATAAAAAAAAGTTTTAATTATGTATTAGAAGCTGCTTAGAGTTAGTGTTAGGAAGCTAATACACATATTTAAAATAATGGTTTGATATTCCATCATGCTGTGTATACATGACATATCATTCTGTTATAACTATTCTCATATAATGTATTAATACAACATACCAGTGCATATGCATGCAAATGTGTTTACATAAACACATGTATGCTTATGAGCGTGTATACATATACTGTACTGTACTGTGCAGTATGTATGAATGAATGTTAGATGCATGCATATGTATACATGTGTGTTTATGTTTTTTTATTTATTGTCTGCAGTGTGTAGGCTGGTCCTTGATTGTAAATGTTGTATTGTGAGGAGGGTGGGCGTATTAAGCCGGCACCATTGTGGTCATTGTGATATATATATATATATATATAATAATCTCTTTTTGACAGTGAATCATTATTTTGTGGTTTTGTAAGAACTTGGACACAGTTCTTTTTTTGTTATTAATTTTATCTTAATGCAATACAATGTCTAGTCAGACTGTATATTGTAAACAATAATTCAAGTAGTTTGGAAGCCAATCATTGGTCAATTAAGCAATTTACACAAGTGTGAACGGACCTTTCAGTGAAGGAGACATCTTGTGTCCAACAAGTTGAACTTTGGAAAAGAAAACTAAATACATTTTTTATAGATTCTGGATTTTTTGATGAAGAAGATTTTAATTGGTCAGGTAATTGAACTGTTTTGTTGGAATACATGTATCATTTACTTGCCTCTTTATTCTTCATACTTGTTGAATTGCTTCCCTGTAGCCACGTTTTTCATGTTCACACTGACTAAAAAAAGTCTGGGTTACCCTGGCAACTGGATTAGAGTTAATGAATTGGAAGTGTGCCAATTTAACACTGTCTCTATATTTTTCCTAAGAATAGCACTAAATGATATTGTCATTTCTGGAATGTTTAAAATGTTATATATCACTTTTTTGCTATGATGTTATAGGAAACTATGTGACCCTTAAAAAATGTAACAACACGTGTTTCTCTCCATGTTTTACAGGAATTAGTTAGTTAGTTAGATTCTCCATACATTGTTTTTATAAATGGGTTTGCTTTTTGTTTGGAGATACATCACTACACTGGTGATGGCTGTCAACATCTATCATCTCTTGCTGATCTGCATTATTTTTGAATATTTGTTATACGTTTGTGTGCCGATCCTCAAAACCCTTCCAAGCCTACTGTGGAGGCTGAGAAGAAGCAGGTTTTGAGTCAAACGGGGTTAACGTCTGGCCAGACAGCAGATAGGCGGCCACACGCAGGTTTGTCTGACCCCTGACCTCTGAGCACTATGTCCAGAATGAGAGCAGCAAGTCAGCCTGTTGCTGATTTGAGGGAAGTAGAGGAAACATTGACCCAGCAGCTTTGGGATGGATTTTCTTCTTGAAGCTGAGCTGCAGCTTCCTGACTGATTGCTGCGATCTGAAGTAAAGCAGACCAACCTTTCTCTCAGACGTAAACACACATGGTGTGGATTTGTATCATATAAAGGCAGGCATTCTTCGCTGCTTAACTGTTCTGGAGACGGCTTTATCTCAAATTCTCCACCGATACAGTATTTATGTCTGGCGTGTCGAGGCCGCCGAGGAGCCAATGAAATGACAAAACACTTCAAACAGCTTCTGTCCCGCGAGTAGCTGCAGCAAACAGGTGGGCTGCCTCGGTGACTGCTTATTGCATACCATTTTAAGAAAGAGGCCGTTACATCTTCACCTGTGGGAGCGTGGGGGATGAGGAGTGATGTGGCTGTCTGCTCTGTCAGCAGACTGCTTCCTGTTTGTCTCACGCTCGCCGTCCGCTGAGAACAGCACACGATTTACTCTCTCGAGCCGAGGTGTCCACTTATCTCAAGGTGAGATGTCAAAGGTGTGACAGATGAGAAGAGGACCGAATATTTCCTTTAGCTGATGCCCGGTCAGCCAGTGCACACACCTACTGCTCAGTTCACAGCCTCCATGTTCCCATCTTGTTGTGAGTTTCTGGGAGTCAAAGTGATTCCTGAGCTTGTTATTAGTTTTAAGGTGGTATTGCAGAGGAATGAAGACAAGTTATTTTGAGCTCTTTGAGTGTTGCATCCAGGCGGCCATCTCCGGGTCTGAAAAGTGAAGCCAATGCTGAATTGCATTAAACTTGCATTCTTTCAAACAGCCAGCAGGGGGCGATTCCTCTGGTTGCTAAAAGAAGTCTGATTGTATAGAAGTCTATGAGAAAATGAGCCTACTTCTCTCTTGATTTATTACCTCAGTAAACATTGTAAACATGAGTTTGTGGTCTCAATCACTAGTTTCAAGTCTTTTTCAATACAGCATGATGTTCATTTAGTAAATATGGTCACCTTTAAAGTAAAATAGACCATAAAGGAGGGGATGCTTTAGGGCGGGGCTACCTTGTGATTGACAGGTCGCTAACACGGAGTCGTCCGTGTTTTCGTCTTACAACTTTAACACTTTCACAGTGAGTTTTCACTTCACGATGTTTGGTCTCCTAAAATGTCTTCTTCAGCGTTCGGTTGTACTTAGCTCCACCGTCTGGTGTCACTTCTGGTTCCAAAAAACCAAGATGGCGACAGCCAAAATGCTTCAAAACAGTAGTCCACAAACCAATGGGTGACGTCACATGGACTACATCCACTTCTTATATAAAGTCTATGGTTGCTTCTAGTCCGTAATGCTGTATGTGGATATATGTTTTCATCACCACGTAATTACAAGTCAACACACTGGATGAAAATGCAGCTTTTATCCAACATGCATCTAAATGAAATTATCTCCCATGAATATCATTAAATCAACACTTCTTTTTTATCAGTTTAGCCCAGAGAATGATAAACCAGAACCAGGAGATGGTGAACTGACTGGATCATTTAGCAGCTAAATAGCCAGATAGTTTGAGATGGTGGAAACCAAAACAAAGCTTAAAGGGAGCTTTGGTATTTTTCGACCCTATTTCCCCATATTTTTGTGTCTAAGTGACTAATGGAGACAACAACAGCGAGATTGCTGCAGCCGCAAAATATAATAACAATCAGAGTTTGTCGGTAGCAAAAAAACAAGCACTTTTATTGGACGTACATTGACGGTGAGGAGCGATTGTATTGCAGCTCATTGAGCCCTGCTGGTTACAGCGTTCTCCCTCAATACTGGACCAATTTCTAAAACTGTTGTCCCCATTAGTCACCTAGACACAAAAACAAATAAAATAGGGTCCAGGTTGAAGTTAACCTCTAAAGGAGAGTGATATATTTATATATTCATTTTTACTGTTTACCTCGTTGTTATGAAAGATAAATTTGTTGCCGCCATCCAGAGTTGTAAAATCCTGTCTGTGAGTAATACAAACAGTGTGCGGTGTCTGATCAGCCTTTAAACACATTAATCCAACTGGATTTATTATTTAATTGTCTCATTAGTACCTTAAACATATAAACATAAAAAAAAGTCAAAATATAGTATGTCCTAAAAAAATTATATAAAAAAGTCAAAATATATAATGTCCTAAAAAAGTTAAAAAAAAAAAAAAAAATTAAAGTATAGTATGTCCTAAAAATGTAAAAAAAAAAAAAAAAAAAATTAAAAAGTAAAATTATAGTATGTCCTAAAAATGTAAAAAAAAAAAATTATGAAAAAAGATTTAAAAAAAAGATTTAAAAAAGTCAAAGTATAGTATGTCCTAAATATGTAAAAAAAACAAAGTTTTAAAAAGTCAAACTATAGTATGTCCTAAAAAAGTAAAAAAAAATATATATTAAAAAGTCAAAATATATAATGTCCTAAAAATGTAAAAAAAAAAAAAAAATAATGAAAAAAGATTTAAAAAAAAGTTTTAAAAAGTCAAAATATAGTATGTCCTAAAAAAGTAAAAAAAAAAAAAAAAAGTATAAAAAAGTCAAAATATAGTATGTCCTAAAAAAAAATATATAAAAAAGTCAAAATATAGTATGTTCAAAAATATAAAAAAGTCAAAATATATTATGTCGTAAAAATGTAAAAAAAATAAAATTAAAAAAAAAAAATTATAGTATGTCCTAAAAATGTAAAAAAAAAAAGAAATAATAAAAAAGATTTAAAAAAAAGTTTTAAAAAGTCAAATTTATGTATTTTTTTTTTAAAATAAAAAAAAAAATATAAAATTGTTAAAAAATTGTAATTTTTTGTTTTTTTAAAAAATATTTTAAAAAAGCAAAATATATTTATTTTCTAAAAGATGTTAAAAAAAAAAATAAAATAAAAATAAATATATTTTTTTTTTTTTAAATGTAAAAAAGTAAAAATAAAATTAAAATTTTAAAATATTTTTTTTAAATTTTTAAAATATAATATTTTTTTTTTAATTTTTTTTTTTTACATTTTTAGGACATAATATATTTTGACTTTTTTATACTTTTTTTTTTTTTTTTTTGAACATACTATATTTTGACGTTTTTATATTTTTTTTTTTTTTTTTTTTTTAGGACATACTATATTTTGACTTTTTTATATATTTTTTTTTTTTTTTTAACTTTTTTAGGACATAATATATTTTGACTTTTTTATACTTTTTTTTTTTTTTTTTTAGGACATACTATATTTTGACTTTTTTATATTTTTTTTATAAAATGTAAAAAAAAAAATTATAAAGAAAAGAAATAATAAAAAAAAAAAAAGTATAAAAAGTAAAAATATAGTATGTTTAAAAAAAAAAAAAAAAATATATAAAAAAAAAAAAATATATTATGTTAAAAAAAAAGGAAAAAAAAAAAAAGTATAAAAAAAGTATAAAAAAAGTCAAAATATAGTATGTCCTAAAAAAAAAAAATATATATATATAAAAAAGTCAAAATATATAATGTCCTAAAAAAGTAAAAAAAAAAAGTATAAAAAAGTATAAAAAAGTCAAAATATATTATGTAAAAAAAAAAAAAAAAATGTCAAAATATTGTATGTCCTAAAAAAGTAAAAATAAAGTATTAAAAAGTCAAAGTATAGTATGTCCTAAAATTTCAAACAGAGCAGCCCCCTGCTCTGTTTGAAAGCAGGACTGTTACATTCATCAGGTTGACAGAATCAAAACTCCAAATAAATTATAATATCAATGTGCTGCCCCCAAGTGGCCAAAAAATGATGCCGCTTTAAGCTGGTTTCAGTTAATTAATGCAGAACTAAGATGTCTGGTTGCCATTTTATAATGGTATGAACTCACATGTTGCCTGTTTGCTCTCTGAACTTAGTGCAATGAAAATACTCTACAGAGTTCCTCCTGCACCAAAAATAGTGTCATTGGTTGATTCATAACTTGATGAACGGAGCAGAAACTTCTGGGCTTGGTTATGTTGCCAACTTGGCAAAATGATTCCTAAATTAATCAGCTTTTTCAAGTCCAACAGCAGCAAGTGTGCCCTACATTTGGCACACAGATCAGATAATAGCTTATTTAGTGTTATTTAGTGCGAAAGTGATTAGTTGTTTAATTGATTAGTCAGTTGACATAAACGTAATCAGAAATAATTGATTAGTCATCTTGTGTATGATAAGTTGGTATGGGCACATACTGTATTTGCAAACGTTTTATAGACTAAAAGAATGATCATATAATAAAGAAACCATCAATAATGGAAATATTTGGTAGTTCAGGCCTCGCCTTCTCCCTCAAAAACATCATTCTTATGTAAATTAGTGTTTGACATTAAACTTACAGAACCTTACAGAACCTTACAGAAACGCAGCTGGTGTGAACACACGACGCGTGAATCACGCAGCCGCCACATGACGCAGCCGCCGAAAAATAAATAACGGAGCCACAAACGTTATCGAAAGTTTCATTGAGATACATTATGGTCAAGCTCCATTCAGTGAAAATGAGCATGATGATGATGTGTTCAAATATAACCTCGTAAAATTAAGTTTTTGGTCAGAAATTTTAATAAATCCAGTTGTTTCATAGCAATATAAAATAGATATTAGAGAGGGAATTATGACCCGTTTAACGTACATATGTTTAGAATTTCTGTACTATACAATGTTTGTAGATTTATTGAATAGATTAACCCTTTTTACTGAAATGTATTTATCCTTTTTAATTTCTCCTGACCCTTAATATACTTTAAGATAATACTTTCTATTTATATTTAATCACGATTAATCGTAAATAAATCAATTTTGTATCTGTTCAAAATGTACCTTAACCATACTTTAATACTCTTATCAACATGGGAGTGGACAAATATGCTGCTTTATGTAAATATATGTATATATTTATTATTGGAAATCAATTAACAACACAAAACAATGACAAATATTGTCCAGAAACCCTCACAGGTACTGCATTTAGCATAAAAAATTTGCTCAAGGGACCCCTTTGAAAATGGCCATGCCAATTTTTCTTCGCCAAAATTTAGTGTAAGTTTGGAGCGTTATTAAGCCTCCTTCACACCAAGCTAGCATGACATTGTTGGTACCGATGGATTCATCAGGTTTTCTAGTTTCATATGATGCCAGTATCTTCACCTTTGGCTTTAAAACTCAGCCTGATACAACCTCTGAAATATCAGCGGCCCATCAGATTTTTAAGAAGTTAATTAAAAATCACAAATTGTGTTAATGAGTTAAAGAAATTAGTGGCGTTAAAACAAATTTGCGTTAACGCATTATTATCGTGTATGTTAAGTAGTAGTATGAAAAGTGGATTTCTATGGGTTCTACTGTACATGCATGTTCCCATATCTCTACACAGCCTGTGATGTGTGAAACAATAACTGAAAAGTACAAAATATACAACACATTCTCTCTAACAGATCTTTAGCTTTGCACAGTAACTATGTGCATTACTGAATAAAGTGAAATCCATATTTTACATTCCTGTCACAGTGACACAGAAATCAAATATGACGCACCACATGCCACTCTCAGTTTGCTCTTATTAATTTGTCCGACTTCACTTGATGGATTCATTACGTAATATAATTGAAAGTAAAGCCACTTGGGATAGTTGACCTGATACATACTGTATGCGCAGCACATATCAAGCTTCATCTGCATCATTTTAATTGAAAACACACAGTCTGCTTTTATCCTTTTTAGTCCAACACAGGTTGAGCAACAGCATGATTTGTCATGCTACACATGAGTCTAATGGTGGACTCCTGCTTCCCTACAAAGGACAGATGTGGTGTTTCCTCTCATGTCACAACAAGCTCTGCACTTCAGAGAGCTCACAGGAGGAAATTGCTCTGACATTAGTTGGTTATTTCCTGCTCTTATTGCCGAGTATTTACCCAAAGAGAAAGGTTTTCCTCTCATTTCAGAGCAAAATGAGGCAAATTTTATCAGCTTTATTATTGCTGCTGTTGTTTTAATTTGTCACAGTGCAGGAATTTCATAGAAATATGCCACTAGTTAAACCATTGAACTTTCCTTAACTATGATGCAAGTGTCCTAGCAGGAGCAATAAAAACAGAGCTGTAGCTCAGTTTATTAATGGCACCAGTGGAGAGTTTTAATTGATCACTGCAGGTGAAAAGCTCTCTTTTTTTTTTGTATATTTCACACTAACGAAGCCTCTCAGTGTAGTTTGGGAGAGGCCTGATCGTTTGCAGTGATGGAGGTGAATCTCACGTGAGGCAGATGGAAATATGTCTTTAAACGTGGGTGGTATTTCATCATAAGTGAAGTGCATTTTCTAACAGCTAGTCTCCCTCCTCTGCAGGGAGCGGGTTCCGCTTCATCAATTATTAAGCTGTGATTCCGTGCAGCTATGAGTCGAGCCACTATTTCTGCCTGTCTGGAGCCCACCTGCCCTGTAATTATGAAGACCTACCATTTAGTACAGCACTCCATCTTGATCTTTGATTTCCCTGTCAGAAACTATTAAAGCAGCCGCTGGTCTTTGCCACGGGGCTCGGCATGGGGCCGCGTCTGAATTGAATCAACCAGATTTCATTGGCATATTAAAAAAGAAAGCGAACACGATACTCAGAACAATGGATTAGACTGATGGAATTTTGAAGGCTTGGACAACCACATGCAGCGCTTCAGGGCTTAAACATCACTGTGAATTCCCCTCTCCTGATAAATATTATAGTACTTCATCCTGCTAAGTTGTTTCAGTATTTGGCGATCTGCAAGGTTACTCCGAGAACCAGGCAGAGAAATCATGTACAATTACTCCCTATTAATACATTCTGGTCATAAATGGATTCGCTTTCATAGTGAAATACGGTGCTGAACACAGAAATTATGGATCCTCTATTGAAAGTCATTACTTCTCCCAGTAACTATAATTAATTTATGTTAAGATAAGAGGTTGGGGTCCAGGTTATTGGCATCACATGTGCATGTAATTAAAAAGCAACATGTAGTAGCGCTCTATTGGCCCTTTTACAGTTCGTAAACAATGACTATGTTTACATGAACACTAATATTGCACTATTATTCCCGAATATGATGAATGTTATACGGGTCAAGTAAACAGCATATTCCATTTGAATACTCTGAATAAGGCCTTACTCTGAATGAAACATTTTCTGATTAAGACGTGGGATATTATTCAGGTTTTAGGAGCATTCTGTGAACATGTATACAGCACAATAGGAATATGCTTCTCAATTGAGGTTTTTACAGCAGTTTGTGACACACGGCCTTTTGCCTGTTTACAGCCAGCTCTGTGCGTTGTACACAAACCAACTAGCCGACAGTTTGCAGAGATGCATGCCCAAAAGAAAAGCCCACATTTCTGGTTGGAAGGAGAAATACACCTTCTTTAAAGGAAGAGTGTGTAACATTTCGGGGGATCTATTAGCAGAAATTGAATATAATATTCATAACTATGTTTTCATTAGTGTGTATAATCAGCTGAAACTAAGAATTGTTGTGTTATCGTTAGCTTAGAATGAGCCGTTCATATCTACATAGGGAGCGGGTCCTCTTCACGGAGTCATGTTGCACCGCCATGTTTCTACAGTAGCCCAGAACGGACAAACCAAACACCAGCTCTAAATAGAACCTTTCACATTTCCTTTTGTTTACGTTTTCCCTGAAGGCCACCGTAGTTCTCCGATACACTTGTGAAACTGCGGTAATGTGATTTTGCACTCAACGGCTCACGTTACCGCAGTCTTGGAAAAGGAGGAGTGAGCGGAGGGGTACTCAATTGGTTGTATGTTGTCTGTATCTGTAGAATATGTCACAGTCATGGAAAAAAGTAAATATTTATTTTTTAAATCAACACTTCCTCCTTCTGTTTCAAAATAAAAGCACTCTAGCGTTGTTTTTCTGTGGACAGAATTCCTTCATTTGTTAACACAAGGCTTTTATTCTGAAATATTTGCAGGACAGTGTTGTAGAACATGCAGTGACTTGCAGAGCTCCACGAATGAATAAAGTACCGGGGTTTTAATTGTGGATTATTACTATTATTTACAAATCAGCACACACTTCTTTTATTTATTCATGCTTCTAACCGACATTTATAGTGAAATGAAATGGCCATTATGAAAGGCAAACTCTATGTAGAAAGAAAGAGCTGACAGCAGCAGCATCACTGCAGAAGAAACGCTGCCAGTGTGGACACCACACGCGTGAGACACGCATCACTTCAGCGAGGCAGCCGTCAGACAGCCCTTTCCGATGGGAAACTGAAGCCGTTATATCCGTCTATGCTCTTTTCAGAGCTGCCAGACAAACAGTAATTTTACCTCTCTTAAAAGTAAATGTATGTTTCTCAAAATCAAAACTATTCCTTTAATCCAAGTCCGTAAATGCAAATGAATTCAACAGAAGAGAGATACAGTCTGTCACAAATATGTTCTCTGATAACAGATACCACCCGGCCCTCCCCCATCTGTAAACCTACCTGCTGATTTTGCACTATAAGCTCCTTTGTAGTTGACTTCAGGGTGCATTTCAAGGCCAGCTCCCATACATCAATATTTTGCATCATATATTTTATTCTCCCGTGCGTGCTTGCTCGTCTAGATGACATCATTGTTGGCGTCCTTCAGTACAGGAGCCTCTTCCCTGCATATTTACCTTCACATCTTCACACCGCGCCCATCAGATTCTTCCCGCCTGTGATCCGATAGCCAAGAGCCCCCACTTTGTTGTTCCAGAGCAGTTACCGGCTCTTTTGTTGGCCATTTTGATATGTTTATTTACTGTGCGGATGGCTTTGATCCGAGCCGGAGCAAGGAGAGTGCTGTCGGGAATGTGTGTGTTGTGAATGTGTGTGTGTGTGTGTGTGTGTGTGGGGGGGGGGTGAATGTCCCTGCGGAGGAAAATGCTTGTGAGCAGGCTGCCATGTCCACTAAGGCTGAGGAGAGACAGCTGAGGGGGGTTGGGACTGATACATAGCAGGTTGTGTGTCTCTCCAGGGTTTAACAGTGTGCTACTGCAACACACTCAGGTAAAAACCCCAGTCACCTAAACACACACACACACACGCACACACACACACACACACACACACACACACACACACATCGACTGACCACATCTGAGGCAGCTGTGTGGGGTCTGGGCTGCAGTATTTACCATGAGTGTACAGGCTTTACACAAAGCCTTGGACTGTACAGACCAAAAAACAAAATGCTGGAGCTTATGTGATCCAGGCTGATAAATTGGTTTGTCAATACAGGACTTTTATTAAGATCAGCTATCGACCAGTAAATGTCATCCACACACCAAAATGATGGAGGTTCCTCCCTGACCACAGCTACATTAAAACAGCCTGTAGAACTCCGCAATGACATTTTATTTTATTTGCACATTTTATGTATTTATCAGTTGAAAATTAATTTTAAGTCTTCATCTTGAGGCCATTCCTGACTTTGAGTTTAACGGGAAAATCACGGCCGCCATCTAGTGACGAGTGTGATTGAACAGGTCGACTGTTTTCACACCACTTGGTCTTCGCAGGTGAAAGTCTCTGTGATCACTTATAGTGTTTCAATACAGCCAAAGTTACGTTGGTGCTGAGCAGAGGTACTTTAACTTACATACATCAGGGCCGGGACGATTACTATCACGATACTGGGTGCTGATTGTGATTTTTAAGTATTGAAATTCGATCTTGCGATTTTTAACTTTTTTAACACTAGACCATGGGAAAAAGTTGAATCATACACTTCTAGGGACTTTTACTTTGGAAAATATCGAAATTAATACAGTAAAAATGTTTGATTTTCAGCTTGTATGTAGTCAGAGATGTCCTGAAGTCAAATATATCAGTCATTGTCAGACATTATTTATTACATTTTTTCCAGCAACCCAAAAATCAAAGAATAAAGACATTTCTCTCACAAATTAGTGGTATTTTCTTTTTAATTTATAAGGGACATGTAATGTTTTATACTTCTGGTGAATATAATCCAATCAATCTTATTTCCATAGATGTATTTTGTATATACAGTTCCCTTTGTTAACACCTTATTTTGAAAAGCGGACGTAGTCCCACGTGTCTACTTCCTCTAACTTCTCCAAGGTCGTCTCTAGCTCTCCCGTCAGCTCCGTTCTCTTTATACATCCATGGTCAGCTCCATTGGGGCCGTTTCAATGCATTTAACATAAATGTCAGTATATGGGTGCTCTACAGTTGTGGCGTCGGCCCATTTGACCACGGAGACGAGAGCGACGGCCGGCTCGACCGCACGTTACCGTGATACGATAACGTTTCCTGCCCGTGACAGAGTTAGCATGCAGCTTTAGCCGTGATGTCTAGCTCTGCTTTTCCTGTGAAACCCAAAGTGTTTCCATCCTTTACTGGATGTGTAGTGTTTATCACTTTGGATTTAACATGAGAGGGTGCAGGTCGTATCCACGCAGACCCTCTGACGTTCTACTTTTTCGTTTCGGCTCGCTGCAGTTTGTTTTGGTTGACGGATACGGAACGGATATGACGTCACATTACTCAGACTACGACAATAAAAGCGGTAACTTCCTTCTACCACCACATACATAGTCAATTTTTTTCCCATCCCTACTATACATCTACATTTTTAAAGGACTTGTTCGACATTCAACAGGGGGAAACAGCTAGATTGTCTCTGTCAGAACACAATCCACCAACCAGCACCTCTAAAGGCGCTTTCACAAACCAATATTTAGTCCTATAGAGAAAACAAATGCCAGTAGATTAGCTTAGGAGTGCTACTTCACGAATGCAGGTATCACAGAACAGGTTCTCTTTGGATCCAAGGACATGATTTTGGAAAAAATTTGGAAATTGAGGAAAAACTGTCATGGCCATTTTCAAAGGGGTCCCTTGACCTCTGACCTCCAGATATGTGAATGAAAATGGGTTCTATGGGTACCCACGAGTCTCCCCTTTACAGAAACTCAATTTGGGGGACTGCAGGCTGAGGTTACACCCAGGAAATTAGCCTGTGGTGTTTAAAAAGCATTCACTAAAACTATTGTGTAGGGTTGGGCGATTAGACGAATATATTGACGCTATGTTTGTCATTTTATTTTGCTAATTTATTGGCCTGCCTCTAAAATGGGGCGCCACACACTTACGCGAATATATCAGCAATCGTCAGTTGTTATGGGCTGACGGTGGCCGGCTGGAAAATTTCAACATATCGCCCAACCCTACTATATATTGTGCATCTATCTGCATTAGATTGTAGCATAATGGACATGTATTGATAGCACAGTACTGCAGATCATCACTGTAATTCTGTTTGATTGATCCAGCAGTTCAGATCCACTGCTGTTTTTGCCACCCTGGCAGTCTGTGTGCATGTTGTCAGTCTCACTAATGGACTAATCTGCTTTATTTCAACAAATGAGCATCTGCACTGTGCAGCAAAACACCCCAGCAACCACCAACCACGGTCTGTTCACCCTGTATTAAACACACGTGCACTGAGGAGCTGTTTGAATGAATTTTTCATCCCCATCTGATGCTAATCTGTAAAGCTCTGTTGAACTGCTGAGACAAGCTCTACCTTTATCACTGATCCCAGCACCATTCAAGCCTGGACTGAACAAACCGTGATGGTGTGTTGACCCGGGGAGAAACATGACACACATCGACACACACTCTGCCAGTGACTGAGGTCAGCAATCAGCTATGTGTCTTCGTAATTGCTATTGATTGAAGAGCTGTGTACACCCACACATATACACACACACACACACACACACACACACACACACACACACACACACACACACACAACCTAGCGTGTCTGCCATGGCCAATTACAGCATATGGGAGGATGCTATAGTACAGCAGTCACTTTTATCAGTCAGTGAACATTCCAGTCTTCAGTCCGTCCTCTAATGGGAGGATCCTCATATCACGACTTGTTTGGCAATGTCTCCTAAATTTCCAGGAGCTGTTTCATCCATGTCTCCAGAGCACAACTTTGATAATGAAAATACAATTAAATTATACATATTTCACTTTTATTATCACAGTGCAAGCCTTATACTGACAAGAACGCGGCATTAATCATCTTAAAAACTAATTTCCATCCAGGCAAAATCCAAACAAACAAAAGCTGAACCGCGGAGGTTGATTAATTTTAAAAGATCAGGGAGGTAGTTTGCTGAATGTCAAGTACTTCAGGCAACTACCAGACTTGACACCTGCAGTCCAACTGAAATTATTAGCAAACAGATCTGCTTTCCAATAACTCGTCCTGTACTCTCTTTTTGAGAAATAAATTTGTTGGTATGTCATCGGGTCTTCATCTACAAAGACAGAGGAATTCTGGGAAGGCTTTATTACAAGGATCTGTAATTTCCTAATATTTAAATTAAAAATGTTGTAATTTTTTAATGATGTCCTAGAACTTTACAAGTAAAGGAAAAAGGAACTATGAAAATGAACTGAATGCATTATGTTTGGTACTTCGTGCATGACTAACGCTGCAGTCTCAAGCTTTGGTGCTTCTTATTTCAAACCAACTGTATAAAATCTGGGGTTGACATTTGACAGCTGTTTGATATTTGATAAACAGATTAACTCTGTTATTAAAACGAGCTTTTTCCAGCTTTGTCTTCGGACTAAAGTAAAGCCCTTCCTCAGTCGGCACCATCTTGAGAAGGCAGTTCACGCCTTTATTAGCTGGAGACTTAATTATTGTAATGCACTGTATGTTGATCTCAACCAGTCTTCCCTCGCGCACCTCCAACTTGTGCAAAATGCTGCTGCTCGCTTTTTAACTAACACTTCCAGACGTGAACACATCAGCCCCCCGTACTTTACTCACTCCGTTGGCTTCCAGTTGGCTTTAGAATCCATTTTAAGCTCTTGATGTTTGTTTTTTAAGACATTAACAGCCTCGCCCCGCCTTATTAGTCTGAGATTTTAACTCTCCGTGAGCATAACGGGGCTTTGTGGTCATCTGGTCAACTTTCTTTAGAAGTCCCGAGGTCGAGGTAGAAGCTGTGGGGTGATTAGCTTTTTGCTGTCGCTGCTCCTAAACTATGGAACAAGTTCCCCCCTGATATACGTACTATCACTGACCTAGTACTTTTTAAATCTAAGCTCAATACTTTTTTATTTAGATTGGCTTTTAATACCTAGTAGCGCTGTGACATTTTCCTTCTGCTTTTTATGTACCTTTTTCCGATTTTATGATATGTTATGTTGTTATTCCTGTTATTTCCTGATGTTAATGTAAAGCACTTTGGGTACCTTCTGGTTGTTGTAAAGGGCTATACAAATAAATGTTGATTGATTGATTGAACTATGTAATTTAGAGCACATCATAGCAAGTCATATAGGACAATTTATCTTTGCACACCTGTTTTCAAACAGGTGCTGAGTTATGTGTCACTTCCACACACTGTCAACACTTGAGGTGAATGTAATGAATAGCTACACTGAGTTACTCACAAACACAGCAAGATGCTTGAGAAAGCTCCCTTTACTGAAATATAGCTATCCAATTATCTCATCTAACTCAATTCTAACTAAAAGAACTGTCTCAGAACGTCTTTTTATCTTTTTTACTCATAATCAGTACCGAATGACTTTTTTCTTTTCCAGGACACAAACAACAAAAGTGTTAGGAATTTACCCATAAAATAAAGTGTTACTGCAGCTGTGACACAACCAGGAAGTAACCTCCGGTTCTGACAAGTGATGCCAATGTGGAAGTGACCTTAAACCTAGGGCGGGGCTACCTTGTGATTGACAGGTCACTACCACGACGTTGTCCGGTCTGGGTGTTGTTCGTGTTTTCGTCTTAGAACTTTCACAGTGTGTTTTCAGTTCATGAAAGATAATTGTAACATTTTGGTCCCCTAAAAAATGTCTTATTCAGCGTTCGGTTGTTAATACCAAAGTCAAGGCTTCAAAACCGTAGTCCACAAACCAATGGGTGACGTCACGGTCACTACATCCACTTCTTATATACAGTCTATGGACACAAAATATAAAGAGCCTAAGACACTCAACTGCAGTTCACATATGTATATTTCACAAATTTGGGAGTAACAAGCTAGCAAACAAATATCCATCAGGGAAATGTACACGTGCAATTAGCTAGATAGCTTTAGCTCTTGGAACAGCTTAACTTCAAATGTCAAGTTCAATTAGAGATGCTAAATAGTGTGATTCTTGTGTTGTTCACACCAAATACGAGCCAAATTACGAGCAATTGGGTAATAATTCATGCTAGCCTCCTCGTTGAAATGCAGAGTCCAAGTTATTCTGGCAGCTACGATATCTCCCACTTTGCAAAAATAACTATAGAAATGTCAACACACTGGTGCCAAAATGGCTGCAAGGACATCGTCCCTGGCATATCTACATAGATTCCAATACACTGTATAGGCATATTCTGCATTCACATAATGTCGGCAAAATAAAAAAAAAAGGACAACCTCTTGTTATTCCAGAACTAGTGTTCAGGCATTACTCAAAGACGGTTTCCCCCATTGCTAGCTTTGTATTCACACCATTTCAATAACTTAAATTAGCTACTGTTGTTATGTTACATATATATCTTCGTTTTCTTTATTTTTAAAGATACAAATAAAGAATTCATTTTAAATCACCTGTGGTAATATTGGATTTTGTTTAAAGTGGGAAATATACCCGTCAAAATTCAGGCTGTTCTCATACACTGTTCATAGCTATACTTACAAATACATAATGAACTGTAATTTGTATATATCCCACAACATCAGTTTGTATGTAATCCACGTAATCGTGAACCAGGAAGTATAAAGAGCGACAAAGCATTGTGAGGAGGTCGGGGTTTGATGGTTGGGTCCAAAAACACCAGACTTTCACCCAGGAGAACGCTGTTTATGTCCCGTGTGAAACCAACTAACTGTGTTAGATTAGATCCTGATGAACAGGTTGGCACAGAAGACTAGAAAGGCGCTATACAAGCTATATAATGCAAGTCCATTTACCATTTAAGCAGCTGAAAAAATGCCTTCGGAACGACATAATGTTAACAAGAGATAATGGTAATTACAATCGATGTAGCTAATTACTCTGTATGTCTGTGTATGGTTTCATATTCCAAGGAACAAATATGAAACATAAAAATAGCTCCATTTCCATTTGTCTGGTGTGATGGGCTACTAACGAAGGGAATAATGTGTGAACTCCAGTCAGAATAACACGAGGTGTTCCCATTCTACCAACTTGGTGTGAATGCAGCATTATTATTCAATAGCACTGCCACCAGCGCCCTGTCTGTCTGTCCTTAATTAACTTGTAGAATACAGTTATCAGTGCAGTGTTTGTTTACATTGCGTCTCTGTGCCTTTGCCAGCTCAGCTATCAATCAAACATGTACCCGACCCACCAACTCAGACCCTCGGAGGCTAGAAGAGCATTTCTTATGTATGTCCAAAAGACTTTTTTTCTTCCTTTCAGTATTGGAAATCTGTCAACAGTAACTTTGAACATTATTTTTGACTGCAAAAAGGAGTGACATTTTGGTTGGACGTCAGCACGGCAGAAGTGGCCTTGGCAACGCGGGTGCGCGTGATGTGTTTCTGAAAGAAACTGTTGCAACAAGGTTATGCTGGTTTCTGCAGAGCGCCAGAGCCCAGATCAAAGGCATCTTGTATCATGAATAATAACAGTCAAACCTGGTCCTGCTGCCTCGCTCGGTGATAAGCGTGTATACAAACTGAGCCATCTTGTTAAAGCAGATTGCTTTTGGATGATCCACGCAGCCCTTATGTCTCCATCGTAGCAGACACAAAGGACTAAATAGGGAGATAACACACTGAATAACAGCATAGTCTGTGCACAATATCAGGCTGCTCTCCAGACAGTGGGCTGCATGTAGGATCCCTCAGAAGTCTGCTCCAAAGGCCCTTTCACGCTCTTTACATTCACCATGCATGTTTCAAAACCAACTAATAATATCTTCATCACAGTTGGAGCTGGGAAGCGCAGTGCGTTTTTCTATTGAAGACGTAGTTGTTTTCCATTTACACCATTCCACAGCCAATCAGCCGGCTCCCTCTCTTGCGAATTGAAATCACAAAGCTTCAGCGGATCACGCATCCTTTGACATTTACGCAACAATTTAGCGGATTCTTGTTATGCATTTATTCATCAATTCATTCATTTAACTGCTCATGAATACAAATGTGATGGGTGACCTGTCATATCAGACCTTAGTCCTCTACGGGTAATTTTGCCACTGAGGTTGATGCAGTGCTTCCTCATGCATATACATCGGTCCAATAAGGAAATAAGAAGCAGGAACACAAGAGGAAAGTGCCGCCATGGCATTAAAGAGACAGCGTTCTTCTTCTTGTTAGAATTCACACTGCGATGTCCAGTGTGTAAATGAGAGTTTGGGAGGTGGGCGGACTACTGAGAGAAGGTAGATGTACTGTGACACCATCTTCCTGTGTAGATCAGTGTTAATTAGACTGGAGTTATACTCTGAGTGGTCACAGAAAAAGGATATTGCTACTAGTTCTTACAACCAAGTAGACGAAATTTGTCTTTCTATGCATGCAGCCAACATTTTCATGCATACTATGATCTTTTCCCACATGTCCTATTGTGTTACATCTTGAGGTCAAGCTGCAGAAAACCACAATTAAACCATTAGGGTGTTTGTACAAAGGAGCCATACATAATCTGGATAAAAAGACAATTCAGTATCATTACTGCAGGATACTGGAGAAACATCATCTTTGGAGAATTGAGGATTTGAGATTCTACTCAGATGTACAGTATGCTTAGAGTATTATATTTTAAACAACAGAATAGAAGAATACATTTGCTTGTCACAGCATTAATACAGGAACAAACCACAAGGTACAAAGAATAGTGCAAAGTGCACTTTGCCAAAAGTTACAGATATGTAACTGTACGTCCAGTTAGCAAGTCCAGGAGTCCACTGATGTCCAGACTGCAACAGAATGGGCATGAGTTAAACAGTTGATGGCCACCAGCAGGAATCTCTTGTGACGGTGGAACACCTTGGGGGTATGAGTCTTTGGCTGAAGACTCCCCTTTTCTCAACCAGCATGTTGTGGGGGGTTTGGAGATGTTGTTGATGATGCCAATCATCTAGGAGAGCCTCCTCTTCTCTGCCACCTCCTCCAGAGAGTCCAGCTTGATTCCTCCGCCAAGCACAGAGCGGCCTTCCTAACTAGCTTGTTGAGCTTGTTAGCATCTCCCCCTCTCCGTCCCAGCACATGTCAGGATAAAATACAGCACTGGCCACCACAGACTGGTAGAACATCTGCAGCATCCCTTCGAGTCCCAGCTCACTGTAGCCTGTCGTTTAGGTGCACTCCGAGGTATTTATAGGACCGAACCACCTCGACATCCTCCCCCTGGATGGATAACTCCTATAGTTGTACTGCACCCCTTCATTGCATCTGTTTGTCCCTCTGTCCAGTACTTTGATCAAGATACCCAAACAATTATGTGCTAGATTGCCATGAAATGTTGTATAGATAATCATAGTCATGAAGACCATGAACCATTGACTTTGATGACCCCCTGATCTTCACTCTGGCTCCACCATCAGGTCAAACTTTCATCTCAATCCAAGAAAAGGTCCTGAAAAGCAATGACATTAACCAAGTATATATTCACACTTTGCAAAAGATGAACCCTTTTCTCTTTGGACACTCCATGAAGTTTTCTCTAGTACCAGGTTTTTCAGGAAGTGGGGGTCTCCAGGGATGGCAGTGTTGGTCGGTTAGTCAGTTGGTTGGTCTTCCACTTTGGTCCAGACTTAAATGTCTTTACAACTATTGAATTAAATCATGTAAACACATTCATGGTCTCAAGATGATGGATTCTACTGTATTTGGTGATCCCCTGACTTTTCACCTAGCACCACCAGTGGGTCAAATTCTTCATATATTCAGTAAAAAATCTCAACATGTGAGTGTGAGAGTTTTGGTAGAAATATCTGAATAACTATTTGACAGATTGCCATGACATTGGGTGAAGAATATTCAAGATCCCTGGAGGAAAAAATACTTAATGACCTTGTTGATCCCCTGACATTTCATCTAGCTCCACCAGTAGGTCAAAGTCTTCACATATTCAGTAAAATATATCAACATCTATTGGATGGATTGGCAGAAAATGATGTACAGATATTCATGGTTCCAAGATGATGAATCCTACTGACTTTGGTGATCCCCTGACTGTTCCTCTAGTGCCACCATGTGGTTGACTTTCGTGGGTTTGAGTAAAATGTCTCGACAACCAACACATTCTCACTCTCAACTTGTTAAATACCGCCGCTTGGTCAGTGCCTCTCGGCATCAGAGACCGATGCACAGGATACCCCTCTTGCGTTACTTTTGGAAGGACCGGGGACGATGTGTCGTTACATGCATAGTGTCCTTTCAAAATAAACTTCAGTTTTCACAGGAAGCTAGGTTTAGGCAACACAACCACTTAGGTAGGGTTAGCAAATGGTTGTGGTTTACGTTGACGATACTGACGAGTCGAGTGACTAAAGAGTGACATGACATAATAAGTCAATGTTGTAGTTTCACACGGGACACCAACACCGGTCTCCTATCTCAAAGTCTTGTGTTTATTTGACCCATCCACCGACCCTCCCACCCGTCCTTAGCGGATTCTAACGCTATTAATACTACTTCACTTGCTTTGACTGTCGAACTGTTGACCCACCGGTTTGGTTTACATTGGAGTTAGTTGAAAGCCCGGTTCGTTCCATAGTGCTGCTAAAAGGTGCCTCCCTGCGTTGGTTTCCGATGCAGAGGGGCACTGACCAAACAACGGTGTTTGACGAGTTGGGAGTGAGAACGAGTTGCAACAACTACTTGATGGAGTGCCATAAAATTTGACACAGACATTCATGCGAGAGCAGTGGTGAGTTTAAAAAGTGATGATAGCGAGGTGGAAGAGTGTTTTCTGTTCTCGCATCACTGATGGATTTTAAAACTCATGTTGCCGTTGAAGCCTTAATGGCCATCGTGGGTGCGAGGGACGCCTGCCCCCCCCTCTCGTAGTGAAACTACTGATACATTTTCAGATCAGTTTCATCATTTAACATTATTAGAGAGCAAATTCTGTCTGGCGCCTGTTTTACATTATCTGAAAGAGCACAAGAACTGAACTCGGGACTTGGGCTTAATTCCTATTTGCTCACATGCTGTGTCTTGCTGGATATTAATTTATTGATCCAATTAGTTGGCACGAGTGAACATTGGAAATACATGGAGAGATTGTTGGTCAGAGGTTTCTAGATAGAGATAGATATTTTTTTTTTTATATGATAAACTTTCACAGTGTTTCCCAGTTTATTAATCTGATTTTATTGAGATAAAAAAAGTATTATAGTCATCTTATAGCAGTACAAGGTGTGCATTTAATCTCTCTCCGCATCGTTTACCCTGTGCTGCTCTTACCTTTATGTTAATCTGACGGCATTCAATTCAAATTGATTTTCTGTGTTGAAAGTGATGCAGAAATCTCACTAGGTCCGACCTAGTAAGATTGCTGTGTTTTTTCAGACATGATACCAACTTGGTAAATTGCCATTAGATGACGTAAAACATAAATAGGTGCATGTGATGAACAGGATAAGTGGTTTCAGATGATGGATGGATGTCTGAAAGGGCCTTAAGGCTAATAATACTTGCAAATGGCAGTCCCATCAGCTTCAGTTGTACTTCGGTTTAGTACTAATTAGTAAATGTTAGCATGCTAACATGCTAAACTAAGATGGTAAACATTATATCTGCATAACATCGGCATGTTAACATGCTGGCATCTTGATGTAATTATTTAACATACTTACATTTGTTGTTCTAGCCTTGTGGGTTTTTGTTCAAGGTCTTTCCTCTCAATATGAAGCTTTTGTTTTTTAAATAGATAAACAACGTCAGAGTCCTAGTGCAATACAGAACTAAAACACAACAGCAATGACCACTTAGGAGCAGAGAAGTAGATGGAAGGATGAGTGTGTGTGGTGGTAATTAGCCTCTGTGTGTTTTGTTGAATTGCGTTTAAATGAAGCCATCCTGCCATGAGCAGAGAGCTGATTGCATCTCTCCTCATCATCACCCCTGCACTTCTTTTACTACATTAGTATGAACAGTGTTTGCTTATACTGGCAGAGGAAGCTAAACATGATCCATTTGAGGCCTTTATATGGATGCAAAGCATAAACAATTCATTCTGTTTTTTCTCAGCGGAGACACATATGTTGGGGATGCAAAGGTTTTGGGAAACTCATTTCATGCTTATTGTTTACCCAATCAGAAATTCTAATTGCTTAGTGAGACTAATTAACTTGTGAAAAAGAAACAGGAGTATTGTGTACCCCCATGTCATGCTGTTTGTTTACGTCTATGAAATATTCATACCATGACAAGGCAGTTTGGCAACTACTCGTTCGCTGTGATATGATTTTGTTTGGTCTCAAGTCTCTTGACACTGTCACCATCAATTAGCCTGACAGGAAACGTGAAACAACGTCAAAGGCGAACGTCAACAACTGCTAAACAACACAGAGAGTTCATGCAACAAGAGAGAAACAGACAGAACATCCTGGAGCGGAGTTACATTCTGCCATGTGGCAAAACATGAGGAGCTTTATCCGAGTGGCTGTTTGATCTATTAATTAATACATTTTCTGCAGAAAAAAATTTCATAATAAAGGATGAGGCTGGTATTATTCAGTATTTCCTATGGTCAACAAATTCCATGAAAAGAGTAAAACCAAAAATGTGTTCTTCCCTACCCAGTCTGTGTCAGCTCAAAGCCCATTGGTTCTTACTGAACTGATGTAAATCTTTAATAACAACTCACAAATATATAGCTTCAATTCTTTAAAAGGCTCAGTCATTTCCTAAAACAGCTGGTCACTGTAGTTTTTAGCAAATGTAACTCAAACAGGAGGAAATAGTGCTTATGTTGGGGACTATTTTCAGCGGCGGATTAATCCAGATTTGGTGCTCTAGTGAGTATTTGTGGCAGCAGTGTATGTGGAATTGTGTCAAAATAAACTACACTACTGTGTGTGTTCATGGTGATGAAGGAACACGTCACCCAGTGACACAGTGAGGCGCATTGATGTGTTTTTAATGGAGCTCTATGGTGCAGATGAAGAAGATATCAGGCTTTGATAAACACACAATACTTGTTAGTATGATACACTGATACAGTCATTGATGGTTTGATCTGCACATGAGATTTGTTGACAGTGAGAAAAACATAGAAACTTCATCGTTAGAAAGCTTAAAACATTTCACAGGTACTTTTTTTAATTTCTTTATTCATTGTTGTTGTTGCATGTTTTACATTTGGTGAATTTTGGGTAACATTTATAAGTTTAGTTCTTTCAAATAAAGTGTATATTCATTGTGCATTTGCATTGAACTATTAATATCTATCAAAGGATAATTGATGTAGCATTTCAAGCCATTTGCAGTTTTGCATCCAATCAAATTAAATCCAAAAGTATCAGCTGTTTATTAGTAGTAATTAATAAATCAGTAGTATTAATTAGGTTTAATCATACCAACCCCAGTTTTGATTCTACTCATGGCCAGCATTGTCTGCAATTGTCTTCAATAGTTTCTCTATAGTAGGGGTGGGCGGTATACCGGTTTCATCACTGTCACCGGTGTCATGTTCGGCCACGACATGGATTTTGCAATACCGTCATTACCGTGATAAACACACACGTTTTGATTTAGCACACACACACGACGGAGATACAACACCCGATAAACTACGTCACACCCACACAGGATGTCTATGGTTACGTACAGGAACCTTTTACTTTTCATTTCAGTGCCCATATTATCAGGTTAGAGCAGCCACACAGACCAGGTGAGCAGCGCGGCTGCAGCCGCGTCCACACAGACAGCGTTGCTGCTGCGGAGCTGCCAGCTCTCAACAGATCGTTTTCACCGTCTATTGTGGCTGAGAACTGCGCGCATCACTTAGAAAAATTAGGCAATACACGGCGAATCTCTGGATGAACCGCCCGCAGTCGAGTCACGCTGCTCATGATCCATGTGTCTTCTGTACAGTACCGGTCCAACAGCGTGACTCTATGCTTGACATTTTCAAACTCTTTCTTCATCTGGGTTTAGATGTAAAAGGTTCTGTCAGCTTTTGATTTCTTCAAAGATGTAAATTCTATTAAATGTAATGTAATTCCCAGTTTGGCTGTGGTGAAAATTGTTGAAAAAACTGTGAAATAACAAAATAACAGTCGACTAAATATGTGAAAAAACAACATTTCTTTTCCAAATATCCTTTATTGCTGAGATCCAGGTTGCTCGGCAGTCGGCTACAGTTCACTCACAACTGAATGAACCACATTACATTTACATTATGGGGCGGGCTACTCCTCCAAAAACACATGGAGGCCTACAAATCATTTTCAATTTGGAGCCAATAAACACGTCGGTTATATATTCTTTCTTAAGATATGTCCCCTTACATTGCCAATAGAAAGAGAGGAGGTAGAATCATGATTTGAGTGGAGTGTGCCTTTTAATTAAATGGTTTCTACATTTCATCCCTAGGTAAAGAGTGCAAAAGGCGTATAATGATCACTGATAACCAGCTCATGCTTACTGAAGATTAAAAAAAAAGATTGCACGCTGGCTTCCTTTGGTACCCAGGAGAAAAATAACACACAGATAACACAGTTCCACTTTGCTGACATTTCTCTTTTCATACTATCACAGGTGTTTGGAAGAGGATGGTCACTGTTGGATGTCATACTTCTCCAGATGTGACCTCTGCAGACCTCCTGGCATCCTCAGACTGCCAGCCTCCCAGCAGGTGCGTGTTTCACTTTGTAGCATCACCGCTGTCTTTGACCACCCTCCACTATAAATTACAGCTCTGGAACTGCAGACCAAAGTGCCATGGTAACCGGAGCATGTGATCCTTGTTGTTATTTCCCCTTCCCCTGCGATGTTCACCCCCATCGCAGGCTATAAAGTGAGGCACAGCTGAGGACGCTATGCAAAAGGTCTTTATTAATATGAAAATTAAATCTGTGATGACATTGCTCGTGACTTTAAATTTAACTCACAGTGCCTAGAGGAAGGACAATGTTCTGCAGACTCAGGGAGATGAGCCTTTTAGAAAAAAGGGGGCCATATAAATAATGACAGAATCACATAGTGAAAATAGGTATTATGCAAAAGTGTCATGATTCATAGAACACATAGGAGCTAGAACACGGAAGCCTCGCAGTCACTTTTTTGTTTTCAACTCCTGATAAGACAAAACACTCTCTGCGACAACTTAAAGCACCCATGCATTTGCTCTAGGGGTGTTTACTTACTTCCCTATTTGAAGCCCATCCCTCATTGTTGGGAGACAAATGTCACCTCCCTCCCTCCTCGCCCGCAACGCTGTCTAGTAGCTGACAGATGTCTCGTATTCATGAATATTCTGTGCACCGCCAGGCCCCGACGATGCCGACGCAGCTTTGATCTTCATTTCAAAAGAAAGTTCTGTCTGTGCCACTGCCAGAGACTTTGTGACTCACAGTGCATTTGCTGTTGTAACCTGTTTGTTTGAGTGCAGTAATAGAACAGCGACTCTGCGATTGTCAGGGTTGACAGTCCGAGGCATGACCTCCTCAAATCCACCCGCTTCCAATGATATCAGCTGATTGAATGGCCTCTATTTACTGATCAGCTGTTCCTGCTGTCGGCGTCTTCCCGTATATTCCCATAATTCGTGAATGCTTCTCTTCATATCCGGGTGCATGAAACATGACCAACACTATGTCGAAAGAACAATTTAAACTTATGTTATGTTATGTTTCCAGTTCGCAAGCTCTACTTCTAAGTTCGCTTAAAATTTGCTTGACAATTGAATGGAAACGCGGCTACAGTTAGCAACTGGCGAGAGAGCATAGTGGAGTATTTAAATGCTAAAGAGCCAGATCTTTTTCTCAGGAGTTGGTGGAGACCAAAACAGAGCTAAAAGGAGAGTGAATATTGGACTTAAAGGCCCCTATCTTACATTCGGCGCAAAGCGGTGCACAGCGCAGCTCAACTGTCATTGCTAGTTTCAGTCCGACGCCGTTGTCATTTTCACGCCCACATTGTGTAAGTAGCAGATGTACTTGCGTCCATCTGTGCAGCGCTTCTCCTCCTCAGTTAAAAACAGTATCGGTGCTAGAATTTTTTTTTTATGTATGCTAAGGAAAACCCAAAATTCAGGTGGCAGGTGACAATTCAACATATAATGGAATATAATAAAGCAAGGCTCTCAGACATTCTGTATCGCTCAACCTGCAGTGTGCTCGCACATGTCTCCTGGATGTGTAAATAGACAGCAATTTGCTAACATGTTCATTAACTTAATGAGGCTTGTTGTGGAGTTCAAACCCCAGGTGGTCCAAAAAACTGATTAAATCTGCTTTATTTAACTTTGAATTACAACTTCTTCATGCAAATTCTTGAAAATATTCTGTGCTTCCTCCAGAACCTTATAATTGATGGGATGGAAAAAAGCCTCTGAAATAGCGTGGCTGGATGAACTTGTCTGGGGGGCCGCGGGTCAAGAATTTGTTGGTGGGTCCCTTAACAATTTACACATCAAAGACATACTGTATGCTGATTTAAGAGTAATTTCTGTTGGTGAACTTGCAAAAACCTATACAGCTGTGATGTTCTGGTTTACAGGATCATGTCTAGAAGGTAACTCGCAAATTGTGAAATCTGATCTGAAATCTGAAATCAAAAACTCTCGCAAGACTTGTTGCCCGACAACCTCTCTTAACCTAAACTATTCAACGTTAATGCCTAACCTTAACTATTCAAGGTCAATGCATAACCTTAACTATTCAAGATCAATGCCTAACCTTAACTATTCAAGGTCAATACCTAACCTTAACTATTCGAGGTCAATACCTAACCTTAACTATTCAAAATCAATTTCTAACCTTAACCATTTGAGGTCAATGCCTAACCTTAACTATTCGAGGTCAATGCCTAATCTCAACTATTCAAGGTCAATGCCTAACCTTCACTATTCGAGAACAATGCCTAACCTTAACTATTCAAGATCAATGCCTCACCTTAACTATTCAAGGTCAATGCATAACCTTAACTATTCAAGATCAATGCCTAACCTTAACTATTCAAGGTCAATGCCTAACCTTGACTATTCAAGGTCAATACCTAACCTTAACTATTCAAGGTCAATACCTAACCTTAACTATTCGAGGTCAATACCTAACCTTAACTATTCAAGATCAATGCCTAACCTTAACCATTTGAGGTCAATACCTAACCTTAACTATTCGAGGTCAATACCTAACCTTAACTATTCAAGATCAATGCCTAACCTTAACCATTTGAGGTCAATGCCTAGCCTTAACTATTCAAGGTCAATGCCTAACCTTAACTATTCAAGGTCAATGCCTAACCTTAACTACTCGAGATCAATGCTTACCTTAACTATTCAAGATCAATGCCTAACCTTAACCATTTGAGGTCAATGCCTAACCTTAACTATTCAAGGTCAATGCCTAACCTTAACTATTCAAGGTCAATGCCTTACCTTAACTCTTCGAGGTCAATACTTAACCTTAACTATTGCAAGGTCAATGCCTAACCTTAACTATTAGAGATCAATGCCTAACCTTAATTATTCAAGATCATGCCTAACCTTAACCATTTGAGGTCAATGCCTAACTTTAAGCATCTCGCGAGAGTTTATTAACTCCCTGCTAGACATGACCGGTGTACGGTTGTGGTCATTTTTATGTTGCTATTTTGTGCCACGTAGGAAGACAACGTCATCATTTATAATTGTACCGATTGTTTGATGTTTCTCCATCTGAGGAAAACAGCTGTCAATGATCACAACCCCAAATTTGAATTGCTGTATTTGTGTGTTGTGATTAAATTCCTCTCATCCCAATTCTATCTCATGTATGTTGTTTTTTAACCTGTTTTTGACTATATTAACCCAAAATTGAACAAACCAACATGTCATCAAACTGTGGTATATATTTTCTATATTAAGACAGACACATTTTATGGTTTATAATCCAACATTTATTTACTGTACCTCATTGATACATCGTTAACGAGCACTCAAAGTCGCGATACACTTCATGTGGGAATATAAGCCCTGTAAATAGACTGCTTTCAAACAAAGCTATTCCCAGCCATGTATTCATGTAGGTGAACAGCTTTATAGAGAAGAGAACCCTCATTCACACAATGTTATGAGAGTCTGGCTAAAACAAAGAGACGCCACCATCTGCAGTCTGCCAGCGTAGTTACAGCTCTGCCCCTCTTGACCCCAGTGAAAACCCATCGGGCTCCATTCACTGGCTGGTCTTTTCAGCGCACATACTCTTGCATTGCCAGTAATGATATTGGTTTCTCTCAACACGCCTTTTGAGTGGTGGCCGGGTCTCAGGACTCTTTTGTTGCTCGGCCTGGATGGAGAAGTATCTCTTTCCCAGTCTCCAGCCACATACAGAGGGAGAGTACAGAGAGTGCAGAGCCCCCTGTAGACTCTAGCATTCTCTTTATAGACCACTGCAGCTCCACTTCCTCCAGAGACAGGCGCAGTGGGCTTGCTCTTTCAAGCAGATGATTAATCTTCTCATTATCTGACATCACACTTAAAGCAGCACTCCAAACAGGATGCTGCTCCTGCTGCTGGTGTGCTAAAATTCAGGGGTATCTGAATGTGCGGAGCATCTGGGAATTTGTGAACATGAACGTATTTTGCTTAACTAAGCCCCAGTTGATTTAGAGAGCATTGGACTTCATCCATGTACATACATACCGGTAATAGAAAGAAAAAGATATATGCAGCATTTCAGCACTGAGAGTAACCTACATTGAAATAAGATTTCTCTACAGTATGTGACAAAATGATCTCAATTCAAGATTTCAACTGCATCACATGCACCAACTGCATTTTCATCAGCAGATGAAACTGGTGACATCATATTATATAGAAATGAAACGTCAGTCATATGGTAGCAAGTCACCAGGAATACACAAGAAATAATTTTCTTTTTAAAATGAAGATGTGATAACTTGGTTGGGCAAAAAAGTTGGGAAATATGTTTCCAAAAATATTGGACCAGCAAAAAGGGTAGTTTTAAATGTTTTATCCTGATGAACCTACTTGCATATCCATGACCAGTCTGTTCTCATTCCCAGGGCCTCATATACCGAGGCTTTGTTTCAGCCGTCTGTGTGTTATACTGGCACACAAGGCACCCGTTAGCACATGTAGGAGATGCAATGGGCTTTCCATTAACTACAATGTAAACTCATCCGTGGCAACAGTAAACGCTCAGAGAAAGTGACACTAACTGGCAAGGTCAGCAGCGTTTGACGACCTGTTGTTTTTTATTTCGGTGTCCATGTTAACAGGTTAGAGCAGCCACACAGCCCGCATGAGCAGCGCAGCTTGGCTGCGTGTCAGCTGCGTTTCTTCTTCTATATTTACTACAAAGCCTGGAAATGGACAAAAATATATGAAAAATTCACACAAAAATCAAGATGTCCGACTTCATGTTGGGTTTAGAGCATGGCACCAAGAGACTTTTTTTTAAGTCTACGGGTGATACATGTGCCTACCAAATCTTGAACATCTAGGTCAAACGTACCGCATGAATCATACTCATAGCGCCACTAGGTGGCGCTATGAGTATGATTCAAAATGGGCCTGTAGATGTCTTCAGGCCGGGATGCTCATCGAAAGTCTTTAATTTGGAGAAGATCTGACCATCTGGAGTTGAGTTACAATGGTTTGTTTGTTTATGGCGAGTAGTCGAAATTTGCCATGCTGCGACGGCACCACCGTTAAAAAAACCTGACAATCTTCGCAAGGGAGCATTATCCAGGTCTTAAGGCTTTTCTGGCACATTTTGAGATGGATCTGAATAATCTTTGAGAAGTATGTTGTAAAAGTACACAACATGTAACTTCCTGTTACCAGTAGGTGGCGCAATGACTGGGAGCCCAAATTTTTATGTGGATGTCCTCAAGCCAGGACTCTTATCACGCATGCGAAATTTGGAGCAGATTGGTTAATGTACGACAAAGTTACAACAACTTCCTGTTTTTTGGCGAAAGGCGCTTTTTCGCCGCCACGCCACGCCACGGCATCATAGTTCGATAAAAGTTGCAGCTTTGAACAACTTTTCATCACAATGGTCTTTAGATTGTACTGACCAAATTTGAAGTTGATGGGGTTAAATCTCTAGGAGTAGTTCGTTAAAGTACAGTGCCTGGAAATGGTAAAAAAAACGACTTAAAATTCAAGATTGCCGACTTCCTGTTGGGTTTACGTTATACCTCCAACTGACTTTTTTTTTACGTCTCAACATGTTACATATGCCTACCAAATTTCCTACATCTAAGTGAAACCCCACGCCGGGGCTACTCAATAGGGGGCGCTATCGAGCCATTTTGCCACACCCATACACGAAACCCATAATATATATACATTTTCACCACTTCTGATACATGTGGAAAGTGTCGTTCGTTTTTGAGCATGTTTAGTCCCTCAAAAATGCAATTCATTAGGGAGAAAAGAATAATAATATACGGACCAATTTCAATAGGGCCTTCGCAGACCTTCGGTCAGTACTCGGGCCCTAATAAGGGTTAATAACATATAGTTATTAACTTGCCTGGTAGTACCTTTTCCTATTCATTTCTATGGAGTGACTGTTTCGAAGAACAACTTGGCCAAACTCCTTCCTGGAGAAACATAACTCCATGTAATAAATTGCATACTCTGCTGGTGATGTATGTATGGACAAAGACTATATACTGTACTGTGTAAGTATACAGTGCCGAGTGAGGAGGTGGAAGAGAATGTGAGAGCCGACAGCCTTCCTGCTGAGTCTGAGCTGCAGCACCCATGGGGAGATCAAGTGCTCTTACTTGCAGAAACCCTTCAACTTAGGTGTGTTAGTGAAGGCTATTTCTAAATCTCCACAAATGTATAGTATGTGAAATATTACAATATGTAATTCACAAGGCCAGTTTAGTTGTTGTGGTGATCTCACGAAGAAAAAAAAAGGTACCAAGACCCTATAGATCCCTTTTCTGTTAGTAAACATGATGAGGTATTCTTGTGGGAGGAGCATCGGTGGAGGCAGGATAATTCTTTGAACACATTATCTAACGCTGGTTTGCAAGATTGTTGGCTAGTTTTTTAACAATGGCTAATGAAGAAATGAGTGTCTCACTCACTCTCCGGCGCTGCGAGTGTTACTGGAGAAAATGAACATTAACCAGCGGGACCAGAATGTCTGACCCCTACATGCTGACTCAATGGCCAGACATTTACACAACTGGTAGAGAAACCAAGCATGCATAGTAAAGATGAAGGCGTATAAATATTGGGATGCCTGTAACTATCCTGTAGAAAAAAGTTGATATTCCAGCATTGGCAATAGCTGCCTACACTGCAAAGCAACCCAACAAGTCAGACAAAAAGAGTCTTACAATATTGACAAAGTGTTTCAGAGATGGAGAGAAAATGTTGCTAATAGTTTAGATTCTGAAGCCAAAAGTGTGAGCTGTGGCTATGCTTAGCAGAAGGCTAAACTATTAGCAACATTTTCTCTCCATCTGTGAAACGCCTCGCCGATATTGTAGGTCATTTTGTCATCTCAAAGGTATGCAATAAAATTTGAAGTTGGAGGCATCAGCAACTCCTTCGATTCAGGCACCCAACCACAGCAAGATGACATGTTCGATGTGTAACTGTAGCCTTCTACTCTGAGGTGATTCGTGTTTGCTTCCAGCTAACACCGTGACGTAACCATGACGTCGACACGAAAAGGGGTCTATAGCTAGGTATTCAGTAATTTTCTGCCATTTTAGAGACAGGTAGATCTTCATGGGTCCAAAATTATACATTCAGTGTTTGTCACCAAAACTGTAACCTGGAGCCCTGATAGACCTTTGAATGCAATTCCTTCCTTCCTTCCTTCCTTCCTCATAAAACATTTATGATGCCATTTTTTGATCATTCTGAAACCTAGCTAATTTTATGTTAGCTAGCAGTCTTCTTCTTACCTTCCTTTACTGACACAATGTGACATTTCTTGGCATATTACCGCCAGAAATGTGCATCGCATAACTTGCGTATTTATGCATGTACTGTACATACGTGACATACATAGGCCTACTGCTACTATACTTTCTACAATGCAATGGAGCTTGTTGCATTCGAGGCTTAGTCAATCAAGTACTTTTATTGGGGAGTGACAGACTAGTAAAGCTAAGAGAATAGCTATCTACAGGTAAAAAAAAGTTCTGTGAACTGATAACAACAATGCAATAAGTAGGTGAAATGCTGGACCACATGCGCTAGTGCAGACTTCAACACTACAGTACGAAGATTGATAATCAAGTTCATCATGAATGTTCAAAATAAGATATTCTCAAATTCTTTAATCTTCTTTAACAACTTTAATGCAGAGCTCTTCAAAACATTTTTAGGCTCCACGGCAGGAATATTGATCACATCCACTTATCCAATCACTGGGCAGTAGACTTGCCACGGTAATCTGTGTTACAGGTGTTACACAGTGTTCAGGCATACACCGATAACATCACCGCCCCCACCGTCGTTTGAGATTTTGTTACCTTTGGATAGAGCCAGGCTCGCTGTTTCTCCCCTTTATTCAGTCTTAATGCTAGGCTAAGCTAACTGGTTGACCCAGCTACATATTTGCTCCATTTCTACCCACTGTAGCATTAAGGTATTAAGCTTACACGTACACACTAGAAAACAAAAAATACATTAAAGGGATTGCGTGGGTGTTTCGAAGTGGGGTTGCATGAGGTACTAATCCATAGTCATTGTATTAGCTACAGTAGATGATGGTCGGCACGCCCCCAGTTTGGAGAAACAGTTAGGAGTACCAGCAAGGGAGCAAAGCAATGTACTGATGTGGACGGGGGCAACAGCAAAGCATATTTTGGCCACCTACTGTGAAAGAAAGTTTAAGTGTACGCCAAATTAGAATATTTTCCAACAGTGAAACTTATCTACACTTTTTTTGTCAACTGAGTCTGTTGGCTTTGAAGAGAGCATAGATAAGTTTCACTTTAAGTTCAGTTCCCCGCAGGAAGGGCTTTCTGACGGCAAGATAAAGCGGTGAAAATATTCTATTGCGTACACTTAAACGGATATTGATTTAATTTTAGGTGAGCCTTTCTTTTAGGTGTCTAAAATCCGTTTTGTTCCTGTGCTGGTACTCCTGTCTGTTTCTCCAAACTGGGCCGTGCCCATCATCATCTACGGTAGGTAATACACGGACTATGGAAAAGTACCTCATCCAACCACGCTTCCAAACAACCAAACTATTCCTTTAATATGTGCACCCACTGGTGTTGAAATGAAACTTACGCCCTTGCTGTTACGTAACTGTGGGCCATAAGCTGTCTGTAGGAGGGTGAGCTATTTAAATTCTCAGTCTGTGCGTTTAGCCAAAGCTCTTATTCAGTGTGACCTAGAATGAACACAGATGCAAATAAAGTTCAACCAGTCAACCAACACTACATGTCACATAACCTGCAGTCACCTAGGAAGGAACCAATGCATCGGTTTGTTCTTGCCCTTTCATCTTTATATTAGTCTGGTAGTCTGATAGTTGGATAGTTGCAGGATGTCCTCCCTGAAAGCATGATGAAATTGTTCCCCGAGCAAAAAAATGACAAGCTCTTTGACATAAGCCTCAAAAATGAAGCTTATATAATTAGGCTTGGCAGAGCCCCAGCCATCAAAGCGAAGGATGGTGCTGACTAATTGAGCAGACAGATTAGTGGTGGTCTGACACGGCCAAAGAGTACTAAAGGAGGAATGAGGTAAGACTGGTTGGAGGACAGCTGCCTGGCACAGACCTTAAAAGGAAAAATCCATCCTCACATATTACTGCATGTTATATATCATCAGGCTTCAATGTGTCATACATTCCAGGAGTTATTTTCCAGCGGAATCTTTTTAATTTACTTCCTTGTAACATAACTTTTCTTGTACTATGTAATTGTATATTTTTGTACATTTCTTTGATTGCATTCATCACTGCTGAGGATACTGCTGATAAAATCTCTGTATGAACATGAATCAGAAATGTTGGGGGTGTGTTAGGAAGCTCTTGACACAGATGATTTGTGAGATCACTATAAAATGTTATGCTATTAATTTTCACATGATTTCTGTTTGACTAGAAGTTTAACATAGATAAGAGTAATGGACAGTAATAAACATTAAAATGGGCCCAAAAATGTACAGATCCCATATAGCCAAATGAGAAGTCTTTGATGTGCATCCAAATGGATCTCACTGGGACGATAAACATTCTAGTGCACACCAGATAGTATCTGATGTGCACCAGAAAGCTTTTTGTGTGCAGAACAAACTCTTTCTGGTAGAAACTGGCAAAACAGCATTATGCTTTTCTTGGATGGCAGCAGACCTGGATATTCTCACTGTGGCTAAGCACAGGACTGCTTTGCTTTGCTATTGTACATGTATTAATTTGATGAATGCATTCCATTCACTGAACCTTATTGTTGTGGTAAAAGCTTCAGTTCCCCATTAAAAAGGCCTGTCTGATGGCAAGGTAAAGCAGTGAAAATATTCTAAATACAGTTAAACGGATATCGAATTTTTTAGGTAGACAATTTTTTTGGTGGCTAAAGTACGTTTTTCTGCTGGCAAGTTATCTCACCATCAGACAGCCCTTTCCGACGGGGAACTGAAGCCGCTATATTGCTCTCTTCAAAGCCACCAGACTCATTTGATAAAAACAGTAATTTTACCTCGCAGAACGCAGTAGTAAAGTTTAAATAAAACCTCACTTCAAAATATCTGCACCAACCCTTTCAGTTATTTCAAAACTTAGCACAGCTAACGTTGACTCAGCTAGTGCTAGCTACAGTAGGTGTTTAAACTCAGGTACTCAGAACAGGTGCCACACATCAACAATTAGGGCTGGTAGGCAAGACTCCCTGGTTCACCTGCAATACAACTGCACAGACAGGCACAAGGAAAACAATGTCCTGGGGCAACACATCACATTATTCATAACCTTATTGACTTTGGCAACCTACGTCACTGCTTTTTGCTAACGGCTGAGTGGGCGTTTCCATTTGAAAAGCCTGCAAAAGAACGCAGATGGACCTGCACTCTGACATATTTACTACATCCATTTATGTGGCTGTAGTAAACTTGATGTTGACTTATGTCAGATTACAATTGTGTGTCAGTATTATCTTGCTCTAAATTGGTTTAAAATAAAGTTATACTTAAAGATAGGGTTGACGATTTCAACCAATATAACAAATAGTGTCTACTGGAGAACATCGTCAACCCTGCCTTTAAGTAACAACAGTAGCAAATGTTGATTTGAACAACATTTTTATTTTGTCTCATTTAATAATTAGATTAAAGAATGCACAGCACGCTAAATACCATTCCCCAGCATTTCGAGACTTTCTTATTCAGTTCATGGATCAAGACTTCAATAACGAATTCCTAAACATTGCATTACAAGTACAGTCAAGTCTGTGTACGAGTCCATCTTCCTCAATGCAGAAGATTCATGGATTTATTATGAGAACTGGATAGAGCTTTGAGGCGCGGCCCCGTTCATTCCTATGAAAGTTGCTCAGTGGTGCATGAAGCATAAAAAGTTTGAATTCCGAGTATACAACTACCCGGATCCACCCTGCCTCCCAGCCCTCGGTCTCAGGCTCATTCACATGAACAGAGGAAGGGAAATAACTCCTGGGGCTTGAGAAGGCTCCCAGCACTTCCTGGTTGTCTGGAGCACCAGTAAGCAGCCAAACATCTCCTAGTGTGTCCTCAACTCACTCAAATAACACCATCATTCTGCCACATTCAGACACTGAACTGAGAGGATGTGCATGCATGTGAATCCCCCATTCCTTGTTTCCCATACGATGTGTAGCTCCAACGTGAAAATGAGAGTTTTGGAGAAACTGGCACTTGACTGAAGATTACTCCAGGGTTGGAGTCTGACATCTTAGAGAAGCTAGCCGAGGAGATTTTCCACTATACGTATAAAAAAATGTAAAGAAACCTAAAAAAAAAAAAGGCTGAAGTCAATGTGTGTCCTTCACACTCTGCTGGATGAAAGCCTTGAAAATGTGAGACTTGAATTGTTGAATGATGTCAGACAAAGAAACAGAGCACCGTGTGTAAGAGAGAAGATGTCAAAAACATTCTCCATAAGAAGAAAATAGGTGGTGCAGGAAAATCCAGCTGCCGGAGCGTTTGATGCCACAGAGCCTGGAATATTTGCAAGGCACAGAACACATTTCTAAGGAAATCTGATGATGTCTTAATGAGGCAATAGTGGCATACAGGTTAGAGAAGCAGGCTGGTGACAAAGGTCACTGTAAAGGTGCCAATTCAATCCCCAGGTGAGGAAAGTGAAAGAGCAGCACCTGCCTTGAGCAAGGCACTTAATCCTCAGTGGCCAGCAGATCAGACTGTGGTTGTACGAGCAGCTTCCAGGTGTGAACTCTGAAAAAGAGAGCATTGCTCTCAGTGGAACTTCCCTGGATTAGTTAAAATAGTGCTTGTGCGCTAGTCTGCATGTCTTTATGTAATGCTTGTCGTGATTGTATGATAGTAATGGGTGTGTAGGACATGTTTGATGTGTGCTGCTGTCTTTTTAACTTTTGATATTTCTTTTTAGCCCCTACCCCCATCCCTCAAGAGGCTTTGCCTTTTGCCAGGCCGCCATTGTACATAAAATGTTCTTCTTAATGACTTGCATGCTTAAAGCTTCAGTTGGCAGAAAATGTTTGGCATCATTGGGCAAAAATCCAATAATAACCTTTCAGCATATTGTAATTCAAGTGTTCTGAGAGAAAACTAGACTTCTGCTCCTCCTCATGGCTCTGTTTTCAGACTTTAGAACATCTAGCCCGCGACGGGAGACTTTGGCCAATCACAGGTCATTTCAGAGAGAGAGAGCGTTCCTATTGGCTGAGCTCCGACTGGTGGGCGGTGCTTGGTATTTCCTCAGCAGATCTCAACATGGCTGCCGGGTCACAAACTTTCTCATGTTACAGCTAAACAGTAACTACAAGATGTTTCTGAGAACATCTGAGGAGAGAAATAGTCATTACAGTAACAGAATATTCATTCATATTTGATCAGCGCTGCTTAGTTTGACCGTTTGGAGTTCGGAGTTAAAGACGGCAGGCTCCAGATCAGCTCTGATTCGTTGTTTTCCTCCGGTCTATGAAATCTTGCAGATGCCATTAGGAGCACCGGAGGACACAGAGGAACATGATTTTTTTCAGATTACCTGTCTCATACTGTCAGGATATAGTGACCGTTTTATAAAAACAACTTTTTTTAATCATATTTTCTCCATTTCTACCCACTGCTGCTTTAAATAAAGGTTAAAAAAATAAATCACAATTCACTAAAATTCTTTATTTAAAGAGAGCCGTCCGTTTACAGTACAGTATGTACAATGAAGTTAGCGTGTTATCACAGTTTGGCAATATTCTACAATTTCTTTATATTCACATTTACTGTCTCGTATTATAGAAAATGTTTTACAAGGTAGAAAAAATGGCTCTCACAGTGTAATTTAGAGGGACACACAAAACAAAAACAAACCTGATCTCACGGGAAGTGTATAAATAGCACGACATTTTAAGGACATTCCACGTCATGATAGCGTATTTTAGGCTTTTTGCGTGTTGTTTCATGCCACAGGGTTAACGTTGTGATGCGACTTTTAGCATGTCATTTAACGCCTGGTCGTTACCGAGAAACGGTCGTGGGTCGTCTATCTGTGATCAGGCCCAACACAGCTGTACCGTCAGCATGATGATGATGATGATGATGAGTACAGCAGGGTGCTCAAAACGCAGTCCTGGGGTGCTCCGGTGTTAAGGATGAGGTTGGAAGAGGTTCGTCCCCCCCCCCCTCCCCTCACCTCTTCCCGTCAGGAAGTCAAAGTCAACTATGGTGTAAAACGCTAAACTGGAGTCAATGACTAGAAATGTCACACAGCTCTTGTCCAGGTGAGATAAGGTGGTGCGTGGTAGTCTTGCCCTCTTTTTTTTTTTACGACTAACAATACACACATTGATACACACTCATGAACAGGAAGATGCAACGTTTATTCTATAGGGAACCATTGATTCCTATGCTTTCTCTGTATGGGCAGGATTTCCTTCCGTGTCGCCACATTTGAAGACGGGTACTTTACATATCACAGGAACAGGTTTGGTTCTTTGAATATATTCCTTATTTTCAATCCATTTTTTTTTCTCTGTACATGAAACAATACGATGTTTCCCCTGGAACTAGGAAAATATTTTATTCAGCGAGTTCACGTACCTGCACAGGACACATCCCTTCCCTAAAACAATTTAAAAGGGGCAATTTCTGAACCGGGGACTACATGAATAATAGAGGATATGCTAATATGATGCTTGAGAACGAGGGGTTATCTTGTTTTATCCACACTGTCGAAGCGCCTCGGTTACTGCTGCTGGCTGTTTGTGCTCTGCCAGAGGGGCTCGCCTTTCAAACTCTTAATGAAGATCTTCTACTGACAGGAGTACTGAGAGAGTGGCATCTGTTGCACTGTAAACATGACCACATTCACAGATGTGTTAAAGGGAATGCATTATGCAGCGTTGTGTGTAGGGCTCTCTTCCGAAGTCCGCCATGCCTCTCATTCGCTGTCTCCTGTTCCCACTCATTAATTTAATGAATAGCAAGCAGCTACAATCAATGGTGTGGTTGTTAGGTATGAGCAGAACACTGAGACATGATTGACAGCAGCACAGGCATCAATACCATAGCTAGTAATGATGATCAGCTCTTACTGAAGATGTCCAGAGGAGGTACAGCGCCGTCTTTTCACGCAAAATTACTAATACTGGAACAACTCTTTGTTCCTGGATTAATAATTTGTCATGTAGGCCCATACAGTACGTGTTGGTAAGTCTTAAAATCACATTGGTCACCCTCTGTGCATTTTCCATTTTCACCATCTATTATTAACCGTTTCTCTGAATTGCTTCTCAGGTCCTGATTTACAGGCAGACAGTGTGAAAATAAATATCTGCAGCAATAAATATCTTAAGCATTCTCTTTTTCTTTCCCTTCGTTCACCCCAGTGCTGCCATAATGGTTTCAGTACAATACGCCGAGGCGCTGAAAGGTAGATCAACCCACTTAGGGGTGCCACATCCCGCTTTGAATCATTTATAGATGAGCTGTTTGTCTCATCACAGAGAATATACTGATCCAGTATGCCGGGAACTGTAGGGAAGAAAAATACCTCCAAAAGAGAAGAGTGGCCCTTATACTGTTGGAATATCTGAACACTTCTGATCAAATAGGAGACTGAAAAAGAGCCTTTCTCTGGCATCAGCAGCAGGTCAACATATCTCTAAGATCACCTTCAAAATGGGCAGATTCATGCTTTCCAGGGGATGAACCCTTCACATTTTGGACACTCCATGAGCTCCTCTAGCGCCACCAACAGGCAAAATCTCAACTTTGCATACAAGATGTAACGTCTAACATGAAGAATTAAAAATCAATCAATCAATCAACTAATCATTTCAGTTCTAAAAAAATGTATTGTCATTTTTGTGACTAACCCTTATATTATGTAATATGAAAAATCAATGTGTTTGAACTACAACCTATCACTGATCAAATATAAATCAATATTCTGTTACTGTAATGCCTATTTCTCTCCTCAAACGTTTTCAGAAACATCTTGTAGTTAATGTTTAGCTGTAAAATGAGAAAGTTTGTTACCCGGCAGCCATGTTGAGATCTGTTGAGGAAATACCAAGCAATTAATCACATGATTGTCCATAGTTAATCACAATTTTCAAGGGACCCCTTTGAAAATGTCCGTGACAGTTTTTCCTCGCCAATGGATTCTTTAGGTTTTCTAGTTTCATATGATACCAGTATCTTCACTCTAGATACTTTTATCTTTAAAACTGAGTACACTACCACCTAAAAAAAGCAAATTGCTATATATATATATAATTTATATATGTATATATATAAAAGCATAGAAATATTGGGTATGAATGGGAAAAAAATAAGAGAATACTTAAAAATGTAACAATAAGTTCATGAAAATAAATTACTATACAAGAATATAAAATATAAAATATATAAATGTATTGGACTGCTTTTTTGGTTGTGAAAACTCTGAGAGTGGTTATTGGTTATTGAGTTATTGATTAAATATAACAATTCATATTTTCAATGTGAAACTGCCCTATCCTGCTCCATATACTCAGAAAATAATGTGCAGATGAGAACATTTCTTTATCTTATTCAAATAAAATTCAACATCCGTCCTGCATTACTTCAGGAATGTGAAACCACTGCTGAACCTGAGTGAGGAAGAAGAACAGCAGCAGTTAGTCATGAATGGAGCAGTTGTGATGATTTTAATGGCTGTCACGGCTTGAGCAGCTCATATTGAGGACCGGGGTGAGTGAGAGGTCAGACTTGCCCAGCTGATCCCAAAATCTGTGCAGTTCAGACACACCACCACGGGGTAATTATGACGTTAGATGGAGCCAAAAATTGGAAACTCTTTCTTCTTTTTTTTATTTTCCCAGCATGCTTCACCACAACAATCGCTCAGATAGGCTGGTTATCCAAAAGCAGGTTGCTGGGTTGCGATTGGGACGGGAGGTGGAAAGACAGGAGCTAGCTCTTATCCTGTATCCTCTGCAGTCTGAGCTACCAGAGAGGCTTAATAATATCCCAGAGGCACAGATGAAACACTTTCTCCACAGTGGCTGTTTACTGAGGAGTGTGTTTGAAGTTGAGCTCAAGATGTCTTCATTTCTGTACCAGAGGAATGTTCCAAGGGGAAAAAATTGTAATTCAGATAGGGAGCAAGAAGGAAAGTGGGGGGGAGGGAGCAGACAGACAGAACCCAAGTGGTGCTTTCTGCTCCTGTGCTACATATAATTCAAGAAAGCAAAATGCAAGTAGACTCATCTGCCACTTTCATATTTTCATGGTGTAATATCTTAAAAATCTACTGAACCACGTTGAACAGGGGGCTTAGAAACCCCTTCAAATTAAGAAATGCCTGCTGTTGGCACCAGCAGGACCATTATTTATTCATATCACTCAGCCTGCTCTTGCAGAACTGCACTACAGAAATCCTACGGTTTGGAAGTGGAGAGCTCTAAATGTCCAGTCCTTCTCTTTCTACCAATCTCTCTAGAAGTTTGCTGTCGATGCCCAAACAACACAAAAGGATTATCGATCTTTTCTTTGCACAGAAAAACAACATTTCAGTTTTGTTGTTTGAAAAAAAAAAGGACAAAAAGTGACACGTGTCTGCTAATCCCTCAATCATCTCCTGAAAATACAAAGCAAATACAATGTTCCAACACTGGAGAGCAACAGTTTTCTGAAGGTTTTTATAAGAGATGTTCCAATACCATTTTTTTCCTTTCTGATACCGATTTCAATACCTTAACCTAGCGTATCTGCCAATAGAGTACCGATCCGATACAAGTGCATTAAAAACAAAAATAAATATTATTATTATTTTTTATTGCTCGGCTTTGTTGAATACTCGATTCCAATTGGTCAATCACGGCGTTCTACGGTCTGTTATTTCTATATAGCAGACCGTTGCTATGTATAACAGACCGTTGCTATGTATAGCGGGACCGTTGCTATGTATAGCGGGACTGTTGCTATGTATAACAGACCGTTGCTATGTATAGCGGGACCGTTGCTATGTATAACAGACCGTTGCTATGTATAACAGACCGTTGCTATGAATAGCGGGACCGTTGTTATGTATAACAGACCGTTGCTATGTATAGTGGGACCGTTGGAATGTATAACAGACCGTTGCTATGTATAGCGGGACCGTTGCTATGTATAACAGACCGTTGTTATGTATAACAGACCGTTGCTATGTATAACAGACCGTTGCTATGTATAGCGGGACTGTTGCTATGTATAACAGACCATTGCTATGTATAACAGACCGTTGCTATGTATAGTGGGACCGTTGGTATGTATAACAGACCGTTGCTATGTATAGCGGGACCGTTGCTATGTATAACAGACCGTTGTTATGTATAACAGACCGTTGCTATGTATAGCAGGCCGTTGCTATGTATAGCGGGACCATTGCTATGTATAACAGACCATTGCTATGTATAACAGACCATTGCTATGTATAGCGGGACTGTTGCTATGTATAACAGACAGTTGCTATGTATAGCGGGACTGTTGCTATGTATAACAGACCATTGCTATGTATAGGCCATATTCATGGGGGTCAAAGGACCCCCATGAATATGGTCATGCCAGTTTTTGCCTCGCAAATTTAGTGTTAGTTTGCGTTAGTTTGCCTCCCTCCCGATGAGCTAGCTTGGTTGCTACCAATGGATTCTTCAGGTTTTCTAGATTCATATAGTAGCTTCAATCTAGCTCTAAAACTGAGCCATATATTTATCTAAATGTTGATTAATTATGTATCAGACACATTGAAACAACAGCTGTAGATTAATAAATATGAAACACCTTATTTTTCACAAACTTGTTGATCCAAATACCGAAGGCCCTTTTTCAGAACTCCAGTCCACTTGCGATAGTACAGAGGTGTTAGAGGGGAGCTTCTTTCCTCACAAAAAGTCTTTGGCAGAGCGAAGACGCAGGCTACAGAGAGCATTTTCACCACACAACAGACTAGTTTAATATTATTAATTACTAATAGTACTAATGCAATATAAATTAGCATTAATTAACGTCACTGCTCTTTGCTAATAAGAAAGACAGAGGATATAACAGATTTGTTAATGTCAGAGTTGCCAAGCCAGGTGTCTGAACTCTGAGTCAATCGCACCTCTGCGCCCAACTCATTTTTTACATTCACACACTCTCATTTTCACTTGGATATGCACTGGAATGCTCACACTGTGGAGCCCAGCTGTCAAGACGGAGAGCTGTGCTGCAACACTAGCAGGCTGAGGTGGACAAAACACAGTAGAGCGCAGTAAAGATCAGCTTTATTTTAGCCGATACAAGAGGACGACTAAACTAGAATGACAACAAATTGGTATGCATTACCGTTGTGTGGGCACACTATATTTGACATAAAAAAAATGCTCTGAGACACTTGTCTCACGCGTGTGGTGTCCACACTGGCAGCGTTTCTGCTGCAGCTGCTGCTGCTGTCAACCCTTTCCTACTACATAGAGTTTGCCTTTCATAATGGCCATTTAATTTCATTATAAATGTCATTTATATTTATTTTAGACAGAGAAAGGTTAAGAAACATGTGGTAATTTGTAAATAATAGTAATAATCCACAATTAAAACCCAGTACTTTATTCATTCTTGGAGCCCTGCAAGTCACTGCATGTTCTACAACACTGTCCTGTACTTATTTCAGAATAAAAGCCTCGTGTTTACAAATGAAGGAATACTGTCCACCGCTTGAGGGCCTTTATTTTGAAATGAAAGTAGGAAGTGTTGATTTAAAAATACATTTTTACTTTTTTTCCATGTCTATGACATATTGTACAGATATAGACATTGAAACTGTAGTAATGTTGCTGGTATGATGTCAATATACAGTCAAAAGATCACTTTCACTGTCTGTTGTTGCTGTGAATCGCGCCACGTGCTGCTGACCAGTGCGTTGGTTATTAGGGATACTCCAGCAGGCTTCTGATCACAGCTCAGTTACCAGGAGCATTCACTATCTCATGGACATCATCATTATCCAAAGATCCTTCACTCATAAATACAAAACAATTAAGAGATACTAAGCCATAACACTACACAGACGACATGATTACAAGTGTCTGAATTCTTTTGTTTTCAATGAATCCAACGTGACTCTGTACTTCTACACTCTGTTGATATGTCGATACTCTGTGCCCGCACACGTCACCTCTCTGTAACTCCACAATTAAATAAATGTATAATCCAAGAAACTGATGCAGCTGCACGCCGTTGTTAGCAGAACTAACACATGGTGCACCATCAGTTTTGATCTGACAAAATAAATTGATGAGTCTGTGACATTTGTTCTCTCCTGCCCTGAAGCTTGTCTTCAGTTCATCAGCTTCACTTTTTTGTTCACCTGCATTTCCACGTTCATTTGTTAGGTCAGTTCAGCTGCAGTTAATGTACAACAAAGCTATTATCTGCCTGGTAATGGCTCAGCATATGAATTAAAGATAGACTCATGAGATGTAATAAACTTTTGACCCACACACACGCACACCTCTGTGATGCCGGCTGGCCGGCCCACTGCAGACAGCGTGGGACTGTTTTTATCTCATTGGTGTTGCTGGACTCATCGTTGGCCCACAGGTCGACCGGCCCACCGGGAAAACTCCCACTTCTCCAGATGGCCAGTTTGCCACCGGGCCTGACTAATTACAGTATCTACTGTGTGCATATAAAAAAAAAAGGACATTGAACTGGCATAGTAATTTGCTGGATCAGCATGAGATGTTTAGTATGGCAACACAGGAAGGATTATGTTTCTAAAACGAGCAGCAGTGAGTTTTTAATCAAATGCCAGTCTATATAAAGTTTAAAGGGTCGGTTCACCCAAATTACTGAAGAACATATTTTTCTCAATTACCTCTCGTAGTATCTACAGTAGCTAATTTATCCATTCCTGCCATTTATCTGCTAATATTGCAGATAAATGGCAGCTAACAAGGTCTGTAAGCTTTGTCTCTTAACATAATATACATGAATTCAACAGTAATATTAAGTTATTTTTTTAATTGTAGCTCAAAATACACAATCACTAAGCTGCATGGTGAGGACACACAATAATTACTTGAGAAGAAAAGGTGATCATGACCTTGTTTTTCTTGATCTTGAGGGGTCACCCATGTGGGCGGCCCAACCTGTCATCCATGTGCTCACCTGCTAACTTCTGTTTCCATGGAAACTAGATTTGTTGCGCAAGGACTCAGAAGTGTTGGTCAGGTGCATGTAGATGAAAAAAATCATATAAATGAACAAGTAAATAATTTGAATATGGTGTAAAGTAAGTAGTGTATTTGAAACAATTTAATTTGAAATAATGTCATAATATAATTGAATTAGCTCATTTTACAACATTCAGACCACAGTTGTGGAACATGAAGAAAAGTAATGTTTGGAACCATAAAATGCTTCTTAAATTTTATTAAATCACATTATTTAGTAATTATTTTTCATGGTAAGATGTGTAATAACACTGTGCATATATTTATCAATAACTGCACTGCAAATTTTAACATAAATTTCATTGCTGGGACCTAAAAATGCCCATAGTTGCAGAAACAAAACTGAAACTCGAGTCTGAGTCGAGTTCAAGTTATGTGACTTGTGGATTTCTTCGATCGAGGATTCTACTAGAAAGCCGACAGTGAAGACTGTGGATGATTTAGATCAAATTGGACATTATCTCTGGAGGGATTTTTTCAATGCTGTGAGCACCACAGATGGAATAGTATTCACCTCAGTTGTATCGCGGTTGAGGCAGAAATCTCAAAACCTGAACAAACCAAAAGTGTCTGCATAGCTAGAGAGAGACCAGTCGAGATAATGTACTTCAATTATTTTGAATAGGAAAGGTAATGATTAAGTATAGTAAGAGTATCGTCTAAATGAGTAACACAACTACTAAATGGTACAAATGCAAGACTGATTCTCAGTGTGAACAATGTTTTTCATTCACATTTCCGCTCAAAAGCAAGCGTCTGATTCAGTTCGCTTCACCAGCTCTGTGGGCTGGTTATCAGGACCGCTCCAGCAACAGCCCCTGTTTTCGCTCAAATAAGCACTAATTAAGATGGCCATCAAAGCGAGAAAGCACGGTGCACTCGTTATCTCTGGAAGTACTGACTGTGATCTGCATTGTGTTGCAGTAGAAGGGCGTTTTGTCACTGTGTTGTGCGTTGTTAGCCATGTGGTGCTAACAAGCTGTGTGGCTTCAGAGAGCACAATGAAAGGCTGCGGTTTTTAGTGAGGGGATGCGACGGAGGTCATTGCCAAGAGTGGCCTCTGTAGTGCTGCTCAGAGCGCGAGGCGTCCTGGCAGCCTCTCCGACAGCACCGGGAGGCCGCTGATTAAACACAACAAGAAAGGCTGGATACAGGAGGGGATGAGAGAAGCAGTCAAACTGTCAGCGTGGTCGTAAAATAGCTACTGCAGAGGCACCATTCACTCACTGACAGCTCTCTGCGTCTTTCTCCCCCCGAGGTGAGCTGAAGGAGGGCGGGCGGCGGCCTTCGTGCTCCGCTTTGGTGTCGAAGCTGACATGCTGAATATTCTCCGTTTGCATGTATTTGATCTCATGGCCAACAAGTTCTTCACTTGCCACTTCACTCCTGGAACAAAGCGAGTGCCTCCTATCTCATTCGGAGCATTATTTGTGTCTATCTGCAGTCACAAAGGTCAGTGATGGAGTGATAACACCGCTCTGTATGCTGATTGTTGTAAAGTCTTTGATATATAAGGGTGGAACACAGAAATTAAACGATAAAATCAAAGTTGATGAAATAATAATTGAACTGTTAAATTTGATCAAAACTTCTTTTCATATCGTCATTATCACGGTGATCATCATCCATCACTAATCTGTTCACTAAAACACTTTTTTTCATATACTCTGTAATTCTCATTCCATTCATAATGAGCGAGGAATCTCTATGTGTGCGTGTGTGTGTGTGTGTGTGTGTGTGTGTGTGTGTGTGTGTCCTTCACATATCTCAAGAACCGTTTATCTGATCTACTTCACACTTGGTGGGTGTATTAATGGGGACCCGAGGATGTCCAACAGGCCGCGGCTCACTGACTGCAGTTCACTTCTGCTGCTGGGTAAAGGATATACTGACGTTACCACGGAGCGGTAGGCTCTGGCGCTAAGAAATGAAGCCAATGCGAAAGTGCCAAAAACTGCAGTTCTTCGAATGGCCACTCGAGGCTGCTCCAATACTTTACAGCAGAAATAAACATGTTTACAGCCTGGTACAAAAAACGGTTTTGGTCTCTAGAGCTAATTTCCCCGTTCATGACAACTGTAGGGGGGTGAATTTCTATATAACTCACCTGTTTAAATTATATTAAGGCTTAAAGTTCATCATAATGAGGGCGTGGCCTCTTTGAGTGACAGGTGGGTGCCGTATTAGGTCGCTATCTGCTAGCTAACTGCTCTGCTGCGTCACCCGGCTCGCCTCAGCTTCACGGTGTCATTCAATGAACTGTGGACCTCTAAAATTTGATTTTAAGAAAATAATGTCTTGATGTACGTATGACAAAATGGGAATCTTTTTTTTTTTTTTGCCTAGTTGAATATGAGTGAATATCTGAAAGTTAAAAAATAATAAAATAAAATGAAAAAAAATTAAATCTATATGGAAGATTGTGCATGCAACTCATGTATTTAAACATATACAAGCATGTTTGAAAAACATTTACCTTATCTATAGACAGCAAAAAAAACCTATATATTTGTGATTTACGTCTTCTAATTTTAAGCCCATGAATAGAGGGGACAATACACCAGGATATCAAGCAGACTCAACAAATAAACACCAAAAATAGCAGAAAGTTTTGCAGAGAAACTTCGACCTGATCTGCCACTTTGTTGAATTAAATCGGTTATGAGTAAATACTCTTACATATCCCAGTATAAGGAATTTCAAACAACACTCGGCTTTCAATGTACATAATCATATGCTGTTGTTGAGCTTCCAGGCGAGGCTGATTCACCGGCCGGGCAAAGCAGGCAACTCACCTGTAACTGACCCCAAGGTGAGCCAAAAGGCCCAAATTCAGTGCATGTCAATTAGTTTTGGTAATTTAATGGACTACAGAATATGTTGGAGAATTTGCATGACTAAAGTACAATATCATCCAAGGCTGGTCCTGCATTATTAATGTTAATTTTGTGTATCAAATTACCACAAATTCAGTATTATTTCAGCATGGTAGTACAGTATATACTGGCCTTAATGAGGACAAACAGAGGGCAGTAGGTGGGGGGTCAGTAGGGGCCCAAGACCAATGTTGTTGTTGTTTCTTGTCCCAGGGGCCCTATAACATGTTAATCAGGCCCTGATTCTAGGGGCTAAACTTAATGTTCTCTTGTACTTTGTATTCTTTACAGTCATATTTACTGACAATCACCCACATATACATGCTGCCAGTCTGTTAGCCAGGGTGTAATATAATATTCATATATTTCTGAAATGAAAACGACACAACAAAACAGTGAAAAGATGGTGAACTAAACATTTTTCTATTTTAAACATGGCTGCACAGCGTGATTACTTGAAGCTCTCTAATGGTCCAAACATGTGATATCCCTCTGCAGTAATGAGAGGCTGTCACATTGTTAGAGCACACACTGATCTTGAAAGCATTCCACGACATTCATCATTCTCCTCGCACCCTCCTCCAGCAAACTTGCACTGCAACATCAACACAGTATGCCTCTTCTATTACACGAGTGGCACATATCTTCACTTTTAATTCTGCAAGTTGAGGCAGAAGTTTTCAAAGTGCCCCTGTTGCCGGATCCATTTCCTTCTAACAGCTTAATGTCATTCAATTTTAGGGGATTTATTGGCACTCCTCGCCTTTTGTTCTAAGACACGTCCCTTCAATACATGTAGAGGGACTCCAGAAAGAGAATAGCTCCTTTTGAGCCTTAGCCAGTGTTAGATGAGATGATTGATGGATGCAGGTCTGTGCTGGGAATACGAATGGCAGGTTTTGATTCCCGCTCCCTTTGGGAAATGGGGGGACTTTAGCTTTCATGACAGAGGAAGCTACAGGAGAGAGACACAGTGCGGTGGAGCTCAGAGATGGACACGGAGGAAGCACACAAACACGTTGTTTGCTTGCGTATCCCTACAAATCTGATTTTTTAGATGACTGTCAAACATCTTCCAAAGCATAGTGGAGCAGCTAAGCTGAAATATTCATAACAATGCATGTTTTCGATAAAAGCAACACATTTGGCTCAGACAAGATAAAGACATCGGGGTGCTGCAAATTCGGCCCCCATTTTCAAAATGGCTGCCAAATAGGCGCTAAATATTCAAAAATGCTGCAGAAACTGATTTTATGAGTCTAATTAGATCAGATTTGAGAAGATCACAGACATGGATTAAGGGTGCTTTTTAAAAGCTTTTAACCTGAGAAAAACGTGAAAACCAAATAAAAAGAGCACGGTGACTTCAGGGTCAAAGTTCACCCTCTTACCTTCATGATAGAATGGCAAACAATGCGCCTTTATGACAAGATCTTCAGCTTTCCATCGGTGCATTTATCTTTTCATTAGGTACTTTCTGCCTTAGTTGATTATGAAACCTCTTAAATCACATATGTATCATCCACATTTCCTGCTTTCATTTAAAAATAAAAGCCCTCAAGCGTTTTTTTGTGGACAGAATTCCTTCATTTGTTAACTCGAGACTCTTATTCTGAAATATTTGCAGGACAGTGTTGTAGAACATGCAGTGACTTGCAGGGCTCCATGATTGAATATAGTACGGGGTTTTAATTGTGGATTATTACTATTATTTACAAATTACCACACAGTTCTTAATCTTTCTCTGTTTAAAATAAATATAAATGACATTTATAATGAAATGAAATGGCCATTATGAAAGGCAAACTCTATCTAGAAAGAAAAGGCTGACAGCAGCAGCAGCAGAAACGCAGCTGGTGTGGACACCACATGCGTGAATCACGCAGCCGTTTGCGGGGCAGCTGCCACGCACTGCTTACGTTCCCTGTGTGGACAAAGCGTTTGAAAGTTGCAATTGTGTTGCATTATGGAATTGGTACTGGTATTGTGCATGCTAGAACAACATCATACTGTCATGACTTACTGGGACACTCTAATAGAACAGAGCGATCATTGATGTTACTACTAACACCTGTGCTTTTCCTACTTTTCTGTTTTTTTTTATTTCTCATGCAGATTACTATCTAACTGACATTTGTATATGTATTACATGAATACAAAATAATGAAACAGGCAGCTTCACTATTTACTGAATTTTATTGACTGTTTCAAAATACAATACAGCTGTTTCAACCACAAGTGCTAGCAGCCTCGTTTCTCGCTGTTTGAGTAGACTACACAAAGCTTCCTTTTTGGCAGTTTGTCATAAGCTTCAAGGAGACTTTGATTTTCATTGAGAGAAAATTACACTTTTTTTCCTGTCATGATTTCAATGTGCACACAGCACCAGGCTCAGGTATCCAGCTGGAAGCAGACAGGTTACTGTGAGGCAAAGTATCATGGGAGTACAGTTAAAAAAGAAAAAAAAAAATAGAAATACCGTAGATTAATAAACTGTAGACATTTTTTTTTTTTCCCACTGTAAGCGGACCACTATAACTACTACAAACAAATTATTTAAACAGCATTTGTATAGGAATGATTCTGTCCCAAGCTTTCTGATCCATAAGTGGTTGATCTCTGTAACTGTGATCACTACAAGTGGTTTCCACTGTATGATAAAAAACGTCAAAATGCTGTGGAAAAGACAGACTTTTATACGTGTTGGTATTATTTTGTCTATTTGAATGTGTTTAAGTTTCTTTTTTTAACAGAAATACTAATTTCTTTTAGTAGTTGAAAATGTCGTCATTCATGGTTAATGGAAACGTACAATGCCACAATTGTTTCTGGTGACTGGGTTGATAACGTCCATTCAGCTTCTGGGTGACTTTCAATGTGAAACAGTTGTGTAGGAAGTTTTTCAATGGCAGTAGCCAATGAAATTCAACATTAGTGTAAAATACTATGAATAAAAACAATATTTGTGTTAAAAAAGTAGGCAAAGGATGTCAGAGAAGTGGTGAGTATAACACAACTGTTGTTGGAAATAGTGCTAAGAATGTACATGATACTGAAATCATCAGTATATTTAAATGACCTTGGCATGATCCAGTATATTTGTAAGTTGGTTTGTTCATTTTCTAAGTGTTTATTAATGCCAATTTTATCCTATTACGTTATAAGGGTGATTTTAATGTAATTTCATAGTTTTTGCTTTAAGTTAAAAAGAGTTAAAAAGTGTGTGTGTAAGTTAGCAAAGACGCCATGTTGTCTCTACCTGCCTGGTGTGAATTCTGCGTTACAGCTGCATTTTATGCCTGATTAAAGGTTTAAAGGAGGACTAATACGTTCATTTAAAGTAAAACAGGCTTATCTGTAACACTCTATCAGAGCTTGTCATTTGTGTAAAGATAAAAATGGTAATATTTTGTTTTTTATTTGTTTTCTCCGTAGCTCTCACGGTTTCCAGGAACTGTTGAACAGGGGGAATTAGGAGTAAACACCAGTTTCCAACATAACACTGGTTCTCTCACCACTTGAGGTAAATAAAGGTCATTTACGATAAGTTCTTCCCAAAAACAACAGAGTATTGCTTAAATGCCTTGTAAGTCTTTTGTCCTTGCCGACTATGGATCCACTTGCCAGCAGCATTGTGCGCTCTTGAAGAAATATTGAGGAGCGGACAGACGTCGTCACGCCGGTTCAATGCCTTGATAATTGACTCACAGACACACACGGTGACAGCAGAGTGTGTGCAAACGTGTGCGCTTCACCCGCTGTAAAGTCATCGCCGGTGTCACACCACAAGACACAGCCCCATTTTATTTTCATCACAGCCTCCCCCAGCTTTTGTAATCATCCCTCCTTTCACCCGCTGCTTCCACGTTCCAGCCTGGGAAGCAGGGGAGAGAAAATATGATAGGCTGCTTCCCACTCTGCCCAGCATGGCCAGTGGAGAGACTTTTGGGGCCAGTCAATACTGTGTAAAGGCTCCATTTAGCACTGACGTGCCTGCGAGACAGGCCCTCCGGAGTAAGTGGAGGGGGGGGGGGAGGGGAGAGGGGGTTCTTGAGATGCTTGCCTCTGACAGAGATGGATGGTCTGAAGCTCCACAGCCAGCAAGGACAAAGGGACACCCAGCCTAGTTGGCCTCCTCCGTCCGCCCGCCCAGAACTAGCGCTTTCACTCACGGGATCCTGAGTGGAGGTGAAAATGAAATTGCTGCAGAGGGGAGAAGTGGTAGAGAAGAAGGAGGAGGAGGAGGAGGAGGAGGAGGAGGAGGAGGAGGAGGGGCGTCAAAGAGCCCAAGCATTTTGCTGATGAAGTCGTGTCTGGTTTTCTGACACCCTGCGTTTTGTCACCACATCGGAGCAGCTGAATAATTCATCACGGGAGATCCAGCAGAGCAAGTCGCTGTCCGTTACACACGTTTCTCCCAATGGCTGATGGGAAACGAAGTGACTACCCGCTTTCTTTGATCTTTAACCTGACGGTAGGCTTTGCTATTGGGACATCGGCAGTCATACACTCATCCCATTTTCATGTAACACTGCTTATTATCTTTTTTTAAAGTTTCATTCTGGGGAAGAAAACACGACAAAATCATCTCCAGAATATCCCATTTATCAATTGATGAAACAATGAATTACCCATAATTCCTCACACAATTTATCCTTTGAAGTGCCCTCCTTTAGCTGAATCTCAAAGTGTAACTATTGGATGAACTTTTCTTTTACAGATTTCTAAGAGTATGCAGGTTGGCTGTGTCCAATATTCACCATCACCTCCCACTAAAGTCGCGGCACATTTCAAAGTCCCTGTAAAAAAAAACACAGCAACACGCAAACAAGAATCTTTTGAAAGGACGCAAACAACAGTTTGGCACATTTTATCACAGCATCCTACCAGTGTTAGATGGAATAAATGTCATCAGACTTCTGCAAAGAAAATCTAAAAAAAAAACTGCCAAGGCTCTCCTCCTCTCCTCTTCCAGTGTGAGCGTCTGTAGTTTTTTATTGTCTTCGTTTAACAATAAGAGCTCTTTCAAAATTCGACACGCATTATGTGTGATGCTTGGTGTTATGGTTAACAGTCTTTTCAAGGCTTTTGAGCCAGAACACATACAGTAAGTGGGCTTTGGTTGGAAATATCCACTTTGATATTCCACCTTAATAAAGACATTATAATATGTGATGAATTATGAATAGAGCTTTGGTTTTGTTTCATCATTATTTAAATTCTGACTCCTAATGAGTGCATTTTAATTGCTTTTTACTCGCCCGGTCTCAAACAGCAACAGAGCTCATTTTCCTAAATTACTGTAGTCTTCATTCCACAATGTTTCTTCAAAGCAATGTTGTATGCACAGACTGTAAAATATAGTAATATTCCAGATCATATGAGGCAGTAACTACACAAACAGTGAATTTTAGAAAAATAAGTGCACTGTTAAGAATTTCCCAGTAAAATAACAGTAAAGAACTGGCAGCTGTGGTTGCCATTATCTTACTGTTAAATAACTGTAAATAAAATTTACAGCTTTGTACTGTTAATGACAAATACAGTATGAACTGGTTTTTTGATTAATTTCACTGTATTTAACAGTTAATTTACTGTTTAAAGATACATTATATAGCTGTTTTCCCCTTTCTTTTACATTATCTTACTGATTTGTTTTAATGCACTATTTAGGTTGTATTTTTTACATGCATTTAATAAACATTATTTTTTGCCTAAATGAAAAGAATTAGCAGGTTACACTCATAGGACTAGTCACACTTAATACAATTAAAGGCACTTCTTAAGAAAAAGAATATAATAGACTTGTTGACACCTTTCCCAAAATGTCTGTCTATAGCTGGCTACAAGCACAGAATGTAAACCATAACAAAATGTGAGTGAAGAACAGAGCTAATTCACTGATTTTCCAATCATGTACAATGTGTGAGAAAAGAAAATCTACAGCTTATCTTATCTTATTGCACTTTACTTTTTATTTTCATATAAAGTTGAAAACTGCACATGCAGAATAATTGCATGCTAGCGCCAACAAAAACCTGACAGAGATAACAAACCAAATTTCAGAAGAAATAACATTTCTGAAGTACTAACCTTACTTTATGGAACAGTTACAGACAGTTGAGCAACATCATATAATTACAACAAAACTCTCAAATAATATATTGCCGTATATAATGTAACATGTGAATATACTGAATATATTGCTGAGCCTTACGGCATATCAGTGGTTCAAGTTTTTAAAAAAATTAACATTAAATAAAAAATAATGTATCTATATAATAATGAGCACCAACACTACCAGACATGTGACATCATGTCCAAGTATGAATATTCAGGCTCTAACAAGGCGCATGGATAAGCGGAAGTCCAAGTAGTGGGCGATGGTGGGGGAGTGAGTTAGTGAATGACTTATGGCCCACTCAAAGACACCAGTCCTCTCAATCCAGCCTTGGTAGCCCGCTGACTGTGTGAGAGAGAGATATATGAGTTCCAAAATAACTTTCATTGTAATGTCTCACATACAAAATCAGAGTGTGTACCCCTCATTTCCCCTTGTCATAATGTAAACTCACCATTTTAAATGAAGTCTCACTCAAAGTCCATGAGTCTCCTCAGCAGAGTGGATACATGTGGATAAACGGTTGTTGTCTTGTCTTGTTGTTAGTGAATTGGCCAGATTTCTTTGATAAGACTTTGCCCTGTCAATCCTTGGTGCCTCTCTCATAGTTTATTCCTACGGTGCACCTGAAAAATGATAGTGTTTCTTCAGACACTGTGTTAAAATCAAGTTGTGTAAATCACGTAATTAATGTCACATTAAAAATACAGGTTTTACTGAAAGTATCTTACCTTGAGATTAATTTGAGCGTGCAGGTGTAGAAGGTGGAAAATAATGCAGCAAGCCCCATCAAGAAGGTGGGCTGGATCTCCTCATATGAAGCCTCAAGGCTGACGATCCAGCGCCAAATATAGCTTCCTGCTGTTTCACCTGAAACATAGAAAGAATTTTCCTCAGTCAACTTAATGGATTTCTAGTCAGTGTTTGAAATTAATTGTGTTGAGTGGTGTGCATTACTGGTTGAGAAACCATTTTTTGATCAATTATGAATATTCTGACCGTCTGTTTCTATAGAACCCTGAATCCACATGTTTCTTACAGTTGCTGCCTCTCATTTCATCTGCCCCAAGTGACAATATTAGCACAGTGACATGCAGATAGGTGAAGTTGTTATTGTCACAGAAAAGTAGTGGCAGAAAAAAGAACTGTTGATTTTGATGCTCATACAACTAAGTCACCATGGTACAATCAGAGGTGGTTTTGAAGCCACATGTGAAGAGTCCACATGCAAAAACAGATACTCTATGTCCAATGGTGCTCATTTTTCTAAACCATGTGGTTTTCAGATACCATTCAAAAACACTAGTTAGCTAGCTTAACCTTGCCTTTAATTTTGAATCTGCTCTGCTGAATTAACACCCAATAACCAACGTACACTGAAGTGTTAATGTTACTTCAAATGTTGAAGTGACTTCCATAGACTGTAAAATGTATACACCGTCAAGTCTATCGTTATGCATGAATTCACTGGCAAAATACATGTGTCCACACATTAACTTAGATATTAACTTGGATACATAGAAATTAAAATGAGCAACTTGTGTTGTCTGATTAATATGCAATCATCTGTGAAAGTCTAGCTAGCTGCTGAATCCCTCTATCATGATATGCACATATTCAGTAATGCAAACTAACTGGAAACATCACTGATAGACTTTGCACAGATTTATTAATTAAATAAAATTACTACTCACCAAATAATCAGTAAGATGGGGATGGATGAAGAAAAGAACGGATCCAGCCTCACATGTGCAGATCAGGTGAAATTGCTCTTCCCAGAATTCAAAAAATACTGCATGAAGCTGTTACTTATGACACTTTAGACAGTTGATCAGCAGTAAAGTGCTGTTTTTTAAGAATACATTATAGTTCAGTTAAAAAACGGTCAATGAGCGTTATTTAACAGATTTTCTTTTGTATTAACAGTAAAGCACTGTTTTTTAGCAATAACAGGTTAATACTGTTGAAATCCTGCTGTAAATTAACAGCAATTGTTTACAGTGTGGTTTCGGTTTTTAGGCTGGCTGGCAAACTGTCTTCAGATGAATAGGTTGTAATGCCTTCGTCTTAGCTCTCCTAGGCAGATTATTTAACCCACAAAATTGGCATCGACCATATATAGTTTATAAAAATACAAATACTTCTTTATACAAACCTCAAGAAATGTGCAGGGAAGCTACTACAAACAAAATGTTTTCTCTCAACTTTCAGCAAGTTTTCCCACCTGTTAATTTGTAGATTTGAATTTAAATTATGAATGTACATGTGAATACATATTTAAAGATAAGCAACCACACCACACTGTGAATTCCCTGAGTCAGAAGCTAAGATACCAGGGGCTCTTACTTGGCTATGTTAGGCTAGTTACCTTTTTCGAGCAGAAATGCTGGACACCCCACACGTGGGGGTGTCCAGCATTTCTGCTGCTGCTGTCAGCCCTTTCTTTCTACATAGAGTTTGCCTTTCATAATGACTATTTCATTATAAATGTCATTTATATTTATTTTAGACAGAAAAAGGTTAAGAAGCGTATGCTCATTTGTAAATAATAGTAATAATCCACAATTAAAACCCAGTACTTTATTCATTTATGTTCATGGAGCCCTGCAAGTCACTGCATGTTCTACAACACTGCCCTGCAAATATTTCAGAATAAAAGCCTCGTGTTAACAAATGAAGGAATTCTGTCCACAGAAAAAAAAAAAAAAAATATTTGGAAATTGAAGCATAAAGTGTTGATCTAAAAATAAATCTTTACTTTATTTTCATGTGACATATTCTACAGACACAGACATTGAAACTGTAGTAATGTTGCTGGTATGATGTCAACGTGTGGCTGCTCTAACCTGTTAACATGGACGCCGAAATAAAAAACAACAGGTTCTGCAGCCGCCACGCGCTGCTGCCGTGCCAAAAACTGCATCAGAAACACTGTACGAACACATTGTCCCAACCACATCCCTCCCATGTTCTGGGCTGCTTATCTCCCTCTGAACATTGTCTTATATTCATAACACCTGTTTCACTGACAGTGTTGGACCCAGATACAATAAAGGTAATGTCCCCCTGAGACCCAATCTTATTAAAAATAATGGTAATCATCCAGAGACACAACGAAACAAGCTGGTGACCCCCTGGATCCTGACTCATCGTCTGAGAAATGCTGCTATGTGGATGTCTTAATTAGCCACTTGCTTTTAGAAATTATTAAGACCGGTCTCCGTGTGGGTGTTGCTGTTGTCTCCCGGTCTTCCGTACGGAGCTTTAATTTAGTAAAAGATTACAAGGAAAGTCAGAAGGCAAAAGTAGTGAAGTAATTTTAATGGCCGCTCTTGATTTAGCGTGTTCACCTTTGAGGAAGTGTAATTTAAGCAAGCTTACGTATCTGCCGTCTCGATTAAGTTGAAATAGAGCTCATATTTTCCAATGAGCGCCACATAATAAATCTAACCGTGTCACCCACGTAATGGCTTTGAAAAAGAAAGAGAAGACTTGGACCGGAAAGCGGAGCAGTCGTGGACTTTTATATCATCCTCTCATAATTTGTGAACGAGCAAACCCATAAAATTGTGAATAATGTGAGATGTGATTTTCCTCACTATTAGACATTGCACATCGCATGGTCTGTTAAAGCCAATGGCTTGTGGAGGAGTAAATGTACTGTACTCCACCATGTGTCATCCATCTCCTCCAGGCTTTGCAAGTTTGTATGCCAGCTGTCCACAAATCTCCCCGTATCACACTCCATCATTTGTCATTTATCTCCAGTAAAAGCAAGTTGAATGGCACCACGCAGCCTGCAGTGTCAGCCGAGAGCACGCTATATGAAGCGTCGCTGCTCACAACAGGTCATCCACCGGAGGCATCTCATTTCCCAGCGGTGAGCTTCTGAGTTACGCGTTTGGTTCCCTGCCATGGTGGGCCATTTCATAGAGGCCAGCCAGCGTAACCTCGTGGTGGATGGCTGGGCGTTTTTTAAAGCCTGCAGGGGGATGAGAATCTTCCCCCACGCCTCCGCTGTGGATACGGGGTTGCCGCATGCTTTCCTCTCCCCGAGGTGAGTGCACGTCTGCTGCAGGTCACATGAGTGATCAAAGACACAGCGGGGCAGCCACCGGTGTCTCCTGACTGCAGGCCGGGTGATGGAAAGCAGAGCCAACAGGTGGGCACCAGACAGTGCAGGGATAAAAGGAGCTTTGTCTGAAAAAACAAGATGGAGACACGCAAAGGGGCTCGAGGGGAAACAGAGAAAGGAAAAGAAAGAGGCAGCAGCAAACACTGAAGGTAAAGATGCTCTGCAAATAGACTTTTTTTTTTAACAGAGTAAAGCACTCAAGACGACAAGCGTGCGTCTTAGTAAATGATACAGTAAACAGCTGTATGAGAGGCATATGGCTAGAGTAAGCCTTTCCAAAAGGAAAACAAACTGTTGCTTCTCTCCAGAGCTTCCACACAGGCAGAAACACAAGCCAGGTATCATGTTGAGAAAGACCATCGCAGGGTAAATTGGATAAGTAGGATAACAAGTTTAAATCACCATATGTCTGTGGGATATCACTGTATCGGCTCAACGGAAGAAGCCCATCAAAGTGTGTGTGAGAATAAGTTTGCAGCAATACAACGGTGAAAGGATTTGTTCTAATTGATCACATGGAAGTGATTAGTGCTGATGTGACGCACTCACTGAACTATTGAAACAAATGAAGAAATACTTCACACAAATTATTCCCATTCTCTTCATTCCAGATGTGGAGGAGGTGGAAACAGAGCACAGAGGATTCAGAGTGACTTCCAGTGTAAACATCTTTGCACACAATGTCCATAATTTTCATATATATTTTTTTTAATCCTTTAAAAATTGTTACGCACAGAAACCTTTCACACTGAATCCGATATGTTTTATCATTCTCTTTGTTGCGAAAATTCACAATGTAAGACAAAACTGAATAAATTACACGGGTGCTGTATCATGCGTCAGCAGTGCGTGGCGGCTGCGGAACCTGTTGTTTTTTATTTCGGCGTCCATGTTAACAGGTTAGAGCAGCCACACAGCCCGCGTGAGCAGCGCGGCTCGGCTGTGTGTCAGCTGTGTCTCTTCTAGAGATTCGAGGTCTCGCCTATTTTTACGGCGAGCCGTGCGGTTCACAGCAACAACAGACAGTGAAAGTGATCTTTTGACTGTATATTGACATCATATCAGCAACATTACTACAGTTTACATGTCTGTATCTGTAGAATATGTCACAGACAGGAAAAAAGTAAAGATTTATTTTTAAATCAACACTTCCTCCTTTCATTTCAAAATAAAAGCCCTCAAGCGGTGGACAGAATTCCTTCATTTGTTAACACAAGGCTTTTATTCTGAAATATTTGCAGGACAGTGTTGTGGAACATGCAGTGATTTGCAGAGCTCCATGAATGAATAAAGTATGGGGTTTTAATTGTGGATTATTACTATTATTTACAAATTACCACACGTTTCTTAACCTTTCTCTGTCTAAAATAAATATAAATGACATTTATAATGAAAAGAAATGTCCATTATGAAAAGTAAACTCTATGTAGAAAGAAAGGGCTGACAGCAGCAGCAGCAGCAGCTGAAACGCTGCTGGTGTGGACAACTCACACGTGGGATACGCAGCGGTTAAGCGGGGCAGCCGCCACGCGCTGCTGACGTTCCCTGTGTGGCCAGAGCGTGACACTCTGCCCCACGCTGTCTGGTTCTCCCATGCCTCCCTTCCCTCCAGCGGGCTCAGCAATATGGTCTGGGCCTCCAGCAGCATGGTGTCGGTGCTGGCTCTCAACGGGGACCGGTGGAGCAGAGAGGCGAAGCTCTGTTGCCAGGTGCAGAGCTCTCCACCTCCCGCTGGAGCTCCGACTGCAGGTCTGGCGTCTGAGCTGAAGGAGTCTCTCGAGAACCGGCACGATTTCGTCTGATTTTAAACAGAATCCGACCCGGTGGCACCGATGACGAGCATTGAGAACAACTATATAGAAATAGCAAATCTTCTCTCTGATGGTCTCGTTTGCTTATAGATGCATCAGGATTACATTGAGACTGTTTCCAGTTAAAAGTTCCTCATAGTAACTTTAACAAATACACGGTAAAACCAACCATTAATGAAAACCACATTTTATTGTTTCAGACATGTTACATTGGCCCAATCAATACAGACATTTTTACAAAGAAATGGTTTGCTGTCATATCATAAACTGTATTTATTTATTATTTATCATTTACAATACAGTGATCTAAATGATATTATTCCAAATACATGTTGGAATTTAGGTCATGCTATTTGGGCATGACATATGGTGAATATTATGCAGCCAAAGACTGTAAGTAGGCCTATAAATTGACATGACAAATGGTTAGAAATACTAAACACATGTTCAGATTTGGGTCAACAATGATTTCTTCTGTCTGTTTATCCTTCTGTCTGTGTGAATTTGTGCCAAGATAGAGGGAAACAACACAATATGAGATATATTTTTTGTTTCTGTAACAGCTTATGATTAGGCTAAAAAAAATCCCCAGGTGTATTTTGATCAAGCATTTCCTCGTGTCGATGGATCTTCGTGAAGTCTGCCTTATGGCATTTTCTCACATAAGGTAGAATAATGTGTGTCAGAGATCAGGCCTATAAGTGTTGTATCATATCGTTCCTGCGCTCAGCGTTGGAGATGAAGAGCTGGCTCCAGTTGTTCGGAGGGGGAGAAGGTCAGTTTTCCACGTGATGAATGGCTTAGGCTACATCAGAGTAATCAATAAATGTAAATTAAATGTGTAAAACTCCTGCAGGGTGTCAGGATGTTCACCACCATGGTAGTGTAGGTACGCCACCAAGCTGGACACACTGCCAGTCCTAATACATCCATTTTTATTTAGAACTGAGCTAAAACTGCTGGTGGGCTGGAGGGGGAGGAGAGCAGAGACTGAAGCTGAGAAGGCCTGTGTGCTGGACTAGAAGGACTAGAAAGCAAAGCTCAGTGTTGTTGGGCCACAATTGAAAGAAATATTTTCACGACTGTTTTGAAAAATAAATAATTGCATTGAAGGACAGATTGGTTTGCACAGTTTTGTTCCAAATCATTATCTCGCTGGAAGTCATGAAAATCTTTCAAATCGGCAAATTGGTTTGCTTTTGCGCCAGCTGGAGCGACAGTTCTTCAGCTGATGGATTGAAATGGTAGAACTGAGAGGGACAACATCCACAGATAGATTAATGGACAGCTCTGCCGCCTGAAACTGGACTTCAATCCAGCTCCAGAAGGTACAAAACTGCTCAAATGGGTAAATCAGTAGCCTTTACACTAAAGGTATTCCTTCCACCTTCCTGGGGCCCTGAACATGCCCCTGGTGCCCTCATGCTTAAAGTAAGTAAGTCACTTGGACCTGCACATTATTACTGTGCAGTGTTCCTATGAATATACACAATTCTTAGAGCTAACTCAATCTTTGGGAATGTGGGGTACTAAAAGTGACCCAAAACATTAAGCCAGGAAAAGCCAAGAAAGAAAAAAACAACAACTACTAACTGCAGGGCCAGGTTAAACCACTCGGAGTTGTGGGAGAAAAGGGGGTGTCGCACCCCACCCCCATTATTAGCTAGTGATCAGTAGTTTGTAACAACTTAATGCAGGTGCAGTGTGGACGATTTGGCTGCATCTAGCAGTGAGGTGGCAGATTGCAACCAACTGAAGCTTCTCCTGTGTGCCGAGTCTGCAGGAGGATGACGGTGGCCGACGCAAAAACATAAGTGTCCCTCTCTAGAGCCGGTGTTTGGTTTGTCTGTTTTGGGGTACCGTAGAAACATGGCGGCCGGACGGCGAATGTAGATATAAACGGCTCATTTTAAGGTAACGAAAACACAAGGATATTTTTAAGTGATTATACACTAAAGAAAACATACTTATTAGGGCCCGAGCACTGACCGCAGGTCTGCGAAGGCCCTATTGTAATTGGTCCGTTTATTATTATTATTAGGGCCCGAGCACCGACGAAGTCGGGTCCGAGGACCCTATTGAAACTGTAAGGATTATTCTTTTTCTTTTTCTCTCAAATGAATCGCCTTTTTGAGGCCTTTGCCATGCTCAAAAAGTTGTTAAACTTGGCACACATATCAGAGGCGGTGAAAAATTTAATATTTTAAGAGACTCGGGCTCGGCTGTTGCAAAATGGCTCGCTAGCGCCCCCTAGAAAAATGAAAAAACTGATATCCGTTCTCCGATTTCACCTACAAGTATGAAATTTGGCAGACAGATGTATCATGTGGAGACGCACAAAAAAGCCTCTTGGAGGTATGCCCAAAATTCAACAGGAAGTCAGCCATATTGGATTTAATATGCGATTTTCGCCCATTTTTGCGTTTTATAGGGCGTGTACTTTAACGAACTCCTCCTGCAGATTACATCAGATCGACTTGAAATTTGGTCAGGACCATCTTAAGACCTTAAAGATGAAAAGTTATTCAAATTGTGAGTTTTCACTGAACGATCTGACCGTGGCGTGGCGGCGAAAAAGCGCCTTTCGCCAAAAAACAGGAAGTTGTTGTAACTTTGGCATACATTTTCCAATCTGCTCTAAATTTCTCATGTGTGATAAGGGTCCTGGTCTGATGACATCCACATGCAAATTTTGGCTTGCAGTCATAGCGCCACCTATTGGTAACAGGAAATCTCATGTTGTACACGTTGATGTCCTCTGCCTCAGAAATTAATCACATCTATCTCAAACTAGGTGAGAAAAGCCTTAAGACCTTGATGATGCTTCCTTTCGAAAACTGTGAGTTTTCATCGAATGGCGGCGCCGTGGTGGTATGGCGAATTTCGATGAGACGCCATGAACAAACAAACCGCTGTAACTCGACTCCAGATGGTCAGATCTTATCAAAATTAATAATATTTGATGAGCGTCCTGGCCTGAAGACATCTACAGTCTAATTTTCAATCATACTCATAGCGCCACCTGTTGGCAACAGGACATAACTGTCGTAATATTTTGGTGTACTACTCTTATCAGGTTAACCAGATCCACCTCAAATTTGTTCACAACAATGGTAAGACCTTCATGATGCCAGACAGCGAAGGTTTTGAATTTTCGTGAAATGCCGTTGCCGTGGCAACGTATTGTTCGCCATCAATAAGGAAGTTGTTTTTGAGGTGCTAGGATTGCTTTAAAACAAACGAAACTTGGCACACTCATTAACGGTGCTAAAATATGTTAATAGATATGGTTTTTGTGCTTGTGTGTGGCAAGGGGGCTCAATAGCGCCCCCTACAAAACTTCAACAAAGCAGCCCTCGCGGTACGTTTGACCTAGATGTTTGAGATTTGGTAGGCACATGTATCATCCGTAGACTTAAAAAAAAGTCTCTTGGTGCCATGCTCTAAACCCAACAGGAAGTCGGCCATCTTGATTTTTGTTTGAATTCTTCGTATATTTTTGGCCATTTCCAGGCTTTGTACTTTAACGAACTCCTCCTACAGACTTAACCCGATCAACTTCAGATTTGGTCAGTACAATCTGAAGACCTTTGTGATGAAAACTTATTCAAATGGTTAGTTTTCACTGAACGACCTGACCGTGGCGTGGCGGCCATTTTGGGCCATTCGCCATGAAACAGGAAGTTGTTGTAACAAATCTGTACATAATCCGATCTGCCCCAAATTTCTCAGGCATGATGAGGGTCCAGTCCTGAAGACATATACATGTCCATATTGACTCATGGCCACGCCCCAATACGTTAGCCACGCCCCCTTTCATAACTCATGAACCGTTTGTCGTAGAATCTCGTGGGTGGTATCATATCACTCAGCAGAGAGTTCATGTTTCATTGGTGAAGGTTCTCCCAGCCCCCTACACATAAGCCCCGCCCCCTTGACTAACTAATGAAGCGTTTGTCGTAGACTCTTGTGAGAGGTGTCATATCACTCAGCAGACAGTGCCTGTTAAGTTGTTGAAGGTGATCCCCGCCCCCTACACATTAGCCCCACCCTCTTTCATAACTCCGTTTGTTATAGAGTCTTGTGGCAGACGTCGTTGAGCTCGTTGGAGTTCCGGTTTCCTTGTGCCCGGCCGCGTCAGTCGGCGTCCCGCCAGTACCCCCGACGCGCGGAGAGGTGCTCGGGCCCGTTCATCGCTGCTTGCAGCTTTAATTATTATTAGGGCCCGAGCACCGACGAAGTCGGGTCCGAGGACCCTATTGAAACTGTAAGGATTATTCTTTTTCTTTTTCTCTCAAATGAATCGCCTTTTTGAGGCCTTTGCCATGCTCAAAAAGTTGTTAAACTTGGCACACATATCAGAGGCGGTGAAAAATTTAATATTTTAAGAGACTCAGGCTCGGCTGTTGCAAAATGGCTCGCTAGCGCCCCCTAGAAAAATGAAAAAACTGATATCCGTTCTCCGATTTCACCTACAAGTATGAAATTTGGCAGACAGATGTATCATGTGGAGACGCACAAAAAAGCCTCTTGGAGGTATGCCCAAAATTCAACAGGAAGTCAGCCATATTGGATTTAATATGCGATTTTCGCCCATTTTTGCGTTTTATAGGGCGTGTACTTTAACGAACTCCTCCTGCAGATTACATCAGATCGACTTGAAATTTGGTCAGGACCATCTTAAGACCTTAAAGATGAAAAGTTATTCAAATTGTGAGTTTTCACTGAACGATCTGACCGTGGCGTGGCGGCGAAAAAGCGCCTTTCGCCAAAAAACAGGAAGTTGTTGTAACTTTGGCATACATTTTCCAATCTGCTCTAAATTTCTCATGTGTGATAAGGGTCCTGGCCTGATGACATCCACATGCAAATTTTGGCTTTTAGTCATAGCGCCACCTATTGGTAACAGGAAATCTCATGTTGTACACGTTGATGTCCTCTGCCTCAGAAATTAATCACATCTATCTCAAACTAGGTGAGAAAAGCCTTAAGACCTTGATGATGCTTCCTTTCGAAAACTGTGAGTTTTCATCGAATGGCGGCGCCGTGGTGGTATGGCGAATTTCGATGAGACGCCATGAACAAACAAACCGCTGTAACTCGACTCCAGATGGTCAGATCTTATCAAAATTAATAACATTTGATGAGCGTCCTGGCCTGAAGACATCTACAGTCTAATTTTCAATCATACTCATAGCGCCACCTGTTGGCAACAGGACATAACTGTCGTGATATTTTGGTGTACTACTCTTATCAGGTTAACCAGATCCACCTCAAATTTGTTCACAACAATGGTAAGACCTTCATGATGCCAGACAGCGAAGGTTTTGAATTTTCGTGAAATGCCGTTGCCGTGGCAACGTATTGTTCGCCATCAATAAGGAAGTTGTTTTTGAGGTGCTAGGATTGCTTTAAAACAAACGAAACTTGGCACACTCATTAACGGTGCTAAAATATGTTAATAGATATGGTTTTTGTGCTTGTGTGTTGCAAGGGGGCTCAATAGCGCCCCCTACAAAACTTCAACAAAGCAGCCCTCGCGGTACGTTTGACCTAGATGTTTGAGATTTGGTAGGCACATGTATCATCCGTAGACTTAAAAAAAAGTCTCTTGGTGCCATGCTCTAAACCCAACAGGAAGTCGGCCATCTTGATTTTTGTTTGAATTCTTCGTATATTTTTGGCCATTTCCAGGCTTTGTACTTTAACGAACTCCTCCTACAGACTTAACCCGATCAACTTCAGATTTGGTCAGTACAATCTGAAGACCTTTGTGATGAAAAGTTATTCAAATGGTGAGTTTTCACTGAACGACCTGACCGTGGCGTGGCGGCCATTTTGGGCCATTCGCCATGAAACAGGAAGTTGTTGTAACAAATCTGTACATAATCTGATCTGCCCCAAATTTCTCAGGCATGATGAGGGTCCAGTCCTGAAGACATATACATGTCCATATTGACTCATGGCCACGCCCCAATACGTTAGCCACGCCCCCTTTCATAACTCATGAACCGTTTGTCGTAGAATCTCGTGGGTGGTATCATATCACTCAGCAGAGAGTTCATGTTTCATTGGTGAAGGTTCTCCCAGCCCCCTACACATAAGCCCCGCCCCCTTGACTAGCTAATGAAGCGTTTGTCGTAGACTCTTGTGAGAGGTGTCATATCACTCAGCAGACAGTGCCTGTTAAGTGATTGAAGGTGATCCCCGCCCCCTACACATTAGCCCCACCCTCTTTCATAACTCCGTTTGTTATAGAGTCTTGTGGCAGACGTCGTTGAGCTCGTTGGAGTTCCGGTTTCCTTGTGCCCGGCCGCGTCAGTCGGCGTCCCGCCAGTACCCCCGACGCGCAGAGAGGTGCTCGGGCCCGTTCATCGCTGCTTGCAGCTTTAATTATTATTATTATTATTATTATTATTATTTTTAGGACAAAGTAATCGCAGTTTTGAGGGGCTAAACGTGCTCGGAAAATGAAAAAATTTTGCACATGTATCAGGACTGGTGAAAAATTTGATATTTTCTGGGTCTCTTGCTGGGATGTGACAAAATGGCTCGATAGCGCCCCCTACAAAATTGCTAACATTGAGCCCCTCGTTGTGGTTTCACCTAGAAGTATGAAATTTGACAGGTATATGCAGCATGTTGAGACGTACACAAAAGCCTCTTGGAGGTATACCATAAACCTAACAGGAAGTCAGCCATATTGAATTGAATGTGTTATTTTAGGGTATTTTTTGCCATTTCCAGGCACTATACTTTAACGAACTAGTCCTAGAGTTGTAACCCGATCGACTTCAAATTTGGTCAGTACAGTCTTAAGACCTTTGTGATGAAAAATTGTTCAAATCTTTCATTTTCATCGAACTATGTTACCGTGGCGTGGCGGCAAAAAAGCGCCTTTCGCCAAAAAACAGGAAGTTGCTGTAACTTTGTCGTACATTAACCAATCTGCTCCAAATCTCTCATGCCTGATAAAGGTCTGTCCCTGATGACATCCACGTGCAAATTTTGGCTCGCAGTCATAGCGCCACCTACTGGCAACAGGAAATGTCATGTTTTGCATGCTGATGTACTCTGCCTCACAAACTAATCAGATCCACCTCAAATTAGGTCAGGAAAGCCTTAAGACCTTGATGATGCTTCCTTGTGAAAATTGTGAGGTTTCGTTGAATGGCGGCGCCGTGGCGGCATGGCGAATTTCGATGACTCGCCATTAAAAAACAAACCTCTGTAACTCGACTCCAGATGGTCAGATCTTTTCCAAATTTCTGACATTTGATGAGCGTCCCGACTTGAAGACATCTACAGGCACATTTTGAATCATACTCATAGCGCCACCTATTGGCAACAGGAAGTTACAGTCGCTCTATTTTGGCGTGCTACTCTTAGCAGGTTAACCAGATCAACTTCAAATTTGGTCAGCGTGGTGTTAAGAAGTTCCTGATGCCAGCCTGCAAAGCTTTTTGGCTTTCGTTGAGCGTACTTGCCGTGGCGACGCATCATTCGCCATGAAACAGGAAGTTGTTTTTCAAGGGCTAGATATGCTTGTAAATGAACTAAACTCGGCACACTCATTAACGGTGCTAAAATGTGTTAACGGATATGGTTTTTGTGCTTTGGTATGGCAAGGGAGCTCGATAGCGCCCCCTACAAAATTTCAACGAAGCAGCCCTCGCAGTACGTTTCACCTAGATGTTCGAGATTTGGTAGGCACATGTATCACCCGTAGACTTAACAAAAAGTCTCTTGGTGCCATGCTCTAAACCCAACAGGAAGTCGGCCATCTGGATTTTTGTGTGAATTTTTCGTATATTTTTGGCCATTTCCAGGCTTTGTACTTTAACGAACTAGTCCTAGAGACTTAACCCGATCAACTTCAGATTTGGTCAGTACAATCTTAAGATCTTTGTGATGAAAAGTTGTTCAAATCGTGAGGTTTTTTGAAACGGCGTTGACGTGGCGTGGCGGAGAATTTGCATGACTCGCCATTGAAAAACAAAATGTTCTAACTCAACTGTACTTGGCCCAATCTGCCCCAAACTTGACCTACCACATAGTATTCCAGACCTGAGGACATCTACATGGCATAATTAAATTATGTACCCATGCCCCTACCATTGTTTTGCTTTTTTTACAGAAATAAAATTGCGCCATATTATCAAGAGATAGTTGGATGACGGATTTTAGAGGTGACAGTAAACGCATCAGTTTTCATTCGTCACATTCAGATGGTGTCAGATTACACACACGCAGAAGGAGAGAGTTTTGGCTTAGGACAGGGGGTCGGCAACCCGCGGCTCTGGAACCGCATGCGGCTCTTTAGCCCGTCTGCAGTGGCTTCCTGTAATTTTGACAAAAAAAAAAATGGAAATAAATAACGTTTTTTGTTGTTTTTTTTGCACAGTGGACAATCTTTCACAGCCAAAAGACCCTCGTTAACAGCAAGTTGGAGGGTGTGAGCGACACACGGCAGGCTGGGGAGTCACGCATACGAGGCGGTGCGCCGAGACCGGCTCTAGGTCGGCTTGGAGAGGGTCGCGCGAAGGTGGCGCGCAGCTTTACATCACTCCCCGCCCGGACCTGGCCCGTTATCCCGAAAACAAACACATTGTTCCGAAATACGGTTTTACCGACAATACACACTCTCCATGCACCGCTGTCTTAATGCACGGGCTAACCGGGGCTCAAGCCCTCTGACCCGACAACGGAAAAGGGCCCACGATGCTCCGGGGGAAGAAAAATAAAAATATAATTCACAGGCCAACTGGATGCTCCATGGTGTATTTTACTCCGCTCCATGGTAAAGACGCAACTGCGCTGGTGTTTTTTACTCCGACAGAACCTGCAGAGAGAGGGAGTTTTCCGCGGATTTAGTTACGTGGGAAAGTGATGACATCATTCTGCATAATAAAGTAGCCATGTGCTGGAAGATTCAGTGTGAACAATGACGTAGCTTCTGTGAGTGTCTCTGGCTAATGTTTATGTTGTGTTATAATTCAAGAGACCTGTTAATAAGCAGTTTACCTTTAGCTTATGTTAGGGTGATCATATTTTCAAACCCCCAAACCTGGACCATTTAGTGTACCACACGCGCAGGTTCAGGCTTGCGCACGTTCAGGCACGCGCAGGTTCACGCGCGCGCACGTTCAGGCAGAACTAAACTATCTCAAAACTAGAATAAAGGGAAAAATTAAAGGGAAAGTGAGCTCAATTTACAGTATTGACGATTGCTACCAAATTTTCTGTGGATCATTATTGGACCAGGCTCATCAAAAGTTGCTTAAAGCTTGTTGATATCTTATTTCGTTTTCAAGATATTGACCAATGAACTTTAAGAGGGCGGGGTTTAGCAGGAAATCACCGTTATTCATTGACCATTAGTCTAAGCATCATAAGTCTTGGTAGATATCTTCAGTACGTGTTTGGGAATGGGCGTACCAAAGCTGTTTCAGCTCGACCCATAGGGGGAGCCAAAATTATCGAAAGCTTGTACCTCAAGATCTGGTGGACAGAATTTCATCAAATTTAGTGCACATGCTCTGGGGGCAAGTATTAACCAAGATCTGAAGTGTCATATTGAAATTGCATCAAAGTTGGTCAGTAGAGTCTTAAGACCATTGTGATGAAAAGTTGTTCAAAGCTTAAACTTTTATCGAAATATGTTGCCGTGGCGTGGCGGCGAAAAAGAGCCCGCCAGTACCCCCGACGTGCGGGAAGGTGCGAGGGCCCGTTCATCGCTGCTTGCAGCTTTAATTAATATTATATTCCATCTCTGCTAATAGATCCCCCTGATTGTTACACACTGTTCCCTTTTAAATTATATTTAATCAAATGCACCATATAAGCACGATATACAGTATATACTGACACAATAAAGGTTATATTTTAATACATTTGTTACTTAAAGGGACTGTATGCAACTTTTTAATTGTTTTTTTATTGTCAGTGTGTGGACAGGTTGTAACCTAACCTAAAAAATGAGACCTGATTTTCTGGGTTTCCTCTATCCGCTTGTAGACTGCTTTCAATGTAAAGAATGTTGGCAGTTTTTTTCTTGAAAACCCAACGAATGTGACGTCATGCACGCTCGCGAGTGCCTCAGCCATAACTAACGTTCAGTTAGAAATAGAGTCTGCTAACGCCAATAAACGACCAGCCCCCATCACAACTCAGACTCCAACACAAACTCCACGGAAGCACAAAAAAACAAAGTTATATCTGGTGAAGCCCGTCTTGCAAAACAGGAATGTGACGTACGTCGGGGGAAAACTAGGATCAACATCGGCCGGGTCTTCGATTCATTTGGTTTCGAGTATCAAAACGGACCCCGAGCTGGCAAAATTCCTATTGGACAGGTCAGCTAACATTCCCGTCATCAACTCCCATCCCCGTCCACAGCACTGTATTGCTTTGCTTTGGTGTCGGTACTCCTGTCTGTTTCTTCAAGCTGGGGCACCCCGACCATCATATACTGTAGGTAATACACCTACTATGGATCAGTACCTCATACAACCCCACTTCAAAATACCCAAACTATCCCTTTAACCAAGCGTTTCTGCCAGCTTGATAGGAGGCTGATATGAAACATATTCATGAAATGTATTTTTGATTCAGTAACGTCGTCAATGACAGAACAGAGGAGCTGATCAAAATGTTGATGCATTCATCTGAGAAGCCTTCAGTTATTAATGTGCTTACAGCAATAAGCTTCATGAGCAGCAGTGCTCTGTGTTCCTTTGTTTCACCAAGTTTTGCCCCTCAGAGAACATACAGACTGCCCTTCCTGTTGGTAGAGGTTGTTGTTGGCTGTACACAACCAGAGTGGAAGAGTGAAGGCACCACTCGGGGGTGAAAAACACTGAATCTATGTTTACAGTCAATATTCTCCTAAAAAGAGGACTCAGCATCAGTCAGAGATAAGGTAGTGTAAGACACTGCTCTTTGTTGTAACAATGGAGAAACTTCAGGTTTAGTGCCTTCATAATCTAATGTTTTTATTAAACTGCTATTGCTATGGAAGTATAACTATGGCGTTAATTTGGTAGATTGATATAAAGGTATATACATCTAGGAAATAGCCTCTGCCCTGGTGGTGGTAAACCTCTATTACCATGAATAATTGTTTTTAACTACCAAAAGCCAATCAGAAGGAGACTTTCAGATATGTTATATGAAGGCGACAAATGGTAGTGAGGGTGCGTGCTGTCGAAGCGGCGGCGGCTGATAGATGGAGAGTCAGGTCTGTCTGACACCAGCCCTGCTGGGGACCCTGAGTTCAGGGCAGCTGCCGTGGCAAAAAATGGAGGGCTGGCACGCAGCAGTTCCCCCCCGCTGGCTCTCTGGAGGAGAGCGCCAGAGCCAGACACTGGCTCATGATGAATGTGAGCTATGACTGAGAGGCGAAGTCAAACTGCATCTGCCCAGAGCCGCGCTCCTCTATTCACCATCACAACAACACACCCACCTCCTCTCACTGCATCCTACAGGGACTACAGTGAAGAGTACTCTGCTGAATGCTACTGTCCAAATGTGTGGACAGCCAACGGAAATACAGAAGAGCTTCCCCCTCCATTCAGCCTCTCTTCTGCACACAAATATCCTTTAACCCTTCGAACCCCAGGGTGTTCTTGCTTTCACTTGTTTTGTTTTCAGGATAAGTTAGGTTACTCAGATTTGACATTGTTTGGCCTGTGAGTGGCCTACATGTTCTACAACATTTTTTAGTAAAATGTTATTTTGTGTAAAAAGCAAATTTCATCGAGTCCGTCAATTCTGTGTTGTTTATTTCTCATTTCAGTTTGGGATGAATATGTTTTGAGCTTTGGAACTACAGTTTCCATCATGCTTTGTATGATGCACACACAAATTATATTGTTGCCATGGAGTCAGTAAGTTAGCTGTGCCTACACCTGAGCCTGATTATTTTTTTTAGCCTACAGTATGTGCATTTGGTGAATCTGCACTCTAAAGGGCTGTACACATGCAGCGTCATTTGCACGCTCAAATCCATTGTTGTCAATGTAAACGCGTGGCAGGAGCGTTCAATCACGGGAGCGACACCGTCCTGATGCGCAAGCATTCCCAAGCACCTGTGTTTCAGGGCGCGACTGCTGCAACTCTCGCCCCAAAGTAAAATTAGTTCAACCGCAGCGTGCACCACGTCATGTGTCCAGGAATAACCAATCACTGACAGTAGATATCTTTTCTTTCTTCCGTAAATATCACTCTATGATAAAAAAATATGGAGGAGAAGTTAATCATTTCAGTGCAGGGCTACCAAGAGCTTCACATCTGTCCCACGGACTACTTCATTGGCTTCACCCTTTCCGTCTAAGAACGTCACAACATCCGGTGGAAAGTTCAACCAAACTGACACAGACAAATCAAGCAGTAAAGTTACTGTGAGAGATTGACGGTGCTGGAAATCCAGTTATCTTTGTTTTTAGTTTAGTCAGTGAGGCTTCTACCTCTAAGTTATCTCAACTTCATCATCGTCATTGCAGCACGGAGGTTTTGGTTGCTTAGTAACGGCAGGTGCAACAGTAGCACAACCTCTGAAGCACCTTGAATAAAAGGATGATTGCGGCACGGCTGCCGTTTTCCACGCGTTTTAGACGCGACATATGAACGGCCCCTAAGTCATGCTGCATTAGCTACTAGCAGTTCCTGTTTGCACTGTAACCATGGATACAAACAGGAATCTTCTACAATACTTTTGATACTGAAGGAAAAGTCAGTTTTTACGAGATTTCATGGGACAAACTCTTAAGTTACAAAGAGCTTCTTTTATTCAAAGTAGATTTATGGACATCTACCGTCAACGAACATCTGAGATACTGATAAATATGATGCGTTATAGCAACATTTGATGTTAGTGCTTATAAGCCCTTGTAATCAGCGACATCAGGAACACAGTGGAAGGAGTAAGTTGCACTCATTCCAGTAAACTGGGTACAGACATTCATGGTTCCCAGTGGATGAATCTTACTGACTTTGGTGATTCCCCGGCCTGACCTTTCTTCTAACGGCACCAGCAGGTTGACATGTGTGGCTTTAAAGGAACAGTATATAGGATCTGGCTGGATCTAGCGGTGAGGTTGAGATTGCAACCAACTGAATGACGAATACAGACTGCCGCCCCCTGCTGGTGTGGAGAGTTATTTCCTCTCACGCAGGCGCAGGATGTACGTGCTAGTTGCCCGTTGGCTGTAGTCTTTGTGGTGTGTTCAAGTGCAACTTTTTGGCCAAGACAAAGACGACGTGAGGCGACGCAACAGTCGGCCTTCGTCGCCGCTAGTTGTCTGATGTCGGTTTGGCGTGTCTGGGCTTTAACTACCAACATAATTTCTGCAGTGCCGTGGTGATTTTTCTATGAGAAACATCAGTGGTAATGCCCATTTTCATTAATGCAACGTTAGATTCAACCACTTAATATCTCATTTCATTTAACTCTTTATTATTAGAGTCATCAGATATACACAGCCACATTCTACGCACATATCTGCGGTACAGCAGGCACTTAGACAAATTATATATAATTGATGCTTCACAGCTAGAAAAGTATTAAGTTGAAATAAATCCACACTGATGGATAAGATGCTTTGCTGGTTACTCCCATTTCCATTTTCAGGAGAGAAGTAGTGCGAGGCACGAAGCCTTGAACAAGATCCACAAGGAACACCGCAGGTCAGCTGATCCGTTCCCCGCTGCTTCAAAAGCTGCTGCTATAGATTCACCTCGCATGTACCACGCTTTCCCTGAGCAACAGCTGTGTGTGGGAGTCTACGCTGTCCTATCTGCATTGTTTAGCTGCTCCTCCAAAAACTCCAGGCTCTACAATGTTGTCTCCTTAGCAACAATGCAAAGCACACAACTAAAATCTATTGAATTTCTTCCAATGTAAGACGGATGGGGGGGGAGTTTGGAGTTGGTGGTGTCCAAAGTGCATGGAACACGAAATCAATATTCTACTTGGCAGAGAACTTTAGACGCTGTGTTGTTTGCCCGTTGGCTCATCGGTCGGGGGGTCAACTCTTTGAGCATCCATCATGGGCTTCTGCGTCCAGCCGGGAGCCAAGCCGTGCCCAAGACAAGCTCCAGCCGAGAGGGTCGGCCCAGGGAGACAGATGGGGGGGGTGGCGGGTAGGCAAATGAGCTCACTGGAGAGATGGGTCGCCTATGTTAAATAATCACTCTTCTGCTCAGTCGGATGGGTGGAGGAACTGTTTGAATGCCGCGTTCAAAGGCTTGATTTACATTGCAGTTGAAAAGGCGTGCTTGATTTCTTTATCCTGCCTCCTCAGGTTTCCTCTCTGAGCTCTAATTGCCTGCTCCTAAACACACACCTTTTGTTGTGCGCTGATAAAACTAACACTCTCCATACAAATTGGTTGTCGGGAGCAGTAACACAGACGCACTCCAAACCATCCTATTAATTGCCTCATTCTTTAATGGACATAATTGTTGTCTCTCTGAAACAAAACCCTTGGACATACATTAGATAATTAATTGTGTTATATTTCATTAATGGAAGGGAGGATAAGGATGTGGGGAAGTGTTATTTCATTAACACTGTACTAAACAGTGTTCTAAATAATTTGCCAAATCAGTTTCATTATGTATAGCTAATTGTATCTTTCTCAGAAACACAGCAACAATCAGAAAGGCAACAGAGCAGCGTACGTGGCAGCGTCCTCTGGCAAATGCAGCTAATTATGATGTCATGTGTGTCTCGCCACGCTTCCTCTTTTTCCAAGCATGCGGGGTATTTTCTTCAAAATGGTATGGCATTGTGCTGCAATGTCAGAAGTGAGTGGGCTGAGAGTTAATCATTTAGAGATTGTGCGGAGATTGCTCTGAGGCTAATTTCTTTCTTTGCAGTTGGTGATTAATGCCCGGTCTGTGAGGTCATTGGAGATAAGGCCCCGGCCGCTCCGTTGGCTCCCAGTGAAGATAATGCAGAGCAGACTTTATCAAGGGCACGGAGGCAAGGGGAGCACAGAATACTGGGGGGACTCTCCATGCATATGGCCATAACGAGATATTATCGCCCATCAAGCAGCACAATCAATTACCTCATCCCTGCAGGACTCCTCATGGTTGGATAGAGAAGACAGAGGGCATGATATGTCATAGGAAATCTTTAAGAATTTTCTCATGCTGGTGACCTGCTTTTCCTAAAGGCTGTTTTTGTACAAAGCCAGAAAAACACACTTTAACATAACTTTCCCCAAGTAAAGGCCTTGGTACGCTTAAAATGAAGTGCATCATCTAACAGCGTCTAAAGCCCCTGTTCCTTTGGGTTTAGACACAAAACCTACATGATGTAGAGTATGAGCAGGAAACAAGAGGTGAACAGTGGTTGTCCACGTCAAAGTCACACATGCTTTGTACGCTGATCTGCAAAAATTTGGTTGGGTTTTAGTCACCAAAAACACTTGGGAACGATCATGGCTGTGGTAAGGTTAGGGCAGCTGCTGATCTGCTTCTCATGTAGGGTGACAAAAACACAAAAAAAACATCAACAGAAACATTTCCTCTCCCTAAGAGGAAAACTACTTTTGTAGGCAACAGTAGCGTTAAAATAAAACAGTGATTATTGGGAGGAAACAAGATGTGAGGAGCCGTCTTCAATTCACATACTTTATGTGCTGATCTGCCTCTCGGTTTAATCTGTCAAAAACTTCTTGGTTAAGGTTAAGGAAAGATCGTGGCCATGATAGGGTTAAGCCTCAGACTTTCTGTATTCTGTGTACGCGGGCAGCTGCAGACTTGGTCCATCTGGCGTTTGGGTATTTCCCAATCAACACTCCATTCCAGTTGGTGACGGTAATGCACCATAACGCTGTTTGCCACGAGCTCAATGCCATTTGGCTGGCTTTGTATTCCTTTAAAGATGAATTATATAAATGTGGGTAACAGCAGATCTCGTCACACAACCTCTCTTCAAAACAAGCATCCACTTTGCTATCTTCCTCTTCTTCTTCTCCTCTTGTCAAACCAACTAGAGCTGAATACGCCACCAACTGGACTGGAGTGTGGAACATCTGGAGCATGCAAGTAGGCAACACGGAACCTCACAGATATGGGCGGATGACGACATTTACATCATGCAGACCAAGACGCAGACCCTCGCGGAAACGCGGATTTGGAAAGTATGAATTAGCGTTTAGGATTGCTGCTGACCTGCTAAAAAACAAAATACAGTGACATAAGCATTGGATCTCTCTTAGTAAAGGCCTCAGTATGCTTAAAATGGAGTTCATGTTGGATATTCTCACAGCGTCTAAAAATCCCTTTCATCTAGGCACAGAAACGACTAAAAAAAGATCATGGTCGTTGCTAAGAGAAAACAATGTTGACTATTGGCAAGAAAAAATAACGTGATAGCAGTCTTCCATGTTAACGTCAAAGATTTTGAACCCTGATCTGCTCAGGATTGAAAAATGTTTGGCACAACTTGATTCAAGTTTGGGAAAGATCATAGCCATGGTTAAATGAAAATATAAAAAAAAATACTGTTTGTAGGGGATGAGATGCTAAGAGTAGTCTCTTGTATCAACATCTGACACTTGGCATGCCCAACCACCCAACCCAACCTCCTCCCTAAAGGCCTCAGTATGCTTCAGATGAAGTGCTTGTAGTGTTGTCTAACTGTATGAAACATTTGGGTTTAGGCACAGAAACTTTGTTAAGGTCAAGGAAAGATTGTGGTAATGGTTAAAAGACAACAATGTTGACTCAAGACATAAGACGTACACAGCATTCAAACCATGTCAAAGTCAAGTTGGTTCTTGCACAAATGTTGTGGACTAATGCAGCGCCTCTCCTTGAGTCAGTCAGTCCATGTGCTCGGTTCTTTCAGGGTGAGCGATTGCATGTGTGCGTATCCTCCCCGACGCAAAAAAACACTTTAGGGTTATTCACTGAGGCTGAGGTCTGCTTCAAACTGTGCCAGAGCACAGCTTGAGATAAGGCTTACAGTGGTGAAAACAAAACAGTGAACTCCTCTGCAAATTCTTGCATGTTTCATGTAAAGTATCAACGCTGTCTCGATGATATGAAAATCATTTCATGACAGAAAATGTGCTTTTATGAGCACATTGGGGATTTTAAGCCATATATTTTACTTAATTGCACACATTTTGTATATGCAACATAAGGCATGATATATTCAAGTTACACATTGTGTCACTGGGTGACATGCTCCTTCATTACCATGAACACATACACTGCAGTTTATTTAGACTCAGTCCCACATACAGTGTCCTGCTGCCCCAAATACTTACTAGAGCACCAAATGGGGTTTACCCCGCCTCTAATAACAGTCCCCAACAAAAGCACTATTAACTCATGTCTATGTAATAGTTGGTAGATACTACAGAGCCTTGCTGCTTTAGGAGATTACTGTGCCTCTTTAAAAAAAAAGAGAAAAGTATTGACTTATGAGGCACGCCTATTTTTGGTTTGTTCCATTAAAGCTTCAGTAGGCAGAATATTTTTGGCATCATTGGGCAAAAATTCCATAATAACCTTTCAGCATATTTTAATTCAAGTGTTCTGAAAGAAAACTAGACTTCTGCTCCTCCTCATGGCTCTGTTTTCAGGCTTTAGAAAATCTAGCCTGTGACGGAAGACTTTGACCAATCACAGGTCATTTCAGAGAGAGAGAGCGTTCCTATTGGCTGTGCTCCGGTTGGTGGGCGGTGCTTGGTATGATTCTGAGAACATCTGAGGAGAGAAATAGTCATTACAGTAACAGAATATTGATTCATATCTGATCAGCGCTGCCTAGTTTGACCGTTTGATCGGAGTTCGTGAGTGATTGACAGCTGCTCAGAGACGGAAGCTGGACAGCAGAGTCCAGAGGCCCGTACTACGAAGCGAGTTCAACATACCCTGGGTATGTTCTCGTTATCTGGCTTAACCAACCCTAACAAACGAGTTCCAGCTAAACTGTCCTACGAAGGTGGTTATCAACTCGGTAAGTCAACCCAGGGTTTCTCAGTCTGGTTATGAGCGCGTTCACGTGAACGGGGCGGTGTTTGCAGCATCTGACCAATCACAGACATGGACAAGTCTACTGTCAGCAGACAGACAGACAGAGCGGCACATTTTACAAAGGAAGAGTAAACTATATTAGACAAATACGAATAAGTTAAACACTTAATCCAGACTAAAAGTAACACAGTTGAAGCTGCTAAATGCAGGAAGGACAGCTGGCAGAGGAAAAAACTCCCGATGTGTGAATGCGTAAATTAACAGGCTTATTAATTTAACGGAACACTCAAAAGTCGGATAAAGTCGTCGGCTTATAAATAGCAATAAGAAATTATATTGATGGCTGGAAGGACGGTTACACGTTATTTTACCCATTATTAAACAAACGGCGTGTATAACTATTTAAACCTTCTGTCAGGTGCGTCCCCGTCTCCTGCGGTGTGAAACGGACTCAAGAGCAAGTAAAAAAATAAATATAAAAATATAATTCAAAGCAGTAAACACCCGCAGCATAAATCAATCTGTCCTTCCTGCATTTGTCAGTTTAAACTGTGTTGTTTTTAGCCTGGTTTATGACTTAAACTTCTTCGTATTTGTGTAATATTACCATACGATCTGCACACTGAGCTCTGATTGGTCAGTAGACGGTGTTTTTCTTCGAGTTGATCTCTTATCTGGAACATAACCTGCTCCGGAGCAGGTTAGCCGTTCAGCGTAAGTTACCATGGAGATCTACCCCGGTAAGAAGTGATCCGCCTTCGTAGGACGGAAAACCCTGGGTTAACCCTGAAGTTACCTCGATAACGCCAAATCCTGCTTCGTAGTACAGGCCTCTGATCAGCTCTGACTGGTTGTTTTCCTCCAGTCTGTGAAATCTTGCAGATGCCGTTAGGAGCACAGGAGGACACAGAGGAACATGATTTTTTCAGATTACCTGTCTCATGAACTACTGTTTTAATCATATGTGTTCCATTTCTTCCCACTGCAGCTGTAAGTTTCTCGCCAAAAACTACATTTTACAAGATCACTTTTGAACACATCATAATAAAGTTATAATTCACCTTCGTCCGATACTAATTTTTACTGAATAATGCTTGAATGCATAATAATGTAACTCAATGAAAACTCCGTTAACGGTAACCGTTAGCCCCTTTATTTAACCGAGCAGGACTGTGCATGTTTTCTTTTGTTTTTTGTTTTCTTAGTAGCGTGTGTAACGAGATGGGAGACGGGACTGTCTGGGAAAATGTAGCTTGTGTGGACGCTACCTCACTACTTGATCAATAAAAGAGCTAAGCCACTGAAAAACTGGTTCTGACTGAGAAATGTAAACTAGTAACGCCACTACTTATACTGATAGTATAAATACATCAAAACAAAATGAATCTTCACTTTGTGCTTTCGATATAATAATAATAATAATATTTGGATTGATCTCGGATGATCTCAGCAGTGTGGGAGGACAGAATTTTGTTAGACTGCCATAATAATAACAATGTTTATTCCAGCTATGGCTTAACGTCCTTAACGTTATGTTTTATTGTAAAATTGGTAAAATATTTGCTAAATGCAGACGTAAAGTGGCCACCAGCAGCAGAGGTCTACCTACACAACATGACCCACACCCAGTTCCAGTGGTAAAAGTCAAAATATGTCAGTGGAGGACTTCCTTGCTGCATTGAGTCGGGAAGACATATTCACAACCTGTTACATCTTCAGTAGGAACGAATGGGTTTGTGGTTGAGCAACAAAGACAGGGAAGGGAAGTATTAAGAGATGGACAACACATTATATATAATATTATCATCTAATCTTTACATTATACAGCCCTTTCTCTTCTATTTTTTAATCAAGCAAAACCATTTGTGCTTTTGTAAAACATGGGATCTAATAAAGACACACTGGGAACGTAGAATTGTCTCTCTGAGTGTTCCTCCTCTTCACAGTATGTGCTTGATTTCAAACATATTTCTCTAAAGTGATGGAGATGCTCTAGCACATCATGCAAATTAGTTTTGATTACTGCTGTAAAACTGCCATAGGGACATCTCTCGCAAGTGGATATGATTGGAATCAAACTGGTGTTTGATATTTGTTCGAAACCGGCAGGAATTAAAGTCGCACCATATGAAGCAATTTTAATTACTTTACCCAAACACGGGGGCAATGGGACTCCCGCATCCTCTCTGAATGGCAGTGCAGGGTGGAGATTATTTCAAGCCCACAGCACATCAAATTAATGACAATTATGAAGGATCTTGTGGTCAGCGCTTACACATCACGTCAGTGTCTCCAGGCGCTGTGTGAGTGAGCAGTGTGTGTTTGCTTATGTGTATATGGCCGGAATGCGCAGTGAATCCCTTCAAGTATCTCCTAATTAGACCCAGCACGCCCTTCCCGCTCTCACGCAGTGTACTGTTTCACTCCACACCCAATTATTTTAATCCTCTGATTGCTCGGAGAGCACCCGGCCCGAGAGTCTACAGAGACAGACACTGCTGGGGAGATGAGAGCGTCTGGAAATGTGGACACATCAGCCACCACTGGGGCCTCATCACCGGGCCCTCTGCCCCCAGGGCTCCACAGCTCCGGCCTGCTGTGGGTTCCACTGGGGTTACTCCGCCTAAAATAAGATGTCAAGGGATTTTCCGTGCTCTTGTCAGCATTCCTACCCGCCCACCAGACTCCTTATTTGGTCTCCTCTGTGGTTTAGAAGAAGGTACAGTATGATCTATTTACCTAGACAGTCCACTTTAAACGTGGCAAACTTAAACATAAAATTGCCTTTGCTTCACATACTGTATATTTATATATATATATATAACATATACAGTATATACTGTATATCCTTTATTCAACCAGGTAAAAACTCTCTTTTCCAAGAGTGACCTTGCCAAGAGGGCAGCATGAACATTGTTACAACAATATAAACAAACAACACAAGCAGACAAATACAACCGTCAGACACCACAAGTGAACGAGCACGACATCCAGTTTGTATGCGACAACACAAGAAAAGCTATAATGCACAAACAGGTCAATCTCAAAACGATTCAGTGAGAAATTCAAGAGCAATCACATTGACCCAGAATGCCACTTTCTCCATCCTTTAAAATGGACTTAAATTCCCCCCTTACAGTAGTAATCAGCTCTGACTATTCCAGGTCCTTCTGTACATTATTCCAGCGTATTTAAAGGCTTTTTTGCCTACCTCTGTTCTAACCTTTGGGACCAACATCTGTAGAACTTTGTGAGAGCGCAGGCCATATTGATTTTGGTTTGTGCACATGAACGTACACAGATACGAAGGAACCAGTCCAAGGAGCTTTTATATATAAGAGCCAACCAATGTGAAAGTCTGCGGACATACAGAGATGGTCATCAGCAGCAGCATACAGGGTACAGTCGTGAACCAGATTTCCACAGCCAGTAATGAAACGTAAAGCACAATGGTAACCAGTATCCAGCTTCTTTAGGCACTGGTGAGGTGCATTCATATAGAGCAGAACACCATAACCCAATAAAGGTAAAAAAGTTGCAGAGATCAAATGTTTCCTCACCACCCAATTTAATGTTCAGCTTGGAAACCAGGTTTTTAATGTGTGATTTGACAGGCTCTGATTAATAATGATACCTAAATACTTAGAAGTTGTGACCATTTCAATATCAAAGTCTTGAGCAGTTGAGACTTTAGGAAGATTAGAAAAAAATGGAAATCAGTATTTGATAAATTATCGCAAAGATTGTTTACAAATATGGAGAACAACGGTGGTCCTAGTATGAAACCCTGGGGGACGCCTTTAGATACAGAGAGGAAGGAAGAAGAAGACGCAGCAAACTGAACACATTGTGTTCTGGCTGACAAGTAATTAGAAAACCCACCTACAGACAGTAACAACCACTTACAGTAAGCTAACTATGCTACACTTACAGTAAGCTAACTGTGCTACATCATAGCTACTGGCATGCAGTTTGGCGGAGCATGGGGACGCAGTTAACAGGCTAACAGCGTTATAACGTTGTTGGCTTGTTGGCTGTCTTTATGCATTGCTAAACTGTATGTTAACATTCCCGTTTCGAAGAAAAACATCCCAAGTTTATTTTTCAGTAACATCAACAACTGAAGAAAACCAACTCTCCACTATCAGGCTCAATCTGAGTACAGGTCCAGTTGTTCGAAGTGCTCGAAACTCAACATCTACTTAGGCAGACTCGTATCGACAATGGAAGAGCCACAGCTACATGATGATATGACAGTGGAGGAACAGGATGTGGAGGTACAGGATGTGGACAGGATGTGGAGGTACAGGATGTGGAGGTACAGGATGTGGACAGGATGTGGAGGTACAGGATGTGGAGGTACAGGATGTGGAGGTACAGGGTGTGGAGGTACAGGATGTGGGGGTACAGGGTGTGGAGGTACAGGGTGTGGAGGTACAGGATGTGGAGGTAAAGGATGTGGAGGTACAGGATGTGGAGGTACAGGATGTGGACAGGATCTGGAGGTACAGGATGTGGAGGTACAGGATGTGGACAGGATCTGGAGGTACAGGATGTGGAGGTACAGGATGTGGGGGTACAGGGTGTGGAGGTACAGGATGTGGAGGAACAGGATGTGGAGGTACAGGATGTGGAGGAACAGGATGTGGAGGTACAGGATGTGGAGGTACAGGATGTGGACAGGATCTGGAGGTACAGGATGTGGAGGTACAGGATGTGGACAGGATCTGGAGGTACAGGATGTGGAGGTACAGGATTTGGATGTACAGGGCAACTCAACGTTCATCTCAGAGTGCATCATCTACTACGTTCTCCTCTTTCTAAAAGTGGGACTGTGGATCCTCTTTGCTTGGATCTTGTCCCACCTCCACCAGGGCGCTACATGTTTTGTCCTGTCACTGAACCTCTGGTTATATTTTTTGCCGATGCACATTAAAGCTCTGAACTGGGCTAGAGAGCGTCTAGTGGGCAAGGAAAAGGGAAAAAAACAACAACAACAAAAAATAGCCCCACTGGTTAACGTATTAGTTAAGATAGTATGAGATAGAGTATGTTGATATAAAGAAGTGGAGAGAATAGCAACTTTAAAAAAAAAAAGAAAAGTAAACCAACCTACAGCATGCCCAGATTAGCCTACGTTGTAGAGTCTATCTGCCAGAATGACATGGTCAACTACAAATCAATAAAAAAAGCTGCACAATATGTTTTGCAGTCAAATTCCTCAATAATGTCATTCACCTCTTTAGTAGCAGCTGTTGTTGTCATATATAGATATACATACTGTATATTGCAGTGGTCTCCAACCTTTTTCCCTCTGAGAGCTTCACATAGCACCAAGTTGTACATCACCAACAGCAGACATCATTTCTGTCTTACTTTTATGGTCCTTTAATAACGTTTCCGGTGTGCACACTTTCTAGTCTGCTAACATCTCTGTATGTTACGGCATTACAAACCTGACGGCAGCCTCATTAGTTTAATTGACAGCCGATAGGCAGATAATCATTTGGTCTCAGAAGGGGGCGGGATGTCTGTGAATTTGATTGGGTAGTAATTTAAACAGCTTTACAAAGTGACTTTGTGTCATCAAATGTATGTCCATATTCTTTGAACCGTTAGCGAGCCACTCAGAACAGGTAGCGAGCTACTTGTTAGAGACCCCTGGTATATTGTATAGTCCATCAGCCTGACCCCCAAAACATGTCTGTCGTGCCAATTTGGAGGGACCAAGTCTCAAAGTGATTTTTTTTAAAGGTCTTTGTCTAGTTTTGGAAAATGCATGATCGCATTGCAGCAATGGTAGCTTTCTATTTGCTATCACTCTTTTTTCGTCCCTCCATCATTATAATTTTTCCAGTTTTTTTTTGTTTTTTTTTGCCATTTTACATAAAGATACAATATAAAAGAGGGTAACCAACTCAGCATATCATGAAGTCATATATCATTGTAAAGCTTAGACTATAATCTATCCATCAGTCACATTGTCATGACACTGAGGTCAAGATAATTTGACCTTTGACCTCTAATGCTGTAAAGGGGGGAATTCTGAATACCACTGCAAATGCACTTATAACTAGCTTCATATTGATCTGATGAATAACAACAATACACATTATACACGGAAATATTTCTCATCAGAGTAAACGTAACTTTGTGCAGTTTGTATCTGATAGAATGTTCAGAACTTTGCATTGGATTCTGCTATTGGGGAAGTTTGTAAATGGCTTTCTAAGCAGCAGAAACACAAAATAATACAAAAATTCATTAGGAAATGCCTGTATAATGAAATACAATGGATAATTCCCTCTTGGCCAAATATGGTGACCATGCTGTAAATGGTAGTAGGGTCGGGGAATCTGATCCCTGCTGGAAGCTGCATATAGAGACACAAAGAAAAGATGTCTCACTTCTTCACTGTCACTCAAACGGTGCTAGGACCGAGCGCGGTTAAAGTGTCCGTCCACATTCCTTCGTTATTGTTTCTGCGGTGGACCTCAGCACAATGCAGACCATAGTATGCTGTCACATTGCAGAGGATACTGTGTCATTTTTCAACGCTTCTAGTCAAAGTGTGAGTAATGTGATAAAGCAATATATTTTTCACGAATGTGAACACAGTGGAGAAGGGGCGTGGGGGGTGGGTACATAATACTCACCTAAAATTCCCACAGAGACTCATGTAATTGATGTAATAGTGTTACACCCTGAGGTTAATAATCCATCTGCAACTGTAGTGTCATTTTCACTCCAGTGTCCCCCAACCACATTCATCCAGGCTTACTGGGCCACAGCAATTAAAAAAAATCAATTATATCTTAGTAAACCATGGCCGGAGAGAAAGGCGGGATACCCACACATATCTGGTGTCAGGTAATTGTCACTATTCTAAGTTAATACTCAAAAGCATCTAATAATTGGACTGTTGGTTGGTCTGTTTAAAGTAACGACTAAAGCAACAGGGACTTTAACTTGAACAATATGAGAGTTTGGAGATTTTTGGTGAATAAATAATAAATAAAACTGGTAGGCTAATGCATTGAGATTTATCTTCTATCTCTTTTCTAGTTTGTTGTGGGTGTGTTCCATTACATTTTAAACATATGTTGACTCTGCTCAATACAAAGTGTACTCAATCACATGGGCTCAATTTAGAGCTGCACTATCAATGGATTAAATTGTGTAATGTGAAAGGTGTCACTTAGAGTGATGAACCCACAGATAATTATCACCTGTCTCCTCAGTCTCCCTCGGCTCTAAGGAGCATTTTAGTGTTCTTCAGCTCATTGTTTTGGTTTAATGGTCCACAACTTAGTTGTTTGGTTCAGTTTCACTGCTGAAATCCATCTTGTTTCCAGCAGCTGCAGGCCAACACATGTTCACTCCAAACTCAAATATGTAGAGCCACTGACCAATGGCTTCATCAGTGGCTCTACGCTTCAACTATGACACTCTGGGTACACCCATTGCATCGGTTTTGGAAGCGTCACAGATGGCATGTCAGTTTCTCAGGACAGGAGGAAAACCAACCCACGGTGTCATGTTATTTTATTAAATTATTTCTCTTATTTTGCATTTGCACCTCCATTTTATGTATGAAACTCAGGGCTGCTTAATATATGTGCTCTCATGTTCCTAATGTTTATATGTCACATAGGGGGCCTTACATGGGATTCAGATTATTTTTATTTTTATCCTGTAAATCTTTTAATCTGGAAAGCACTTTTTTTAAGTTTGACAAGTGTTATATAAATGATTATTATTATTATTACTACACTAGTTGCCTAGGTTACTGATCTGTACTTTCTTATGTAAAATGAAAAATGAAGCAGTAAAACAATGGCTTATAAGATTTCTTAAAAACAATCACTGCAGCCTCAGGATGGGAATAAACCTTGTGTTTGTAATGAATACAATACAGCGGTCCGTTGCCCACATCGGGATCCTGTCCTGGGTGAGAGGAGTGCAGCAGCACGTCTCTGTAGCTCCTCCGTGGGTCCAGCCCTGACAGCTGACGGCGTTAGCTAACACTATTAGCTAGCTACATATCAGTAAAAAGGCCTAAATAAAAAGGATTTGTTTTGTTAGGTATTTAAAAGTAGTTCACTATTTTCACGTTATAATTTCTTTCATAGTGTGCTGCTGTCTGATAGTTTACTGACAGTTCATCACATACAATACAGTGGTAGAGACGTTTGGACATCAAAACAGGACCAACACGATGTCAATCTTGTATTCTGCTGGTTGTTGATTGGTAACAATTGGCCATGACGTTCCAAGGGAGGATGAGCTCCCTTGGAGCGTCATTTGACGTGTTTTGGCCAATCACAGATAAGCATGAGAAAAATGAAATGCATTGAGTTGATAGAAGAGGTCCCACCCTAAGGGAGGACAGAGGGTGCTTAATAATGGATTTTTTCCAAAGAAGAAAGAAAAAATATTTTATAAATTATACTGAGATTTGGTAATGGTTTATTTCAACCAATTACTCTTTTTTTCAAATATTATGATCTCCCTCTTGCCTCTCAAAAATAGAAGAGGAGCAGCCTCCTCTGCCTCTATGGACCAGCCTCCACTGATGCATACAGTGTCTTTTCAAAATAAGCTTCCAACGTAGGTTTACTTAGTTTTTAGGTTTACTTGGTTAGGTTTAGGAAAAGATCGTGGTTTGGGTTAAAATAATTTTTTACGCAAAATAACAGCGCTTGTTACGTAACTGACATATGTGGCGTTAATTAAGTACGTAAGTTAAGTAACGAAAAGTAAAGTAAAGTAAGTCAACATTGACTTGGTTTCACACGGGACACGAACAATGGTCCCCTGGGTGAAAGTCTGCGTTTGTTAGCTTGTTATACTACATCAGTTGTTCTGCCTGTCTAATAATGATGCAGATGGGTTTACATTGGAGTTAGTTCATACAGATGCTAAAGGGTGCCTCGGTGCGTTGGTATCAGAAACCGAAGGCCACTGACCAAGAGTCGATATTTGAAGAGTTGATAGTGAGGACGGGTTGTGCGGCCAGCTGTTTTTAGTGAAACCCACTGTACACTACCTGCACAGCACCAAACAGCAGCAGTGTCAGAGACTAGCTGGTGGACATAGTGAAGCATTTAGCAGCTAAAGAGCCAGATATTTTTCTCAGGAGTTGGTGGAGACCAAATCAGAGCTAAAAGGAGAGTGAATGTTGGCCAGAAACACAGCTCCTAATGAACGTTGCTCTGTGTCTGCTGGATGAGTAAAAAGGTAATTGTTTGTCAACATGCTATCATAACTTTATAAGGTAGTAATATGCCATACCGTATGTTAAGTTACATTTGTTTTTTCTGCTCCTAAGTGACCAAAATAATCAATTAATGCAGTTTTAAAGGGACTGTATGTAAGTTCCTACACGTATAGATGTTTTTTAATCGTTTTTTATTACCAATGTTTGAACAGTTTTATGGTCTGAGCCATAACTCCAGTTTTCTAGTGTGTCTGTTCCCTTTTTTCCCTGTTTTCCAGTTCCCCTGTCTGTCTTGTGTAGGCGTGCATGGTAGTGGGTGAGGGTGTGTGCTCTCCTCCCACCAGCAGTTTCCCGCGCTCCATGACGCAATCATCCACCTGACTCCAATCACGCAGCTGGCAGTAATCAGATGATCAACGCACTACTTATACCCGGACATCTCAGACACTCGTCGCCAGTTCGTTGATTCAACCCAAGTGGTAGACTGCTTCGGCCCCTCTTGTTCCAAGTTCTTGTTTCTAGTTCTGCTCGTATTTTTGATCCTGTTACTAACGTGTGTTTTTGTTCTTTGTGCCCTGCCTGCCTGCCTGTTGCAATATCTGCCTGCCTGTGTGGCTTTAACCCCAGTCCCGTTTTTGCCTTGAGCAATTTCTCTGCACATTTTTGGCAATAAAGCCTTTTGTTAATTGTTTCATCTGCCTCCTGTGTCTGCATCTGGGTCCGCTTCACTGGTCTTAACAAACAGGTTGTAACCTAACCTAAAAAAATTAGACCTTCCGCGACTTACTGGGTTTCCTCTATCAGCCTGTAGACTGCTTTTTTTCTGGGAAAATCGTGACGTCATGCATGCACGTGAGTGCCTTTATTGTCAGCTCCGCAGGGCAAACAGTGTGCAACCACAGCCAACGTTCAGTTAGAAATGGAGTACCCTAACACCAACAAAAGACCAGCCCCCACCACAACTCAGACTCCAACACAAACTCCACGGAAGCACAAAAAAAACAAAGATATCTAGTGAAGGCCGTCTTGCAAAACAGGAATGTGACCGACGACCGCCGGAAAACTAGGATCAACATCGGCCGGGCCTTCGATTCATGGAGAGACCTTCGTTTGGTCAGCTGACATTACTGACAAGCAGGTGAAATATAGAGTGATGTTGTGGCTTTAGCTGTCAATCACGTTCAATCTCGTGTGTGTCGCCTCACTATTTTGACCGATGCTCGCTCGCGTCTACGTAGTGCGAGCACAAGCGCGAGCAACAGGACGCTGACTGTCGTTGACTTAACGGCCACAGGTGTCGCTGTTAACAAGCAACTACTGATTCTTACATAGAGCCCCTTTAAGGGATTGAGTTTCATTACAAAAACGTTCATGGCAATCGCTATTTCTGTTACTTCAGGATTCTGCCTCTATCCCAGTACAATAGAGGTGAGTGGCATTCTGTCTGTGGTGCTCACATCATTGAAATATTACATTTGAAATAACCAACAGCAACTCTTTCCAGAATCCCTGTTAATTGGGATCCAAAGACGTGACCTCTAGTCACAGGGACTATTTCTTTGGGAGTTTCAGTCACAAGAACACACAATCAATATGCATGGTTACCACTTGAGATTAGAAAGAAAATGTGTTTATTTAGCAAAGTGCTCTAGTCTAGGTGAATATAGGACAGTTTTGTAATAGTAGGACACTGAATTAAATGACACAGATGCCATACTGTCTATTGCACCCATTTATACACATAATGACTGATTTCTATCACCATGCTGTGCTGCTGACAGCATGTAATCTTCTCTTTGTAAAAAAATATAGCTGTGTCTTTCCTGACATTCTTCATATAATCCTCAGCGCCTCAAGCCTCATAGAACACAGACAGGGACCTAAATGGTAGCGTTAAGTATTCTCAATAAGGAAGCTGTGAGAAATTGATCACTGGGTTCACTGCAGCAGTTTGAGGAGAAAAGGTGGGATAACGAGCGATAGTCTGAACTCAGACAGGGTGAATAATAAGATGTGAGGATTAAGGACCATGTGGCCACTGCTCTCTGTCTGCACACACAGGGAATGACGGCTCTCCTCTTCCTCAAACATTATTCACCTACTCTGCTGCTTAAGTCATCAGCGACAAATACAATGAAAAGGATGCGACCATAAACAGCATCTTGACAGCAGCAGAGAGCGTTACCACAGTCTTCTGTCTCTTGCAGGATGAGTCACATTAATCTTAAAGTTTCCATGTGAATTCATGTGAGATTCCATTTTGCAACGGGAGATTGACTAAAGAAAAAAGCTCATCTGAATCACCTGGCCTCCTTTGTCTTACCTTATGTCAGATGAAGGGAAAAACATTATCACTGCGTGCTGATTAGATCTGAATTGCTTCGCCCGATCTGATAACATGCTACTATGATTATCAGAGACATCTTGACTGAGACATAAGGGTGACCTTGAACATCACGTGTCCTGTGGAAGCATCCGGTGCTCACAAGTCCCCCAAACTAACGGACACAACACAACCACAGTCGCTTTCCCCGTGCACATCCGTTTTTTCTTCAGAGATGACAGAATGGTGAGCGGCTGTGTCCGACCATTCACTCAGGTGTATGGAGGTGTCAGAGTAGACGTTTGAACTTCCCTCTCAGGCTCTCTCTTTTCATTCTTCCCACAACTACTCCCGTCATGTTTTGTGTGTATGTAAAAGTTCTGTGGAGGAGAGACTGTCCCAAAGTGTGCACTTATCCCCGTTTGTACAAGTCATTGTGTAGAGACTACAAAGACATGGCAAACTACTTGAAGAGAGATCATGGAGGCAGTGTGATGCAGTCAGGAGGAGACTGTGACGGCGGTGTGGCCTTTTCGAATAGGTATAAACACTTTGAGACGTGGTCTTACGATATGTTGTACGAACCAGTGACTGAGGCACTAAGAGGCTTTGCAGCATTATGACAATGTCCAGCTACTTCTACTTCTTCCGCAGTAATCGTACTCTGGTGCGGACCAAAACAACTGGTTCAAGATCGCTAGCGAGAGGTCCGGCAGATCGTTTCCAAGGGAACCAAAATACAGGCTGCCTCTGCGGGCAATTTGATTTGTGCACTGTGAAACCTGACCAGACCAAATAAGATAAGATAAGATAAGATAAGATAAGATGAACCTTTATTTATCCCTTGGGGAAATTCAGGTGTCAAAGCAGCAATCAAAAAAACAGGTACAGGTGTACAAGAATTATAAAAACAATAAACAATAAATATAAGTACTGAATATACAGAATATACATGGTGAGTGAGCATGGTATTTATCGTCCGTCGATAAAAAATGTAGTGTACAATAAATAGATGTATATTTACAATTTAGGTTTAAAGTGCACCAGTGGATAAGAGGAGGTGGTTGTTGATAGTGCAGATAGACCAGGTAGTCCAGATAGTGTGTGTTTGAGGTTTAAAGTCCTCGCAGTTCTCGTGTGGGGGGGGTCAGCCTTGGTTGTGGAGCCTGATGGCTGAGGGGGGATCAGTCTGTGACTGAAGGTGCTCCTCATCATGGGCGCTGACGTTGGGGAATCGGGTCGTAGCTCTGTTTCAACTGTGAGAGAGCCTGTGGACGGACGACCAACATTTCTGACATGTCAGAAATTCATCCGACTGTCTGACGGCCGGTCGGGACAAGTTAATCGGTCCTCGGTCCCCCGTTGTTTGCCCAGCTTTAGACACATTCAAAATTCTTATGACCAGAAGAACTCCTTGTCAGTTTGTCATAAACATAGTTCATTTTAGGAAGTGATGTCCCGATGTATCGGCTATATTGAGCTATTGAGCCACACAGCATAAACGACAGCAAAACTCAGTATGAGACTGTTTATGTTATTAACCTACTTTATGTGCACTCGTTTCAGCTCAGTGTGAGAGTCTCTCTGGTGCACGGTGTTTCACCACGGACGGCACAAACAGACAACGGCAAGTGCAACAAAAGCCCTGCAAGCAAAAAGCCAATAAGAGCAATTTATGAATGTAAAAGATGTACAGTCGTCTAAAATAAACACTCAAAGGAATACAGTTCATTCAGGTGAGTCAGGCAAAGGCTGCACCGAAGCAACAAACACTGGAGGACACTTTTAAAGGGACAGAGACATTCCCTGTAGACAGCGACAAGACCAAAAAGATCACAGAGAGGGTTTGTTACTTTATACTTTGTTATGTTGTAAAAACATCAAGGAACAGCTTGGATGCATGCAATATCTCTCTCAATGCAATGCAGATCTGTTCAGTTATAAAGCACATACATTGGATTCATTTTAATAACTGTAATGTACTTGAAGTGTTCACTGTGCAGCTGTATTATCTAGTTTCAAGTGTTTGATCGGGACTCTGTATCGACAGCATACTTGCCAACCTTGAGACCTCAAAAATAGGGAGGATTTCAAAACCAAATCAGGGGGGTCCTCCCCCAGAAAAGATTTCAGTTTCAGAGACTTTGTTTCCTTCATTCTGGTGACTTTTAAAGAATGAAAATAACAAAATAATAAGTACACTGCAACAGTATTTTTTTGTTAAATAGGCCTACTACTAGGAAGGAAAACTGAATAATGGTATAAACTAATATTAATATTCATTCATGCTGTGTCAACGCAACAACGGCACCATTGCGCTCTGAAACACATTATTTCTAACGGCTTTGCTGTGATATACGGCAATCGCAGCTCAAACCGCGATGTGACGCAAGCAGCTCTCCTCCGTCGGGTGGTTTGGCGTAGTTCTATTCCTGTTCGGGTGGAAGCAGTAGAGCTTATACACGCTGTACAGTACCAGAAACATGTTGAGATAATGAAAAGGGAAAAAAAAGGTGTGAAAAATTGCCATAAATCGGGAGAAATACGGGAGAATTGTGACCCAGGGAAGAAACCGGGAAAATCGGGAGGGTTGGCAAGTATGATCGGCAGATACTTAATATTAAATAACTTGGATCAGGATCAGAGGCAATAACAACTTGAGCGGGACATCCCTGTAGTTTTAGGCATTTCAACAAAATACCAATGCCCTCATTTCTCTACAGAGAACAGCCTCACTGATGAATATTTTACTATTCAGGCTAACAAGTTCTGTTCATCACCTTAGAACTTGTGAACACAGAGTTTTCTCTCCAGCTCGACTGAGAGTGAACCCCGTATAACCTTCTATAAAGCCATTTTCATTTGCAAATTAAGGCAGTTGTGGATTGAGAAGGCAATGCATGCAGCCTCTGTATCTGGTTCCAGCCATTTGTTTTACAAATTAAAACAGTCTAATCCCTTAAGCTATTTGCCACTTCCCACAGACTGAATTTGTTTAGAATTATATTAATTTCAAAGGTTTTAAACCACTCAGCAAATCCATCCCACTGGCCTTGTGTGGAGGGGGGGTAAAAGTTGTCGACCTGGCATGTCTCTGCCTGTGTTTCTCTCTCTCAATTTCTCATACGTCTCCAGCCCAAGGTAGAGCTGCCCCCTCCGAATAAACACATCAAAGCAGTAAGACACACATGTGCCTTTGAAGAGAGTGTAATGTGTTTTAGCTTCGTCTCCCCCAGACTGTGAAGTGCTCCGATGGGCTGGTAGAGTGGTGATTGTGGAGCAGGTAGCCACAGTCAGTTCCACTCAATAATTCAGTGTCAGTGCAGAAGACTGGGGGCCTTGCTCACCACCTCGCTTTGACTCGGGGGCCCCCGCCACTGTCGGCTGGCCGGCTGGCACTCGAGGGAGTGTCTGACCTTACGGCACTGAGGATGTGGGGAGTCAAGTACCTGGGAACTGTCCGAAATAAGGTATGAGAGTGCACAAATACATGGGGGAAAAAATACAACACATGCACACATAATTGTCAACAGGAGCTGGGCATGCCTGTGTCCTATTTGACCTCAGTGTCAAGATATTACCATTAATGTATAGCTTATCTGAACCTGAAAAGATATCAGTGTATTAGCCTCTTTTACCCGACGAACCCGGTACTGGGTTCGGCTGAGCTGTGTGTTAAATATAATAATATAAATAAAATATATAAAATAAATATAAATACATATTTTTCCAAATAGTTTCTAAAAGACGAGGCCTTAACGCTACTAAAACAACCCTCCAAGTGTATTTTGTCCAAACAATGTTTGTTTGGCAATAATTTCAATATTTCAGCGCACAAGGAATTGTACTTTTACTTCATAATATTTTTGACCGTTTTTATATTGAATGTACATACTTGACTTTGGATTCTTTTTTGTTATCTTATTTACATTGTTATTGATCTATATGTTATTATCAAAGTTTTACTTGATCATATTTCATTATTATAATAAAACTACTCCATTTGGAGTCAACATTATACAATTTTATTGATTTTATACTGTGCACAATGGTAGAATGTGATGATGCACAGGGTAAATGTCATGGCCAAAGGCTCAATTGTGTGCACATAGCCTCCTGTAGTGGATATCAGTAGTATTTTAGAGCCAGATTCCCTTTCAAGAGTTAGAAAACCCATTTGGCACACTTTTGGTATCCAAGTGGTCAAATGGAGGGTCCGCCTGGTCCTATCCTGACTAAAACCTTTGTAGAATCTTTGTGCTTTGTGTTATTTATATCTGCTTTGGCACAGTTGTAGTCAAGGAGTTGCTGAATGAATTCAGTGGCATCTCTGTGCATGGCATCATTGCTATAATGGTGTTATCCACTGTCTGATCTAGAAAACATTTTAGGCGAGGAAAAAAATGTAAATTGTTCCTTTGGCTCATCACAATTTACTCAGGCATAGTAACAGTAACAATGTTACTGACACTGGGGATGAATTCTCTGAGGTCTTACCTATCCATAGAGACCAAGATCATGCATATAGACCTGGTGGTTGTGGAGCTATTCTTGATTTATTTTGGGTATGTTTGTCTAGGTGAACCACACCTTCCAGCACCCCAGGGCCCTAAGAGGTTCGAGAGAGAAATCTGTTTTTCATAATGTTTATATGAACACATTAAATATGTGCAAGCCATCAGACTGCAGAAATGATATGCAGCACACTGAACAAATCCGTACAAATCAAGATTAAGAATGACTGACATCCAGAGATGTACAATCCTCTTGAGTGTGGCGATAGGATTTCCTTTCAACGAAATCCATTAGCTCATTTAACAAAATAATCAGCTTACGCTCGGAGAGCAGTGAAATCTGCGGTTCAAAAATGATGGTAATACGAGTGTGTGTTTGTTTGTGTTTAAATACTGTAGATACACATTCACTCGTGAGCATGTACAATCACATATGCATAAACAAAGACACTCCAAACCCATCGCATCAATCTGCTCCTAGAAAAGCCTCCGCTCTTTGGGATGCAGGCTTTCTACTAAATGTTGGAACCGGCTGCAGCGATTTTTTTCCCATTCAGCCACAAGAGAAGTCCCGGGATGGAAAGAGCAATGGACTATTTTCATTCATTATCCGTAACTGCTTATCCTATTCAGGGTCACGGGGGGGCTGGAGTTGATCCCAGCTGACATTGGGTGAAGGCGGGGTTCACCCTGGACAGGTCGCCAGACTATCTGACACATAGAGACAGACAACCATTCACACTCACATTAAAACCTACGGGACATTTAGAGTCAACAATGAACCTAACCTGCATGTCTTTGGACTGTGGGAGGAAACCTGAGCACCCGGAGAAAACCCACGCTAACATGGGGAGAACATGCAAACTCCACACTGAAGGGCCTCAAGCCGGGTTTGAACCCGCGACCCTCCTGCTGTGAGACGACAGTGCTAACGTCACCATTTTACTCAAGTAAACGTTAAACTACTTGTGTAAAAATGTGATTCAAAGGGAAAGGGAGGGTAAAGAACAACATTACATGGTGATGATGTTATATGACAGATAAATTATAGAACACATTTAGGCTACAAAATAAAGTGCATTAAACATCGCACCACAGAGCCCTTATGTCCAAACCAACAATGTATTCATTTTCAATAGACAGCAGCTTGCAGCTTGTGCATAGAACTGATCATCAATTACACAACCATCTTCCTCAGAGATGCCTCATTAAAGTGACCAATGATACGCAAAACGAGAAAAAAAGTTAAATTACTGATTTTCAGAAATACTCAAAAGGTACAAGTACACAAAAAACAACACTGCTGTTACAAGGTCCGGTTCTCAGTCGGGGTTCCATTTCATCCCAAAGGTGTTGGATAGGGTTGAGGTCAGGACTCTGTGCAGGCCTCTCAAGTTCTTCCACACCAAACGGGGAAAAAAACTTGTAAGTGTGGCTCCGTCCATTTCCTGAAATGCCCACTTAAGCTATAAAGTCCAAGCATGTAGTTGACGCGTGTTTCAATAAAACTCCGTAGTCCATGTTCTTCGTTTCAACCGTTTACTGAAAATCTTTAAGTCTTCAGATACAAAAATGGTAACAAAATATCAAAAACATAAGCAGTAAAAAGGCAAGAACAGGTCTAATAAGCACGGTCAAAGACTAGTGTGCTCTCCAGGCTCCATAGCTTCAACTGAGTCGTTTTTACGAGCACATGCAGCATAATTTAACTTTCAACCAATCAGATGCCAGGGCTGGCTTAAGTCACAATTGGTATTAATTTAGCACACTGCAGAAACCACAGAGCCCTTATCTCAGGCAAATAAAACAAAATGTAAGTTAACCACAGTTATTTCTCTATTGTACAAATGGCTCTAACAAAACTAATTTCTTTGTGGAGCTGGTTTTGTGCACAGGGGCACTTTCATGTTGAAACAGTAAAGGGGCAAACATAAACTGTACACTATTGTCTTAAATATCGCTGTGTGATATAGCATTAAGTCTTCCCCTTAATTGGAACCAAGGGGCCAAGTCCAAACCATTAAGAACTAGCTCACATACAGCAATATGTGGTCCTTATCTGGCCATAATAGTGTATTAACAATGAATGAAATGACTGCTTGACGTAAAAGGGGTTGCTTGTAGTGACAAACCCACAGAGGATAATCACCCTATTCTGCAATACCTCCAAGATTGTTGGAACTTTTTAGCCACTTTTAACTCATTGTTTTGGTTTTCCGGCCCTCAAACTCTACTCTTTTCAACTCATAGACTGTATAAAAGAAGTGGACGTAGTCACCGTGACGTCACCATCTTGGATTTTTGGAACCAGAAGTGACACGAGAGGGTGGAGCTAAGTACATCCGAACCAAACTGAAAAAAACTCCCAGACTGGACAACGCTGTGGTAGCAACCTGTCAATCACAAGGTAGCCCCGCCCTAAATCATCCCCTGCTTTATGGTCTATCTGACTCTAAATGGGACCATAATTACTAAATGAACATCATGCTGTATTGAAGAAGACTTGAAACTAGCGATTGAGACCATAAACTCATGTTTACAATGTTTACTGAGGTAATAAATCAAGTGAGAAGTAGGCTCATTTTCTCATTGACGCGGAGGAGTCGCCCCCTGCTGGCTGTTAGATAGAATGCAAGTTTAAGGCACTTCTGCATTGGAGGTTGACCCATGTTTCAACCTGGTTTCCAGCAGCAGGCAGCTGTTTTTAGCAAGAAAGCTCTGATGCACCAGCTGTATGCTAGCCGCCCAGCACCAAACAGCAGTTAGCAACTAGTCTGTAAAGAAAGTGGAACATTTAGTAGCAAGTATTTAAAGAGACAGGTATTTTTCTCAGGAGTTGGTGACCAAAAAAAAGATCTCAATAATCACTTCATGCAGCTTTAAATACGGAAAAAAAAAATCAAATGATGTTTCAATTGTCAATTCCTTTCAGAAACAAGTATCTTTTCAAGGGCACAACAGTACAGATCAGATATGTGGAAATTACACAAACATCTAAGAAATGCCTCAGAAGAATTTGATGATCAGCATTTTTTCTGTGCAGTGCAGTCAGTTATAGGAGCTCTGTCTTGGCATAATCCCACCATTCTCATGTAGCTAGTATAATAACCTCACAAGATAGGAGTGTGTAAAATCATGATAGGCACCTTGGGGGAAATAAACACGCTGACCTGAGGATTTAAGGTGACCCACGTCTGGGCAGATGATCCTCCCAGCCCCTCAGGCGCGGCTCTTTCCCCTTAAGGTCATAAACTATGCATTAGCTGGCAACCATAAGTTCAAACCTCAACAGGGACATAAAAGCAGAAATGGTATAGTTTCCACTACACAAACACAACGTGTGCGTTGATGCTTTTGATGCAGAGATAGTGTGTGTTGCAGGAATATTGCTCCTGAGCTGGATGCATTGTTTTGTTCCATTTTATTTTCATTTGGGTTGGTTTTGATCCAAGCAGGGAAAGCACTCCTGTGGGAAAACATTGTTTGTTTCTCTGGCCAAAGGGAGACAATGCAGCAGGATGTGAAGAATCAGCCGTCGGGCACCAGATGGGGTCTGGACGTACAGTGTGCACAGCGAGGGGGAGTGGGGAGAGGTGGTTCTGGAGAGTGTTTGGCACACAGGCAGCCTGCTAGCAAAAGTGAAAGTTGATGGCTTATGTCCTCTTCATCCAGCCCATCCAGCAGGCTCCTGAATGTAATGGTCTGTGCTCCATCTCGTCCCCATCAACATCTGTCTTTGGGTCTCAGAGGAGAGATCATCTCCCGATGCATCGGGCTCTTTACATGATTTTTTTCTCATCAAAAGCAGCGGAATGATGATCTTCAAGGGGGCAAGGATCAGTCCATGGTGAAATAAATTGTGGAGCGAAGCTTGAATGTATCAGTGTACCCAGCAATCTATCAGCGAGTGCACCTGGTACACACATGTAGCTCCCCACTCTCCTTCTATGTTCCTATTCACTTTATTTTATGTATTTTCCTGCGTATAATCTCTGCAGTCTGGATTTTACCTGAGAGCCTCTGGGGACTATGTTAACCAGTTTGTTTGTAGTCCTGTGAACCTTATAAGACATGCCGGCATCAAGACAATTAGGCCAATTTTCATAATCATTATTCACTGGTCCCCAGGGAGAGCTTAGATATAGTAAGCTTATGGCTGCAGTAGTGATTTGTCTGGTGTCTGCTAGGTAATTCTTCTATTTATAGAGGGTCATTAAGCTGTGAAAATCTCTCTTCACTGCTAGCCCATCTCAGCTATGTCATTTCTTACTGTAAAATTAAAGCCGAGGTCCAGTTCAGTCTGAATGTCCAGACCACTTAAAAGTCCATTATATTCTCCCGGTGTCATTACTTTTAGTGAGCCAGCTCTGAAAATGTAGTTTAAAAAGAGATAGGACTTAATAAACGCTTTGGATATTCCCTTTCTCAAATCTGAAGAAGTGCCTTCTTCAAACAAATCTCTTATTAGGCATTAACATACTGTAGATGATATAGATTTATTGTATCCCATATCTCATTCAACATTCGTATTCTTCAAGCTAACTGGATTTCATATAGAAGTCTTTCACTTTGGGGAATACATTTCCATAGGAGGATATGACAAGAAAAGGCAGCCGACATTAGCAGCACCAGGTATTCAGATCCTCCCGCTCCTTCAGTCATTCTTCTGTCTCCTATCATTAGCTGCGATTTTATTTGCACACAAAATCAAGACTGTACATTTCTCATGGTTTGTAAAAAGTTTAAGGTTGGAGATACGTGGTTTTAACAAAGCTAACTTTGAATTAGCATGCAGTTGGTATACTACGACGGAGTATTAGGGCCACATTGAGGAAAAAAAAATAAATCTGAGATTTCGAGAATAAAGTCGTAATATTACAATAATAGAGTTATAAGTTTATGAAAACAAAGTTGTAATATTGTGAAAATGAATAGATTTGCTTCACTCACCAGCCCAAAAAAAAATGGATGCTAGATTTTGGTGGACTAAAAAGTTAATTTCCAGCCCTGATGCCCACTTTATGATAATCACATGCAGTTTGTGGCAAGTCATAGTCAAGTCAGCACACTGACACACTGACAGCTGTTGTTGCCTGTTGGGCTGCAGTTTGCCATGTTATGATTTGAGCATATTGTTTTATGCTAAATGCAGTACCTGTGAGGGTTTCTGGACAATATCTCTCATTGTTTTGTGTTGTTCATTGATTTACAATAATAAATATATACATACAGTTGCATAAAGCAGCATATTTGCCCACTCCCATGTTGATAAGAGTATTAAATACTTCACAAATCTCCCTTTAAGGTACATTTAGAACAGATAGAAAATGTGGTATTCATTTGTGATTAATCGCTAATAACCACGGACAATCATGCGATTAATTGCGATTAAATATTTTAGTTGATTGACAGCCCTACAAAAAACCTACGCTGTTAGAATAATTTGCTGAAATCCACATATAGTGGCCTACATGGTAAACGTTAATATACTAGAGCAAACTTTGAATTTCTTTAGCAGGTTTAAAATGCTGTTTGATTTAATTTCATATCACCCCCACCTCTCCTCCGGTACACCTTACTTTGCATTGAATTAGGGATGCAGAATGCAAATGAACACAAACACTGTAAAAACCAATGAACCATAAACAATAGCACCACATAATCTGCATGACAAATGCCTCATGCCTCTGTAAAGGTAAAGGTGGCTCAGCTGTCTGCTGCACACAGCCAGCAGTTTACCTCTACTGTCCTCTGATACACATGCTTCTAACTATGCTTTTATGTGTGCATGATGTCTACCTGACGTATCCTGAATTCCTTCAGAACATTGTTTGTTTTGTGCGTGCTACATTTTATCACAACTTTTATTTGTTTTATTTATTAGTTTCTCTCTGCTGACCCATCCATCGTCACTCCACGACTCTGTCGCTGTTTACACTACGTCACCTAGCTTCCTCCTTCGCTCCCGTCATAATTACTACAGTCAGCGATGTCTTCTTGTATTCACATCGATGATCAATTATGTCAGTACATGATAACGGCCTTCTGAACCTACTAGTAGGTGTAGCAGGCCCCATCTAACCCATATCTATGATCTCTGATAACTGCTGATAACGCCCATTCAATCAGCTGAAAACATTCAAAGGTTTTCTTGTGCTTATTAGCAACATTACAGGTGCGTTCACTTTCAGTTTCTCCTCTAAATAAAGTAGTTTAAATAATCTGTCTGAGATGTTGGCTTGTTTACATACTGTATGGCTCACATGCACTTCATAAATGAACTGTTATAATACAGAATATAAACCTGATCATTCTGTGACACATTCTAACTAACTAATTTCAGACCTGCCAGCTTGTCTTTGCATAATCAAATGATAAACAAACAAAAGAAAATCACACTGGAACAACTAGTGTAATACCAACTGCCTCAAGGCTGTGCACTTCTTCTTCTTCTTCTTCTTCTTCTTCTTCTTCTTCTTCTTCTTCTTCTTCTTCTTCTTCTTCTTCTTCTTCTTCTTCTTGTTCTTCTTCTTCTTCTTCTTCTTCTTCTTCTTCTTTTGTAGATGTGCACCAAAGACATAAACAAGAAAAAAATCTTCCCTGTCAAAAAATGATGTGCTCAGACCTTTAGGATTCTGTTTGACATTGTAATCCTATACTCAGGGGTGTCAAACTCATTTTAGTTCATGGGCCACATGTAGCCCAATTCGATCTCAAGTGGGCCGGACCAGTAAAACCATTGTATAATAAATAACAACACCTCCAAAGATTTCCCTTTCTTTTAGTGTAAAATTCCTGAAATGTTCACAATTAACAAAATCCATTTACAAAAGAGATGAACGGTCGACTACGACTAAAAATTCATTTATCTTCTCTGTTCTCAGTTCTCCTTGCATGTTTTTATATTTTTCACTATGATGAGTCCAAGAGAGGCGACAAATATTATATTTCTTGAGCACTGAAAGGTGCTGTGAACACACCAAGCACTCCGACTTCCCATTTACCTCTGTGAAGAAAGAGGAACTGGTCCATTTCTCTTGGAAAACCCGACACTCTGTGTCCACTTTTCTCCTTTTTAACAAAGACATTTTCCATCGGCGGCTCCTGCATGAACAGTAGCCTACAGTACGCTTGATGGTGTTGTGTCTCGTAGCCTGTACGTAAGCACGTGGGATCTGTAATAGCGTATCCAGCAAAGGGCCTGCTACTCTTATTAAGACAGCGACATCCCCAGTGTATAAATAGGAATAGTAGTGCATTTTATTGAAAAAATTGGAATTAATGACTTCTCTGCACACTTTGCAAAGTCATCCAGTGGGCCGGATTGGACCCTTAGACGGGCCGGTTCTGGCCCTTGGGCCGTATGTTTGACACCCCTGCTATACTCCCTCAAGACTGAAGCAACCGCAGCTTTTACACAATTCAAAGTTATCAAGTCAGATCATATGAATGAGCTTTTGAAGCATATTTGTAAAGCAAACATATTTTTATTGCATTATATTGTAATATGGAACATTTACTCTGGTAATTGTTCTGAGGTCACATTAATGAGACCCACATGTTGTAATGTAATCTTACACCAAGAGTGTTAGAAGTGACTTCACTCGGCAGCGTGGGTTCATTATCTCCAGTTCTCTGTTCCAGCGACTCTGCAGAAGAGGACTGATGTGATGCCTTTACACTAAATGTGAGTGTGTTCTACACACCAGTAGTTGATAGAGGACACGTGCAGGACTGGTAGCTAAACGTTCAAGTAATCAAAGATATTTTTTAATAAGACACCCTTTATAAAGGGTTTATAAGTTGTAACTAATAGCTTTATTCATGGTAATTATTAATTAATGATTTACAGAACAGTTGTAAGCATTAATAAGAATAGCTTTTGGGTTGCCAGGTTGTGGAAAATTCTCCTCCAGCATGACACTTGAATTGTCTTTTTATGTTTTTATTTCATCAAGACTCCTCCAATGAATCATTTGACCTCTAATCATAATTTAACAATGCATTAGCATTTAAAACTTCATACTTGTATTAATATATGGACCTTCTGAGATGAATGAGTTGTTGTGAAATAGGTGGTGAAGATTCATTTTTACAATTACTTAAATTAACATATAAATACGAATTAATTACTAACTTTTGCTGTTGGCTTAATTGCATTTGTAACTGGAGATTTGATGATTATTATCCAGATGTGATGATAAGTACCCTTTATTAATAACTTATAAGCATTTATAAATGATTATTACTTATTAGTTTGACTAATAAACTTTTTAAAGGGTGATTGATGAGAAAGTTGTACCGATGTTAGTTCTCAGAATCAGAGGAATAAAGTTAACCTGTGATGAATCCACACATTAGACACCAGAGCTCGACATCGCTAAAGATCATAGTAATGATCTTCTAGGGGAGAAAAGGCTTACAGTGCATACACTGAGATTCATACCAGCCCTAATGGTGTAAACACACAGCAGTCTTTAGTCCGTCCACACAGGGAGAGTGAGATTAAAATCATGTATCACTGAATGTGTTGACAATAGGCTACAAACAGCTGTTTTGAGCTCTGCACAGAATACCCCATTGTAACAGCTTGTGCATGGAGATGCAAATTCCCACCCACACTCTGAACACTCATGTACTCCCAAATCAGCACACGTTCATGCCCGTACGCCATCGACAGTTAGCGTTTGCAAGGGCATGCAGGTGCGTTCCGATGAGGCTCCAGCGTTGCCTTGAAAAAGCCCTCGTAGATGCCGAGCTAGGATTTATTGCTGCGTATGTTTCCTTAAACGGATGGAGCTCTTCTCATTTCACCGGTAAGAAGCAAAATGAGAAGAGAAAAGCTGAAAGACCCGCAGAGAGGCTGAATAAATTAGTCTCTGCTTCTAAATGAACAGGAGAGGCGAGAAGGAGGAAGGAAACATGATTTAGTGTCTTCTCCCCTCACCTCTTTGGGGCGGAGAAGATGGTCGGAGCTATTACGCTCTCCATCACGCCGAGTCCCTTTGGACAATGCAGGATGAGCTGCACAGAGCTCCACCGCTCCTCTAACTGATCATCAAGGTGTCGCATTAGAGCTGCTCATGTATCACAACTGGATAGCAACAGATACAATCAGTTATCATTATTGTATTACAAGCCTCAATGATCCTCTTCAATTATACTAAGCCAGGTAGGGAGCAGGAGCTACACATACAGGTTGAGCTATTTGTTTACACGCCACTGTAAATTAAACTTAACTCCTATATAATCACATAATCATGTCATGGAATCTGAATCATTTGTAAAAGGTGATTTTGCAGCAGTAGAATATGTTCCTGTATTGTTTCCAGGTATCAGAGTACAGCGCCTTGCACATGTGGGTTTCTTGTTGTCAAGCTCAGCAATGACTATGCTGTGCAAATTACATGCCAAAACATGCACACAGTTAAAACACGTATGCATAATATGCATCTTGTTTTTTTCGTGTTCTGTTTGCTCACAATTTTGTGATCTAAACATAAGGGTTGAGATGATTCACCTATCTCCCGATTCGATACCATCACGATACTTGGGAGCATATTCAATATGTATTGCGATTTTGAAGTAAGATTTGTGTTAACTTTTTTAACACTAGACCATGAAGGGAAAAAGTTGAATTATACACTTCTAGGGACTTTTATTTTGGAAAATATCTAAATTAATACAGTAAACATGTTTGATTTTCATGATGTATGTAGTCAGAGATGTCCTGAAGTCAAATATATCAGTCATTGGCAGGAATTATTTATAATTTTTTTTTCCAGCAACCCAAAAATCAAAGAATAAAGACATTTCCCTCACAAATTAGTGGTATTTTATTTTTAATTTATAAGGGACATGTAATGTTTTATACTTCTGGTGAATATAATCCAATCAATCTTATTTCCATATATGTATTTTGTATATACAGTTCCCTTTGTTAACACCTTATTTTGAAAAGCGGACGTAGTCCCACGTGTCTACTTCCTCTAACTTCTCCAAGGTGGTCTCTAGCTCTCCCGTCAGCTCCGTTCTCTTTATCGTTCCATGGTCAGCTCCATTGGGTAACTTCCTTCTACCTCCGCATAGACTCAAATTAAGCAAATATATCGATTCTGGCATTGAAATAATCAATTTCAAAATCGTACCCCTACTATACATTCATATCTAACTATTGCAAAGCATGTTTAGCATTCTAAATGTGATTCAATGTAATGAGGATATAATTCACTTGTGTGTTGATAAAGAAGGAAAAATAGAAGCTGAGTTTGTTTGCCGCAGACTTGGTGTAACAAAAAGTGTAAGAAAGAGGACAATAGCATGCATCAGCTTTGATGGTGGTGAAACCCCTCCTGGCAGCCATGACACAGAATTTTAAATTCTTCAATTGCTTATGACTACTGTGACCAGGTTGTGTGAGAGCGGAAGGATTTTTTTAGGGGTGTGTGCGGTGGGTGGATGCAGTCCACCCTCTTCCCATACACACAGAACAATGCTTCTGTACATCAAAGACTGGAAATATGTGTCACTGATGACAGAGATGACATAGAATAAATAGACAGATGCTGTATACATTCCCTTAAAGGATAACGCTGGTGTTACTATATAGTTTCCTATTGTCAACAAATATAAAAAAAAACAACGTGTGAGCGCATCTCTCAATACTTTAACTTCCCTACTCTGTCTGTGGCACCCAGCCTCACTACTGAAGACGTAAATCTTCACTTAGTAAATATTGTTTTTTTTTTTTCTTAAAGGGCTCTTAAAGATTTAACGCTGGGCATTGTAGTTGTAGTTTTTAAACAAACATTAAAGCTTCAGTCGGCAGGACTTTTTTGGTATCATTGGGCAAAAATTCCATAATAACCTTTCAGCATATTGTAATTCTTCTGACTTCTGCTCCTCCTCATGGCTCTGTTTTCAGGCTTTAGAAAATCTGATGGAAGACTTTGACCAATCACAGGTCATTTCAGAGAGAGAGCGTTCCTATTGGCTGTGCTCCGGCTGGTGGGCGGTCCTTGGTATTTCCTCAACTGGTCTCAACATGGCTGCAGGGTCACAAACTTCCTCATTTTACAGCTAAACAGTAACTACAAGATGATTCTTAGAACATCTGAGGAGAGAAATAATCATTACAGTAACAGCATTTTGATTCATATTTGATCAGCGCTGCCTAGTTTGACCGTTTGGTCGGAGTTCGCGAGTGATTGACAGCTGCTCAGTGACGGCAGCTGGACGGCAGACTCCAGATCAACTCTGATTGGTTGTTTTCCTCCGGTCTGTGAAATCTTTCAGATGCTGTTAGAAGCACCAGAGGAAACAGAGGAACAGGATTTTTTTTAGATTACCAGTCTCATGTACTACTGTCAGGATATAGTGACCGTTTTATAAAAATAACTTTTTTAAATCATATTGTTTTATAAAAATAACTTTTTTAAATCATATTTGCTACAATCTCACCTACTTCAGCTTTAATCAAACAGAAGGAAATAGTCCATTTGTCGGGGACTATTTTCAGCAGCGGATTAATCCACATTTGTTGCAGCAGGACGGTGTATGTGGGATTGAATCAAAATAAACTACAGTGTGTGTGTTCATGGTAATAAAGGAACACATCACCCAGTGACACAATGAGGCTCACTGATGTGTTTTGAATAGTTTTTGGACAACAGTGGAGCTCTATGGCACAGATCAGGCTTTGATACACACACAGTATTGTATGTATTTAGTGGCATCTAGCGGTGAGGTTGCAGATTGCAACTAACTGAAAAACCCCTCCACTCACCCCTCCCTTTCCATGTGTGTAGGAGAGCTAGAAACGTGAAAGGCTCTCTCTAGAGCCAGTGTTTGGTTGGTCCGTTCTGGGCTACAGTAGAAACTAGGGTGACCAGATCCCAACAGATCAAATGTGGGACAAATAGCATGTTTGTGTGGGACAATGTGGGACACAATTTTGATATAATGTCTATCTAACTTAAAAAAAATAAACATTTCCATTATGCTCCTTTTCTTGTAACATCTCTTTGCCCGAATGCATCTATAGATTGACACATCTCTTTTGGAGCCAAATATTTCTTGTGAGACTCACATGAACTGTGTTGCTTCATGTCATAGAGCCAATGAAAATGTGGGACATTGTCTCAATATGTTGGACAACAACAACTGGAATAAAAATGCTGTGCAGTCCCCTCATAAAGTGGGTCGCCTGGTCAGCCTGGTAGAAACATGGTGGTGCAACATGAAGAGGACCCGCTCCCTATGTAGGTATGAAGGGCTCATTATAAGGTAACAAAAACACAACAATTTTTCGTTTCAGGTGATTATACACTAATATAATCATAGCTACGAATATTATATTATATTTCTGCTACTATATCCTCGTAAAACCTGCACACTGGACCTTTAAGCGCTGAGATCTGGAAGCACAGTGACATCACAAATGCAAAAAATGTGAATTTTGTCTGAAAACATATACTTCAACAAATATGAGAATAAAGTTTCCAATAATCTGTAAATTAAATAAATATTTATTTATATTAACTTGAGTTTAAATTTAGTCTTTAAAAGTTCTGCTTTCCCCACAATTGGTACCAAATTATTAAACTCTTTCTAGGAACCTTCTTGTGAATTATTTAAACATTATTTGAAAAATCTGATACATAAAATAAAAAGTTATTGATGTTTCTTGTCCCCTGTTTGACTTTTTTGTAGCATCGTCACAACATTCATGGATCTCGGATCTTCATTAACTTATTGACAAACCAAACCTACAAAAAATAAGATGCAAGATGTAATTAACTAGAATTATAAGTTAATTACAGCACAGGTCTAAGCAGCTCAGAGATATCTGTGTGCTTGTTGAGGTTTGAGGTAAAGGGTGTTTGCTCTTCCCTGTGGTCTGCCCTCCAGATGTGAGATAGCATGTCAGTCGTCTCTCAGCCCGTTCCTAACAGTTGATAAAGAGATCAGACAGAGCCTCAGCTCAAACCAGGCACCAGGAATCCCCTTATGGCAGACATCTGCTTTAGAGTACAAGACTGTTTGTTTCTGTTGGTGCTATATAGAACCCTATTAAAGGGGCGGCCCACTGATTTAGTATTAACCTCCATTATTTTGTCTTTTATTTATATAATTTTAGTAAATATCTGTCAGGTTTTAAAACATATATACAGAGTGAACGACTGACGGAGCTGAAACAAAATGAACAACTTTGTTCTACAGCAGTCTGAAAAACATCAATTGCTGTTTACGTAGCAGATCAATATTCCCACACTGCTCCGGGATCAGCTGAATGTGTCAGAACGTGTTGATGTCTGTGTTTTATTGTGAGTTTACAATAACATGATTAAATAACAAAAAGTCATCTGTCTGGCTGTTTAAATCGAGTGGTGACTCCTTTGGTTAGTCCAGCCTTCCATGACATGGGCATATTATTGTGAAAATTCACAATTATATTATTAATAAAATATTGCATATTAGTGTGACATAGTTGGTTGAAAAGTTGTATTTTATAACATATTTCTAAATCATCTTCCAGACCAACAAATCAAAAATCAGCTGTTTTAGTGATCATCTATGGCATGTAATGTTAATAACTTAATAACGTGCATTACTGTACTGTAAAATGAGCATTTCTGCTCTTATTTTTTTTTTTTTTTTTTTTTACAACAGAAACATCAAGCTAATGCACTACTGCAACACAAAGTTAAGTAGTTGAGCTAGTTCAGCCCGTTCTCATTCCCAGGGCGTTCAATGCCGAGGCTTTGTTTAGTTCCATTTTCACTGTACAAATTAAGTAATTTTAAGCCCAACCATGTAGTTCTTTCCTAACTATAGTGGTTTTGATGCCGAAAAATAAAGTGACGCCAGAAGGCGTGACCAAGCGGAGGTATGTGATGAGTTGGAATGAGAACATGTTTGTTAGTTATAAGCAGGCTGTTCTCATGCACTGTTCGTAACTATACCTACAAAAGTAATGAACTATAATTTCTATATTACCCACAAAATCAATTTGTATGTAATCCACGTAATCGTGAGCCGGGATAGATGACGTAGTATAAAGAGAGACAAAGTCCACGTAGAGAGGAGGTCGGGTTGGAAGGATGGGTCTAAAAACACAGGACTTTTACACAGGAGACCACTGATCATGTCTCATGTGAAACCAGAAATCAACGTTTACTTATTTATCATATAACTTTGGTACTTAAGTAACACCACTTCTGTACTTATTTTGACCCAAACCACAATCTTTTCCTAACCCTACCCAAGTAGTTTTATTGCCTAAGGCACTAGTGTTGCTGGAAATTCGACGGAAAACGCAAGAAAAACAACAAAATAACTTTTTGTAAGATATCATACGAACCATTGTATGAAGATACGTTTTTATAAGATAGTTAAAGGCATACGTAACTTTGCATCAAAGATCGTCTTTTTAATCTGATATATGTGGTGGATGTGGTGGTGTCAGGTCACATGACCTCCTCATAAATGTGGACGTGCGTTCCCAACTTTGAGAAATGTGCAGCATGCTGTGTGAACCGATCATGACGGTGACTTTTGACTTGAGGTTATTATAGCCAGCTATAGCGACTCGAAGATAAAAGACAAAACCAGAAATGGAACTAAAAAAACAGGTAGCCATATAAAGTCAGTAGCACTTCCATAACACTGAGACTGACAAGACTTATCAATAATGGTCAGAATCAATGCAACCAAGCTCGGGTATTCTAACTTTTAGTCCCTCGTATGGGTCAACTTCCAAAACCTCCAGATCCCCAACCTCAAGAACACATAGTTACTTCCAAGCTACAACATTATTGAGCGGTAGGAAATATCAAACATTCAAACATTCAAACCTTCCCTTCAATGACAACTTTGAAGCTCTATCACACCCTTGTCCAAGGCCAGACCAATGTTTCGTATTCTGGTTGTGAAATGTTCAAAATCTTATTTATTTAAGAGCACTGGTTGAAGGGTTATTAGCCCCCAGAACTTGTTCTACATTAAACTTACTCACTCCCTAAAACACTCTCCTCAGACTCTTCAGAGAGCTTCCTGTCAATCACAGAGCTCTCAAATCTCCTCATTTTAATTGAAGTAGTGGTCTAATGCATTTCAACGTTAGGAGCTTTTTACCAAGATGGATCATGTTTTAATCTGATCTGAAACCAAATATTTTTTCTTCATTTGCATCTACCATCTGTTCATATAGTTACAGTACATGGTCCTGTTTCTGGAATACGTCATAACGGGCCATCAAGGCCTTTTGTATTTTAAGGGCTCCCTCAAATGCAACCAAGAAAAGCAGCCTTTTCTCACTGGGATTTGGAGAGCAACACTATAGTGTTTCCTTTGTGGTATTTCGTATCCAAGAAATTCATTGCACGGCAGTCTTTTAGTTTTTAAGTGAGCAGGTGCACACAATCAATTTGAGGTGGCACATGTTCAGCCTACTTGCCTTCAGTCCTTCACAGCAGGTGGCTGCTGGATGGGACACAGCTAAGCATGTAGCCATATGATAAGTTGGCAAAAGTGGGCCAGTTAATTTAACACCCCACCATTAACTGATTCTGATTATCTGGGTCCACATATGGTACAAAATAGGCTGATTGTTGAGAATGGACGAGTCTGTAAAACCCTGGATTGTGTTCAATAACATTAATATTTAACATCTAATGCATATGTTTTTATTTATTTCTACAGTGCAATGTATGTACATATAGACTTAGTACAACTTAGTGGCAAAAACTTGGTTAAGATGAACAAAAAAATAAAAATAGACAACATTAAATGTTAAATAAATATTATGACAGAAAGCAAACTCTTGTATTAAAGTCAAATTGAGTTCTTTCCCATCTACCACCCCAACCTTTTCACTTCTCTACACCAATTACTGTAATGGCACTGGACGTAAATCGTGCACTGCAGAATCATCCAGTATCAATATATTTGCTTGATCAAACAGCGTTTTCTTCATCACATGAAATAATTCAAAGCTGCAGACAAATTTGTGTGAAATCTTGAAGCTATGAACTTTATAACGACATTGGCCAATAATGTCTGGCCGATATCTGTTCTGCTTAATGTGGTCCATTATTTATTTATTTATTTAACAATACTTCATGGAAAATACCCCAAGTTTTTGATTGGAGTAGATAAACCTCCCCCAAAATCAATGATATATTAGAGATTAGAGCTACCATCATGGCACCATGGGTCTATTAAAAAAAACCTCTATGCAGATGATTAGTTCTTTTCTTACTTAGACAAATTGCAAGGAATCACCTTTCAATCATTCTTTATGTTAGTATAAATCTAATCCATGATTCACAAATGAAGTTTCCTTCCTGCAGATAATTCGTTCATTTATCAGTGCAATGATATTGGCATAAATTGGTTGTAGTGGCTGGATTTTTATTAGAAATCGAAGATTTATCCTTTATAAAAAGGTTCCAGATAGGGATGCTAATTTTGAAATTTCTTTTTAACCGATAACCAACCCTCGTTAACTAATTATTAACCGTTAACCGACAAGATTAGTGCGTCGCATGCAGCGGTGCTCCAGCTGAAAAACAGACAACTGAGTCCCCAGTTTACCCGTCTGGGAGAGTTAGCAGCCACGGTGCTGCGTGTATTGTTGAGGACACATGCAGCCACTTTCCCAGTAACTTTCCACTGCATCATTTAGTTTGGCAGGTTGTCAGCTGTGTGTCTGCCCGGTGTAAACATAGCGAGTGTCCAACAGACCGTGTGTGTGTTTGTGCTACGTTAAAAGCTGAAGCGTTGCCGGTAGCTTCCTGCCCGCCGCCTGTAATCACACACATACGGTCTACCAGCGCGGTGTAACTTTAGCGAGTTTCCAACAGACCATGTGTGTGTGGCAGCGGTGAGTGTGGGGTTGTCGGTGGCGTTATAGCTGTGAACGTAGCTGTAGCAGTGTGTGTACAGTTTATTTGTCGGTGAATGCTACAACTCCTCAGCTCAAGCGAGCTCAAGACGGGAGCCAACTTCCTGTAATCTTGCAACGCTGGCTCAGACTCTCTTAAGGTGGCTGGTGGTTCCAGAGGGTTACAAAATCTATTCAGCATCACGACACGTTCTCATTCCAACTCGTCACATACCGCTGCTTTATCACGCCCCTTGGCGTTACTAGGTTTAGGGAAAACAACACGGTTGGGTTTAAAACTACTATGTTTGTACAGTGAAAATGAAACTGAACGTTGTGAACACGGGACACGGACGAACAGCTGATTGTAACGGGACACGAACAGCAGTCTCCTACGCCTTGTGTGTTTGTTGGACCCATCCACCCGGTGAGTGTGTCTTCACTCTTTAAACTACGTCACCACAGTCACTCACGGCAAACTTTCTCTTTACATTGTAGTTAATGAAAAGCCTGGTGCGTCTCATACTGGTGCAAAAGGGTGCCTTGTGTGGCGATATCGAATGCCGATGGCCTTGACAAAGCGTTGGTATTTGATGCCCGGGGAATGAGAATAGGCTGGCATCACATACCTAAGAACTCTTTTTTTAGATTTGATAAATCAATTGTGACTGACCCATTCACCTGAAACCTATAGTGAACTTCCTTTACCTGCCGCCCAGAGGGTTATAACATGATGGAGCTCCTAAATGATTCATCCCCGTCATTAAATATCTACGCCCATCACATATTGGCTTCATGAAAACTAAATATGTGGAGCCTTGACACTATTTCTCAAGTCCCTGCCATTGAAACCAGCATGATAAAGGCTAACAGTATGTACCGTTTAATGTGTTCTCCCTGCTTTCTTTGTAGCTGCTTACTAAAACATGAAAAGACCTGTATTCCATCCACATTGCACTTCTAATCAATAAATGTGCTGGTGGTGCCACTCGCTGGTGCTAATCATAGCTATGCGGAGGCGTGGGGGTGTGAGCTGGAGCCGGGTTCACACACTGCCAGAGACATGAGAGCTGCACCACTAATATCTCATTATCATGGATCTGCTGATTACTTTGCCAGAGTCCCACCCTGCGTCGGCCTTTTCCTCCTCATTTGAATACATTTAAATACGGATATGGAGGATGAGGAAGGCAAAGTGATAATTTGATAGCCGAGGAGACAGGTTAAAGATGTTCCTGTGAATCCTCACAATTTTTTTGTATTTTTTTACGACATGGGCTCTCACTTATTTCCTGGTTCAGTAAAAAGGGAAGAGGTGTGACCTATCACATATAGCCCAAGCTCCATCAGCTGGTGCTGTTTTAATCAGCAATGTCACCACTCCAATCAGCCTCCATCCAGACACTTCCCTCCTTTCTGATGTTTGCAAATTATTCAGCAAATGTTTCCCCCATGGCATAGCTTTGGTTCTGTAGAGGGAGAATTGATTACTGATTACAGCTGACCCGTTTTGCACATGTAAGCTTTTTTTGTGTGTGTAATTTTGCCTGTGATCTAGCGTTCCTCTGTTTATATCGGCAGTCAAAAGATGGGCAATGTGGCACAGATGGTGCTTTATGCGGGATGATTCCTCAACAGACGTTATTTGAATGGTTATTCAATGTTAAATGCGATAAGTGCTGAGGGGGGGGGGGGGGGCAACAGAGGAAGAGAAAAGCAGGAGTTTGTTTCTGCTACATGTGCTTTGCATATTAATCAACTAACAGAGCGCCACATATTCACATAGGCGCAGTGGGATGTATAGACCCACACCCCCACACATGGACTCACACAGGAGCTACATGCATGTAGAAAACAAAACGGTCAACAGAGCTCTGATTAGGTTAGTGTCTGCTTTATTGTTCTTTGGCTGACTGAGCAACAACATTTAGCTTTATTAAATCTGCACATTTCTCCTGAGAATACCTAAATTACATCGTATATACTAACACAGAGATATGATGCAGAGGGCACCGAGAATAAGCTGTTATACTTCCATGTTCTGTTCCAGAAGTAAGAAGACATTTGTAACAAAGCTTTATTAAATGTAGTGTCAGTGTTTATTCAGTATTTCTGTTTATAGTAGCCTTTAATGAACACCATTTCCTGTAAGCCCCAGAACCACTGTGGGTTAAATGGGAGCGAATTTAGACGTGTCTGTGATAACAAAAGGGACAGAGAGGACAGAACAGATGTTTTAAGTAGGGCTGTCAAAGTGAACGTGATAATAATGTGTAACGCAAATTCATGTTAACGCCACTAATTTATTTAATGCATAAATGCAACTTGCGATTTTTAGGTTAGGTATGAAACTAGAAAACCTAAAGAATCCGTCGGTATCAACCATGTCATACTAGCTTGTCATGAAGGAGGTTAAATAACGCTCCAAACTTGTGCTAAATTTTGACGAGGAAAAACTGGCATTGCCATTTTCAAAGGGGTCCCTTGACCTCTGACCTCCAGATATGTGAATGTAAATGGGTTCTATGGGTACCCACGAGTCTCCCCTTTACAGACATGCACACTTTTAGATAATCACATGCAGTTTGGGGCAAGTCATAGTCAAGTCAGCACACTGACACACTGACAGCTGTTGTTGGGCTGCAGTTTGCCATGTTATGATCTGAGCATATTTGTCCACTCCCATGTTGATAAGAGTATTAAATATTTGACAAATCTCCCTTTAAGGTATATTTGATATAGACAAAAAAATGTGTGATTAATTTGCAATTAATCGCGATTAACTTTGGACAATCATGTGATTAATTATCTTAATCGATTGAGAGCCCTAGTTTAAAGACATAACATATGTCTCAACATATTCTCATCCCAACTCGTCACGCCCCTTGGCATCACTTTATTTTTGGCGTCAAAACCACTATAGTTACCCTTGGCGTCGCTTTAGGATGAGGCAACAATTAGAAAGAACTACATGGTCGGGCTTAAAACTACTATGTTTGTACAGTGAAAAGGAAACTGAGCGTTGTGAACACAAATGAACAGCTGATCGTAACGTGAAATTGAAACTTAACACACGGGACACGAACAGCGATCTCCTGGATGAAAGTTTGTTGGACCCATCCACCTCCCCTCCTGTCCGGCCTGTGTGTGTCTTTTTGCTCTTTAAACTACGTCACCACACTCATTTCTCAGAGTGTTTGCTGTTGCCATGGATTGTTGTTAATGGAACGCCTATGTGTTTCATACCGGTGCTAAAGTATGCTTTGTGCGGCGGTATCGAACAAGCAAGAAGCCCGTTCTCATTCTCAGGGCGTTCAATACCGAGGCTTTGTCTCGGCCGTCAGCGTGAGTTAGCACATAGAAAGTGCGCCAGGAGTGTGGTGACGTAGTTTAAAGAGTGAAAAGACACTCACCGTGTGGGCGGGGGGTTAGGTGGATGGGTCCAACAAACACAAGGCTTTCATCCAGGAGACCGCTGTTGCTGTTCGTGTCCTGAAAGTTTCATTTTCACTTTACAATCAGCTGTTCGTTTGTGTCTCGTGTTCGCAACGTCAAGTCACATTTTTACAGTACAAACGTAGTACTTTTAATCCCAGTCATGTAGTTTTTTCCCAAACCTACCTGTTTTTGTTGCCTAAACCTAAGCAAGAGTTTTTTTTTTAATTCACAACATTAAGCATGTGTTTACTGCGACCAAAACGTGAGGGCGAGGGGTCTGACAAAGCGTCATTATGTGACAAGTTGGGATGAGAATGTGTTGGCTGCTCCTGCTGTTGTTACCGTGGTCATTTTGCTGCTCTCCTTTACTCTCTCGCTGGCGATTATCTTCCTTTCGTCCGGCCACGGCATTGTCCATTGCTGCTACTGTATGTGCACTCCAGGGATTGGCTCAGTCAGTCTAACATCTCGTAAAATAGAGGAAGCTTGGACGGGTACTAAACCTAACATTTTTTGCACGCATTACTCATGCGTTAAAGGATCATTCTGGTTACTTGTGTCTTATTTTTATAGATTTGGCCATTATTATGATACCATTGTACTTAACCAAAGTAGGAGACCTGGGGAAACAGCAACACTGCTACAATGAGCCAACATAAAACCAAGGGTTTAACCAGATTATCCAAACAACAACAATCTCCCATTGGACAGCATGGGTAACAATTTTACCCTTCACCCTTGTTTTCTCTTCCAAATAACCTGAGCTAATCTGGGGTTTTGTTAAAATCCTCTTTGATCGTCGTCTTGTCCTTCTATGTTCCCCTGTCGGGGTTCCTTTCAGTGATCTCACCTCATTTCCAGATTTCAGTAATGAACTTGGTAAGAATAATGCTGTTGAGTATTATTGTTATTGAGGTGATTGTTATTGTTAGGTGAGGTCGTGTTGCTCTGGCTCTATCTGGTTGGCGTGGAGAGGAGGTCGTTTTTTTTGTTAAACCTAACTAAGTGGTTTTGTTGCCTAAACATAACTACGACCATTTCACGGTAACGATGTGGCGTTAAATGACAAGCGGAAAGCCTAAAATGCGTTATCATGACATGCGTCATGACTTTATACGCCTTCCCATGAGATCAGGTTGGTGTTCCACCTCATCACCCATGTGTAGATGTTCGTAGCTCCAACGAAGTCACAAGTCAAACTCAATGGTTCAAGTGCTGCTCTCACAAATGGGGGATGTCAATGCTGCATCCACTTGATTGAACTAGAGAAAAGATATGTATGGGTAAGGTTAATAAAAGTGATATTTGATATTCAGTTTGAAGTATAAAAACTGAGTGAACTCATTTGTAATGGCACAGTACAATGGCAATGGTAATGGACTCGTTTAACTCTGTTGTGTTAAACTAGTCCATTGCAGAGGCTCACCTCACTCCTCAAGCTTACACAATTTGCATATGGATGATTATTTGCATGTCTATCATTATCCATTATCCAAGCTCCGAACAGAAGCAAATAGCACGGCTTATTATGAAACGCTTATAAAATGCTTCACTTGTGTCTGTTCTAATTTCAAGCTCGCACAGAATATGACATGAGACGGATGTCCCTGCTAAGTCCTTTGGGACTTGCCTTTGATAAAAGGGCTCCATATAAATAAATTAACTTGATCTTAATACTGAATTATCATGGTACATAAAACCTCATTGCATCCCTCATAAATAAAATGACTATCAAAAGCCGCCTTGTTGTTGACAGTTACAGTTACAAGAATTAGTATAAATGATGTCAGTAATATCTGACTGAACTGAACTGGTAAACAGTTTTATTCTTATTATTTTGTGAAAGCTCTTTGAATTTGCATTAATTATGTGAATGATATGATCCTCACATAAATGTTGCACCAATTCGATAATTTTCCATCAATCCATCGGTATCTGTGTGGATGGATATATTTTATGGATATCTTTTGTAGAACTAAGATATTAGGATTTTGCATAAATAAGAACCTCTTTAATAATAACAGATTTGCTTGTTTTTCATTTCTGCCCCTTCTTAATGAAGCTCAGACAAGGGAAAATCATGGTGGGCGACCCAAAGATGCTGCATCCCGTCACAGGTGTTAAAACACCAGAAAGCACGCGGAATCGCAACAGGAGTCGCTAGCATGATCATAGTTGTCACTCATACTTCTTACTTCAACTGTGTCCCAAAAGATTCCATGTTGTGTCGGCAGGATGTTTCGCTGGATGCCTCTTAGATGTTTCAAAATGTGACATTTGCTTGTGATTTGGATCAAGAGGCGCCACAGGGACTGATGAAATTACTTTCCACAGAAAGCCGGGCTGTTATTCCCATCTCTGTTCAGTATGTATGATTATTTAGAAGAGGATGGCAAATAAGATAATAATAAATGGAGGCATACAAAATGGATTGCATTTCTGAAGGTAAAATTGGCCCAATAAAGAGTGAGCTCTCAGCTGAGATGTACAGCACTTGGAAGTACTGTGGTGAAGGTAAGTGACCACTGAGACTAACGGGATCGGATTCTGAAACTCTTGACTAACAAATAACTGTGTCATAGGAATTTACTACAGGATTTACAACAATCACAGCTTCACCGCAATTTTGTCCCCTTGGGGGCAGAGGAACAAGCTGAAAACACAACATCTGAAGTAATATCACCTTAGAGAGTTGCTGAATCAATATTGTTGGAGAACATGTTAGAAAACAGTTGCTTATTTATACGTCCAGCAGATATGGAGCAACATTAGCATTCATTTGTAAAAAGTGGCCACTATTCACTCTCCGATTAGCTCCTGAGAAACATATCTGTCTCTTTAGCTGCTCAGTGTTCCACTATGTTCATCAGCTAAGTGTCTGTCTGAAGAACTTTTTGACGAAAACAGCTGCCTACTGCTGCAAATGGGTTGGGTTCAAACCCTGTAGGGTTCATCCTCTGGATACCATGAATGTATGTAGAAAATTTAATTCTGGACCAAATTGGTGAACCGACTGACAGACCGTCATTGCCATTGCTAAAGCCTCAACACTTGTATCGATAAAAATGTGGTAACTTTTATGATGATGCTCTTTGTTTCAGGCCAGCTGCGATAAAACATTACAAGAAACTCTAATATCTGATGCTGTTTATATCATCTTTGGGGTGTAGCTACAGGATGTGAAAAATAACAGAACAGAAGGCAGATCTTTGACTTGATATTTGACAGATCTTTGATTTTTACTTTAGTAACTTGCAAACCTAATTGGATTTGATATGAAATTTGAAAGGATTCAGATATGATTCTGATTCAATAAAATGCTATTGATACCCAACTGAACTGCTGGACACCAGACTGGTGAGAGTTGTGGGCCAGAAACCAAAACAATGTACTAAAAGTAGCTAAAAGGCTGAATCCTGCTAAAAGGAACTACAGAGTTCAACGTATCCCCGTACAACGGTTCTTATATTTTCCGAAAAGTTATTTTATTATTTTTCATGTGTTCTCCCACGCATATCCAGCAACAGGAGCGCCCCTGCGCTGTTTAAGCAAAAAAACACAACTTGGTTAGGTTTAGGAAAAGATCGTGGTTTGGGATAAAATAACTACGGAAGTGGCGTTATTTAAGTATAGAAGATATGTAACAAATAAGTCACCGTTTGGGTTAAAATAACTACGGAAGCAGCGTTACTTAAATACAGAATTACGTGACAAATAAGGCACGTTGACTTTAGGTTTCACACGAGACATAAACAGCGGTCTCCTGGGTGGAAGTCTGGTGTTTTTAGACCTCTCCATCCATCACGACCTCCTCCACGTGGACTTTGGCGCTCTTTATACTACGCCACCTGTCCTGGCTCACGATTACGTGGGTTATATACGTATTGTAGATAATTACTTTTCATAGCTACGGACAGTGTATTAGAAAAGCCTGCAGAATTACGTGATTATTCTTTGTGGGTATTCACATCATGCATTGTCATTTGATCCGTGGTTGATATAAAATATATTGATTTGTGCAACTTTAAGAATCAATCAAATGTTGGCAAGTTATGTTTGCAGTCTTGACCTCTTTTACCCGACGGACTTATTTAGTTTTTCTTATCATATTTCATTATTATAATAAACTACTCCATTTGGAGTCAAAATTATACAATTTTAGTTGTTTTTTTATAAATTTTCTACTGTGCACAATGGTAAAATTTGATGATGCACAGGGTAAATGTCATGGCCAAAGGCTCCATTGTGTGCACATAGCCTCCTGTAGTGGATATCAGTAGTATTTTAGAGCCAGATTCCCTTTCAAGAGGTAGAAAACCCATTTGGCACACATTGGGTATCCAAGTGTGCCAGATGGAGAGTCCTCCTGGTCCTATCTTGTCTAAAACCTTTGTAGAATCTATGTGCTTTGTGCTATTTATATCTGCTTTGGCTCAGTTGTAGTCAAGGAGTTACTGAATGAATTCAGTGGCATCATTGCTATAATGGTGTTAGCCACTGTCTAATCTAGAAAACATGTCAGGCGAGGATGAAAATGTAAATATTTCCTTTGTTTCATCACAATTTACTCAGGCACAGTAACAGTCACAATGTTACTGACACTGGGGATGAATTCTCTGAGGTCTTACCTATCCATAGAGACCAAGATCATGCATATAGACCCGGTAGTTGTGGAGCTATTCTTGATTTATTTTGGGTATGTCTGTCTAGGCGAACAACACCTTCCAGAACCCTGTAGGGCTTAAGAGGTTAAACTTTATTATACTCATCATATACATACAGGTACATACATGGAATTTGACCTCTGCATTTACCCATCCTTAGCATTTTAAGAGTAGTGGTACTTTGACAGGGGATCATGGGGGATTCGAACCTGCAACCTTGCGGGACAACCCGCTCTACCCACTGAGCTACAGCCGTCTAATAAAATGAGAAGCAGTTGTATGCAAACAGCAGCAGGAGGTCGTTGTACCACCTTCTTGTAAGTCTTCTGCAGAGATGAAGGAACTGCTCACATTAGAACTGGGATAGGCTTCTACTAAATACTCATTTGTCCAAGCGTTGTTTTAATACTCTACTGTATATAATGACATATTGCTTCCTCCATTTAGTGTAGATTTTACAGATAACATTGTTTAGTAGACTTGGGAAGTTTCTGCCTTTAGGCATTCACATTAATAATGCATTGATGGCTGGAACTGTGAGTTTGAGCACAGAAACAAATGTTTTCTGGAGTGATAAGAGCAACTTCTCGTGTTGAAGGAAATGATCTCTCCTGATGGCCCTGGTCTCTCCCTTCATCTCTAATTATCCCTTTTCTGAGCCAATCATTTTATTGTAATAATTCTAGTCACGCATAGAAATGAGCCATGTCCTCTTCTCTAGTGAATATTTATAGCGCAATGCAAAGCAGTCGACTGCATTCTCCCTCCAGGCCAGACAATTTGGACTTCATCAATATGTATTTCCAAGGACTTCTGGAAAAGGCACTTCAAAGGAACTTCATCAAGGATTCCTTTTGTCTTTTCAGCCGGTCTTATAACTGAGCCCACATGCCCTCTTCCCTCTCTTGGTTTGACGTACATCAATAAATTATTCCTCTCAGGGTTAGCATGATGTCTCACTCAGAGAATTTCCTCGCTCTGCATTGGGGGGAGAAAATGGCACCGTGACATCCATCCAGACAGAGTTTTTATGTCAGTATAAATGCATGAAGATGTAATGATGTCTGAAAAAAAATGCGTCGGAAAATGAGCTGGAATATTTCAACAAGTAAAAATGCAATTTATCCGCTGTTAGGGTGTCACATTTACTAACTGGGCCAAACACAAGCAACGTGTCTTATACCCAGGAGGCAGTGCAGTGGGAGATGTAAGGGGATGGGATCCCCTTGTTTTACACAAATAATTCAATGCATCCCTCAGTTAACAAAAGATTGTACCCACGCCTTTTCTCCCCCCCGCTGTACAAACAAACAATCTGCACCTTATGGCATATCTGCAGAGCAAGGTGGTCCTGAAAACGGTGTAAACCTCCCTTGTTCATGCTTGCCTGCAGCTAAAGTTCAGACTTTCCTCCATGTTTTGCGATTAGCCAGTTCTCTTCCTGTTTTTAAAGTCTCACTGCCTTCATGTCAGTGAAGAATGGTTGCAAAGCTGGGCCCGGAGAACTTGATACCATCTGAAAGAACAAATACAAGACTTCTCCTCTTCTTTTCAAATGAAAAATGGGATCCATACAAAACAGTACAGTACACCCTTTGTCTTTTTGCTGCTACAGCATCACTTTTACAAATATGACCAGAAGCTATTGGTGGCTAATGTTAACGAACTTTAGTAGGGGTTGACCCAGAATAGTCGACTATTCAACTGTGTGAAAAATGTGTTATGAATGTCTGATTTTACATAGAATTGCTTGATTTCTCCCAATAAATGATGATGTATAACCTATATTGGTTTAAATACCAGCCTAATAATGAAGACTGTTGTAAAAAAATTTAAAATAACTCCTGTGCTTTCAATCTCCTTAGTGTGTGTGAATAAATCACCGTGTAGACTTAAGTTCCACTATCCAAATTTGCATCTTGGTGATAGCCTCAGAAAGGCTAAATAAGGCTACTTTTTCAAAATCAAAGAATATATTTATTAATCAGAGCACTCACATAAGAACACAGCACTATCAGAGTGCTAAATATACATTTTTTTTTAAATTTATGAATTATTCTGTAAAATCAGTAGAGGGAGGGGCGTAGAAACTGCTACACACAACAAACTGTGTTGACCATTATTCTGAAATAACAGCTAAGCGATAATCACAAGTATCTTGGCCAATATATATGTATATATATATATGTATATATATATATACATATATATATATATATGTATATATATATATATATATATACATATATATACATTTTTGGGCGATCAGATGGCGAGCACTTCTGTTGTGTAAACTGCTCAGAAACCCCCTTAATATCAATCTAGTTAGGAAAGCTATCCATCCTCTGAATGCTCTAGGTCTCTAGTTTGATCCATCCATCCTCTGAATGCTCTAGGTCTCTAGTTTGATCCATCCATCCTCTGAATGCTCTAGGTCTCTAGTTTGATCCATCCATCCTCTGAATATCCTAGGTCTTTAGTTTGTGGCTGAAAAGTTTCATGAGGCTGTGATTATCCTAGAGGTCACCACAGGTCATTTTAGTTTCTTGGATCTACAAGAGTCTCAGCTTACAGTCATACCCATTTTTAGAATAGGCGGAAATCACACATTTGTACGGCATGCAAAGGACATCATGGTTTTTGCCCCAAACTGCATGTGATTATCATATCTGTAAAGAGGAGACTCGTGGGTACCCATAGAACCCATTTTTATTCACATATCTGGAGGTCAGAGGTAAAGGGACTACTTTGCATGCCATGCCAGTTTTTCCATACCAAAATTTAGCTCAACTTTGTAGCATTTCTTAGCGTTCTTCCTGATATGCTAGCATGACATGGTTGGTACCGATGTATTCTTTAGGTTTTCTAGTACCCAGTCACTCTAGTGCTAACTTTTCTTTCTCTCTAATAGAGCCTTCCACAGCCTCTGAAAGACGTAAATTCAGCCGCGGGCACCGGCACCCTCAAGGAGTGGAAGAGGTAAATTCTTGTCACATGACTTGTGGTGTGCTTGCTGCTTTGGAAAAAAGTTTTTCGAAAAGACGCATCAAATGCAGTGCTGTTGCACTTAAAAACGCTAAATGAGCTTTTATCCAGTTGTTATACTTGTTAAATCCTCTGCCATTTTTGTCATTACTTTAATGTAATTGTTTTACCCTTTGGGTTGGTGAATAATGAAAAACTACAGATCGTTATACAAAAAAGAAACTTCTTTTTTGTGCTATCGTGTTATACTGTAGCTGAAACATCCCGGTGGACTTTAAAAGCGAAGGAATGCAGGATGCACAGAAGGTCATCTAACTTTATAGTACCCTGGAAACTTAATAATGCATCAGCCAGCAGAATGTTGATTGATTGTGTAGCAAACTGGGAAGCTCTCCCACCGCGTCTCTCCCTGGGCCGAAGCCGGAGGGATGCATCCTTACAGCACCTGCAACTCTGCCCCGGGCTGAGCAGGAGATGCATAATACAGTCATCATCCCTTTGGCATCAAACAGGAAGCTCCAAAGGCCATACAGGATGTGGGTTTTGCTGCTGTCTCTCATATGGGGACTACTCCCCCCCCTAACCACAGATCCCTCTTTGCTGGCAGCAAACTGTAAAGTCTGAAGATGAAAACACAAGAACTGAATGTTATACTGTGCATCACGTTTTTTAGAACAAAGATTGGGAGCACATTAACAAAGTGTTTCGTTCAATACTGGATCAGCAAAGTGTCAAATAGAAACAGTCGATCTTTAGGTCAGTTCAACTGTCTAACAAAAACTTTGCCCTGAAATGTTTCCCTGGAGGATTCTTATTGATTTCAGTGACCTCCTTGACCTTTCATCTAGTGCCAGCATCAGATCAAAACTTACTTTGAGGTTAGAATCGTGTGTGTCTGTGTGGTCTGTTCTCTTCCCAGAGGCCTGTACTACGAAGTGAGTTCAACATACCCAGGGTATATTCTCGTTATCTGGTTTAACTAACCCTAACAACTAAGCGGTCCCACGACGGTGGTTATAAAACTGGGTAAATCAACCCAGGGTTTCTCAGGCTGGATATGAGCGCGTTCACATGAAAGGGGCGGGGTTTGCAGCATCTGACCAATCATAAACAAGTCTACGGTCAGCAGAGCGGCATGTTTTACAAACTATAATATTAGACACATACGAAGAAGTTAAACACATAATCAAGACTAAAATTAACACAGTTGAAGCTGCCAAATGCAGGAAGGACAGCTGGTAAAAGAATGTGTGAAAAATGTGTAAATTAACAGACTTATTAATTTAACGGAACACTCAAAAGTCAGATATAGTCGTCTAGATGGGGCAGTGATATTATAAATAACTTTCAGCATAGAACAGATTAATGGATTACACTTTAATATGTTCTTTGACAACAATGTGGCGTGTGTGAGTATTTCAGCCTTCTTTCAGCTGCGTCCCGTCTCCAGTGGTGTGAAACGGACTTGAGAGCAAGTAAAAAAAATAAATATAAAAACATAATTCAAAGCGGTAAACACCCACAGCATCCAGCCAGCTGTTCTTCCTGCATCTGTCAGTTTAAACTGTGTTTCTTTTAGTCTGGATTATGACTGGAACTTCTTCATATTTGTGTAATATTATCATACGATCTGCTCACCGAGCTCTGATTGGTCAGTAGGCGGTGCTTTTATACGAGTTGATCTCTTATCTGGAACATAACATAGCAGGTTAGCTATTCAGCATCAGTTACCATGGTGATCTACCCCGGTAAGAAGTGAACCACCGTCGTAGGACTGAAAACCCTGAAGGGGTTAACCCGTAAGTTACCTCGCTAACGTCAAATCCTGCTTCGTAGACCAGGCCACGGGTCTCCATGGTAATGAGGACGTTGTGTGGTCCAGGGCGATACCTCGAAGTTGCTATTCTTCATTATGTTTGTAATCTATCTGTAATGTTGACGTTGTAATTGTCTATAATGTAAGGGGTGTCATGATTTCAATTCTAAATCAGAAATCAGCTTCTGATCTTGATCATCGAAAGCAAAATCAGTGCTCACTTTATTTTTCTCCACCCCACTTCTATGTGACATCTACAGTTCACTTGTAATCTCCCCCTGATCATCCCTGTCCCCCACCCCTACCACTATAAAAGAAAAGAGGGTGGAATGTGAAGGGGTTAACAGGCCAATTGCAAAATTACCCTTTGCATATAAACTATTGCATTGCACGCTTTATACAAGCTTTACATTTTCTGTTCCCCATCAGCAGGCTTTTAAAAATTGTAAAAGTGTTATTTCCTTGTGTGTGGTGATTGCTCTGTCCAACAGTGGGGGAGAAAGGTGAGCAGGTTCAACATGAGTTGATGACTGCAGCCGCAGACAGCTAACAGATAAAGAGTTAAGTAAAGCTGTATGACATCTGTCTGAAAATACCAGATATGGTGTTTTAGTTTGCAGGCAGCAACTTTTTTTTTTTTTCCAGCACTTTGTATAAAACATGACAAAGTTTTACTTTAATTACAACAATAAAACAGCACAAAACAGGTGTTTATTGGCAGCATAATTCACAGTGCAGTGAATTATTCTATTATAATTCAATTGAATTGGCTTACATCTGGCTCTCAATTCTATGTACTGTGGTGAAATATTACATCTAATAACACATTCATGTTATGGTTTTGTTTTTTTCGGCGAGCTGAAATCTCAAAATATATATTTTCAAATATTTTACCTCTATGGAGGACATTAAAGTTCCCTGATCAAGTCCCACAAAAAGAGTTGTACTAAAATAAGTATTTTACTGATTTTATTAAAAACTCCCTGCTAGAATAAAATTTATATATAATAAAGAGAAGGATTGGCTTGAAAGAAAATCACTCAACCTTTGAACATACAGTATTTTTTTATCCTTTATCATTCATCCGTTCAAGGTGATGAAAAGCATACAGTCGCCCACTGTATTCTTGAACTGACTTGTAGACGGATTACAGCGCGGCTCTTATCAGTCCTGAAAGCCAAAGCATTCTTGATGTCAGAGCAAGTTTGACAAATGAGTGCGAGACGCTCTCTTACAGCCTGTTTGTCATCATGACTGTGACAAGCACCGCGCCGATCTGAAAACAGGCAATCTGCTCTCTCACTGCGATAGGAAGCGCTCGCCCGGCGCGGTATGTTCACACTTTCTAAATTTGCCAACGAAGAATAGAGCCTGGGAAAAGTGCAAGACAGCTTTTTTACATCCCTGAACATTCCACCGGTGGCCTTGTTACAGCTCGCCACATCTGTAAATTTCCTCCGATACCGTCGTTTTCACTCCGCCAACACAGTCGTAAACACTTTCATGAAAAAAAAAATATAAAGTGCAGAAACTTTTTTCTCCAGCACAGACAAATGCATAAGAGCCAATGAGTGCAAAGAGAGGCTTTTCTTGACAGAGAGCTGCGATTCTTCACCCTGCGGGAGCCATTGTGTTGAGCCCAACTGCCGGTACCGCCAAAGAGAGCCTCTGATCCCTGAGAGCTTCCTGTAATGGTACTGTGGCCCTGAGGTGGGTCACTGAAAATGACATGCACAGATGTTCATGTGGCTCTGTTGCAGGAAACCAATATAATAGGCTGCCGTCAATGAACCTGTCACACCGAGCATTCCCTACCAATTCCCCCCAGCCAGATGATGCCAGACCGCGTCCCTCCGGTGAACAGAGAGGGATCCCAGAAGCTCTGTTACTCTTTAAGATTCTCTCAAGAAGACACATGAGGACTGAGGGAGAAACGTGTTTGCCATCTTGCTGGCAGATCGTCTCTTTATGGATGTCCCATCAGCCCAGGTAATAAAAGTGCGAGCCATTAGAGGGCCGAGGGGAGAGGGGGGGGGTCTGACGCAGCACAGGATGGAGGGTGTGTTCAAAGGGACAGCGGAGGGTTTAAGATGGTAAGCAGCATTAATGAAAATCCCACACCGCTATCTGGTTCCCATTTGATGGAAGGCTTTGTTTGAGGGATCCGAGGCCTACACAGGAGCAACTGCACATCAATACCTCACTGGCTCTGTCCCCTAAAAGTGTTGTTCATATGTAACTTATTTACTAGCAAATACATTTTGTAGGAATTGTAATAGGCTACTCACCGGATTATTTTTTTTTTTCTCTACATAATGTGAAACATTTGCATTGAACCCAAAGGGGCTCTCTAACCTTTAAAGCTTGGGAAGGTTAACATTGGAGAAACCAGCAAGAGTTCACTGGATTTAAAAAAGATTATCCAACAGAAAAGCCAGCCCAGTGTTGCCAAGTCTTTCAAATGAAAGTATAGCTAACAGTACTAGCTCCAAAAGTCAAAAGTTGCCAAGTTGGCAACACTGACAGCCGTCCCTTCAGGCCTCCCTCTAACGCCACTCCCCGAAAAGTATTATTATGAACTTAAACACATCATAATGATATATAAATACATATCTGTGAAAACTTTATATAGTATTTGTGTGATCTGTCTGAACTCTTGGCTTTTTTACAACCTGTCTGATCATCTGACTGTTTCTTGACTTGTTGGACTTCATTGTCCAACACTGTGTTCCCAGATCTGAGCAATTAACTTGGTGAGTCCAATGTTATCACAACTGATAGAAACAGTGGGCAAGACTACAAAAATCTGACCCAAGTTGTAATGACAGGAATTATCGTTTAACCAGAACCAGCATCTTTTTTCCAATGCCAACCATTGACCCAAACTTCTTCCTTATAACTTCTGTCCAAGGCTGTAGTCAAAACCACTCAAGTCAAATCTCAGGTAAGTCCATGGCTGAGCAGCTTCAAGATGGAGTGAAGACAGAGGATGAATGGGGAAGAGATGAAGTCATGACCGAGACCAAAAACACATTTCCTAAAATTGTGATTACAACTGTGAGAAAAAAATGGGCTTAAAACTTCACATCTAAATGAGGATGTTTGGTTGTTACATGTCAAATAGTAATAATGGAAGTTGATATTAAAGGATCTTTGCATCTGAAAGCTGAAAGTTAACTGACAGTCTGCAGGTCGCTGGGCAGGAAACAAAGACTGTAATAAGCAAGACTGATGGCTGAGCAACACATTCTCACTCCTAAACACTAACGCCTGGTCAGTGGTCCTACGCTTCAAACTATGACGCTCTAAGTACCTCCATAGTCAGTTTTGGACAAATCAGGGACAGCGTGTCTTGTTACATGCATAGTCTCTTTTCAAAATAAACTTATGACTAGTTCACACTACACGACTTTAGCCCAGATTTTCAGCTCGGAGCTCGAGCATCACGTGTGAGCTGCTGAAGGAGGTGATCTGAGAGGCTCGCCAACGCTCATCGATGCCTCGCAGACACATTCCAGATATCTAGCGTGCTAAATATCTGGACCTGTCGGGGACTAGGGCCACGAGCTACAGCCAATGAGAGCGCAAGACACGGATTGAGGGGAAACCTGGTGGAGGAGGGGTCGCCTGGAACAATTACTGTATGTGTTGCATTTGCAACACGGAGCAAAGTTGTTGTTACACCTAGAAGAATAAATAGTAAAAAAGGAAACCGTTGGAAACAGGCTAACTTGTAAACATGTGCCAACAACAACATCAGCAATGTGTCTCGTGTATGGTACCACGTCATTTACCGTGTATTTCTCGCGTGTTCTCGTGACAAAACGTAGTTCGGAGACCAGAAAGATGTTGTAGTTTGTGACACCCTGTCGCTGCTCAGTCATGTAGTGTGAAAACCACAACGACTTGAAGACTCCCGAGTACAAGACAGCAAGTTGTGTAGTGTGAAGAGTACAGAGATCTGACGACTTTGAAAGTCGTGTGGTGTGAACTTGGATTTACGCAACGAAACTAAGTGTTTAGGTTTAGGCAAGAAAACTATGTGGTTAGGTTTAGGAAAACATTGCAGTTTGGGATAAAATAAGTGCGCTTGTTACATAACTGGCGTTAGTTAAATGCGGGAGTTACATAACTAAAGTAAGCTAACATAAGTCAACGTTGACTTGGTTTCACACGGGACACAACCAGCGGACTCCTGGGTGAAAGTCCTGTGTTTGTTTGACCCAACCATCCGCCCCGACCTCCTCCCTAAACGGACTTTTTGCTCTTAAAACAACGTCAGGTTGCTCTGAGCGTCTAATAATGAGAGGGATGTGTTTACATTAGAGTTAGTTGAAAGCTCGGTGCGTCTCATACAGACGCTAAAGGTAGCTGAACTATAAATCAAAACCTACACTGTACAGTAGGTCTGCTGTTGGTTAACCCCTTGCATTAACTATAAATCCACTTTAAGAACGTTACACTTCATGGATTGAATACAATCTTTCCAGCAAACTTAATCCAGGCAGCAATCACATGAACCATTTAGTGTTTTTGCTGAGAGAATTAGTAAATAATACGTTCCAGGACTAAGAGCAATAAGTAATGCATAACTAAATCCAATTGTCACTGAGTATTAATAAACACTTTACAGTAAACATGTTATGGTATGGAGATTTCCTTGGACATCACTGAAAGGCTGAATGTACGCTGGTGTTATACCTGCTAAAAACACTCTACTGTGCACACTTCAAAGTGCAGATAGTAATGTGAGCATACATGAGAGTGATGGTGTCTCCACTTGACACTAATGGGATGTAATTGCGGTTTCACAACAAAGACGGGTTCTTATGTATCTTGGCTACAGTTTATTTAGAAGTGAACTTTGATATGATTGCTCAGAGCAGCTACGTTTCCACCTTTGTTAGTTTTTTTTTTTTTTTTTTTAGAAGAGGCATCCTTTTTTCTTACATTACACAATGGCTGCTGTCTGGAATTAAGTGATTCCCTGAACAAGTCCAGACCTTCACAGGCGCCACGAGTACTTAAAGGCAATTGAAAAGGCGTAAGAGATAGGTTGAATCAATAGCCTGTTTTTTCACTTCCCTGTCAACTCCCATTGTTGATATCTCCAGAATGCACACAAAAGGCTGGCAGGCTGCGGCATAAAAATAGCTGGCACCCTGTATGGCAAGTGGAGCATCCTGGGAATAATTGAGAGAAGTGGCACTGGAAGTGACGCGAAGATTAAGCGATTAACGTCCAATAGTAGGAGGCCCAGAGCTCTGGCTTAAATAGGATAGATGCCTGCTGGATACAGTGAATTATACACTCGGTGGTGTATTGTTTAGGTTTCCAGCTCGCCTGTTCAAACTCAAGTAAGACTTTCTTTTCTTAAAACAGCAGTGTGGGCATCTGGGATGAGGGTGATGGTGAGGCATAGAAAGACTGAGCAGCTGATGCAATCCCTTTCCTGTTTCTGCCCTGAATGCTGCAAACATACTTTGACCTGAATCAATGGAATTTTAAAAAACCAGGCTGTGTCTCGACTGGGGTTGCCTAGTGTGTGTGTGTGTGTGTGCGTGCGTGTGTGCGTGTGTGTGTGTGTGTGTGTGTGAGATTGGATGGAAAATGGTGCTCATTGCTGCAGGGGCACAGAATGAATCTATTATCCAGGAGAAGAGTTTTGGTTCAAAAGTGCATTTTGTTTAACAGAATCTTTAACATGTCTCTACTGCGCTGACTCTCAAACAAAAGACCAAACTCCTTCAACAGAATATCATTTTATCATGCAGATGCTTGTCTTCTTCTTAACTGATATGAACCAACTAACATATGACATTCAACAGATACATATTGCATGTACATAAAGCTGCACAAATCAAATATGTTTACATTAATGACTGATCAGTCACGTTAGTGTAACTTTCAACCTTGTTTTCTGCAGTGAAAAAGCTCTGGTAAATCGGTGCCGTGCCTTGTTCCAACAACAATACCCATTATTAAAGACTAGGATTGGGATCAGTACATCTCTAGTACCTGATAGTATTTAGTCTGTGTTGATCTGTTGTGGCAGGAAGGTTTGGACAGGGTTTAGATTCTGCAGCATCATCATTTCATCGCCTAATTGTCACATTGTTTGGCTGGCAGAATATCATGGTGCAGCCAAAGTAGGTGGTGGGACAACCCTGGGGAAGAAATTGACAACTTTTGACCACTGACTGCCTGCCTTCGCCCTCTGGACTTGTTTACCTGGTCTTATGGCCTTCTGTTGCTGCCTTTTGACCCAACAAAGGGTGTTTTCACCATACCTGTTCTGCCTCCTGAATCTGCTTTTGGGTACCAGATCTGTGAATGTTAAACTGTTGGATTCCATAATTGAACTGAATATGTATTATTCACATAACCAAATAACTGTGTAAGTATTAACTGTAATTGGTAAAATAGTTCTGGGCGATACACCCAATACAGCACATTGCCAAGGCAGTTCTGGCAATACTGATGGTGGCAGTTTGCCTTCATAACTTCCAGTAGAACACTATTCTATTGATCCCGTAGCATCACCATCTTTTAGAGCCATCTCTTACACAACCAGTTCACCAGTGAACCCTACAGTATACTACTAGTACATTAATATTAGTATACTTACTACATAAAGTATACTTTGGAAATATATAGTTGAATTTCACTTAAGTATACTTCATAAAATAAACTTGAAGTATACTGCTTTTTCGTAAGGGTAAAAAAAATTAGTTTTCACTCATCATTTCCTGTTTTGAGAGTTACTGTATGTAACAGAATAATTTCTTCTTAAAGTGTCATTTAGAAGCTTTCTACAGTTCAAATAATTAAATCTGCACATCTAGGAAATGCACTCTGATCCCGCTGAGAAATGTTTCTTCACACCACGTTTTATGAAGACAATTTTCATTCACAGTTTGTGTGGATGTAAGAAATGTGAAGAAAAGGTGTTTGTAAATGATCAGTCATTACTATTCACCAGGAGAGTGGCAAAATATTGAAAGGAGGACATGCTAATGAGAAACAAACACATTATGTCTTTTACGCTATTTCATCACAAACACGGGCGCCTGAAGACAAGAGGAAAGCAAGCGTGGAGTCGCAGCTGGAAAATCAAACCGCAGCGTAATGACTGATCAGAGCTTCCCTCGGCGTAGGTGAGACAAAACGCCTGAGCTTTAAGATGCTTCCCTCCCTCTCAGTCCGGCGGTTATGACTGGAAGGAGCAGCTGAGTGTTTGAAGGTGTTTCACAGGGAGCCGTTCTCCAGCCCTGGAGAGACGAGCACAAAGTGTTTCTGATCTCCTGTTACACTTCATTTCAGTCTTTGAATGCATTCACTGGATGTAATTGTTCTGAGGCTGAGGAATAATGGGTTCACTTAGAAATGGAAGACAATGGTAATGTAATATACCTGTGTGTGGGTGTGTGTGTGTGTGTGTGTGTGCGTGTGTCCAGTTACGTCTTTCAAAGATCTTCCAGTTTCTCCAGGCTCTGTATTGATTTGTAACTCCATCTTCTGGCCTCCAGTCCTCAGTCTTTACACACTGATGTGCAGGCTGTTTTTCAATCAGCTCATTTGTTATGTTTCTTACTGACATGTTTGTCCAAAGAAGAGTGTCTGGGGGCCCATTAATAAAATAGGACTGCTGCTACAGAATCAGCAGAATTTACCATCAGAAGTGGCAGTGATCTATTTAGAGATTAAAGCTTGGAAAAAAGTCATTACTTGAATTATTTATGAAAGGTGGACAAAGAACTGGCTAACATGTGTGGAACTATTTCTTCACCCACTTTGATCAGGGCTGTGACGAGTGTAGAGCTTCACTACCCGATTATCGTGGCCAAAAGAATTCACGATAACGATATTATTGCTTGCGATATCTATAGAGAATTTAAAAAAAACATAATAATGCTATCAGTCAAATTCATGTTTGTTATTGTGCATTTTGTCTCTTTTTTGGCAAATTAATTACACTCAAAATACGAGTGTAGGGAGGTGGAGAGAGAGTCTGTATCCAGCGTACAAAAAGAACAATTACACTAATGAATAGTGAAAAGGCAACCAGATGAACTGACAAACAAAAAATCAACAAGACCTAACATCTGCACATCAATACAATGTCATTGTCCATTCAAACAAACTCACTTGCGTGGAGCAGGGGATGGAGAGTTTGTGTGTGAGACTACAGGCTGACAACTAACCATTCTCTGTGATTCTGTGCAGGCAGCTCTTGCATCCACCTGTATGCTGATGACACTATTCTGTATACATCCAGCCCCTCCCTGAGGGTTAGGGTTAGAAACTTCCCTGCAACACAGTTTCAACAGTATCCAACACGCCTTCTCTAACCTTCACCTTCTTCTAAATAACTAATAAAACAAAATGCATGGTCTTCAACTGGAATTTACCTCAAGTCAACTGCCCCCTTGTTATGGCTCCGGCCGTATATTGAAATGTGTTTGTATTTTGTGTCAGAGTGAGTGTCTCTCCATCTTGTGAGGATCTTTGTGTGACTGTGTTTTGTGTGAGTGAGTGTCTTTGTCTGGTGAGGACATCTTTGATTTCCCATTTAGGTGCTCGCTCTCTGATTGGCTGGAGGTGTGGGTTCGGTCTGGGCTGTGTCGGTTGCTGATTGGTCCCTCCATCATCTCGGCAGTTTAAAATGCTCTGGTGCTCAGCAGTCCGGTGACAGCTAACTGACAGCAGCCTCATTCTATCCTCGGCCTCCAAACCTTAGTGGATAAACTTGTTACTTAGAGTGTGTCGAATTAGTAGCCTTAGTGCCCTAGTGGCTTGTGTTATTGTGTGACTTGTAGTAGTCTTTTTCTTTGTTTAAAAATAGTAATTGATTGGTAGGGGTGAGCTGCCATTTTTCTTTTGTGAACTTTTCTCATGTTTATCTGCTGTATCCTAGGGAGCCAGATTTAGTAACTGCATTTTTGTTTGCTTGATTATTTTGTTTAAGGTTAGTCAGGTTGTACAAAAGATAGATTTTGTTTGTTGTTTCGGCCTTTGTTCACCCTGAGTTATATTGTTTCATTTTTGTTTGTTAACTTTTTAGTAATAAATCCATTTTACTAAACTAAAAATCTAGTCCTAAAACTGTGGTTTGGGGACCGGGGAGGGAATATCCTTCGAATTTTTATGTTGCGCTCCTACCCCCCTAGACAGGGGCGTAACACCCCTCAAAATCTCCTCCCTGGATGGGTCAGATATCGAATTTGCCAACTCCTATAAATACCTGGGTATTTGGCTCAACAGTTCACTATCCTTTCAAACGCACATCAACACGCTACTCTCCAAAGTCAGGGCAATAATTGGTTTCCTACCCTTAATAAAGCATCTTTTTCCCCACGCTGCGAAACACACCTTGGTTAAAATGACAATTCTCCCAATCCTGGATTATGGCGACTTAATCTACAAACTCTTCTCCTCAATAAACTGGACGTCATAGACCATACTGCCATTCGTTTTGTCACCGGTGCCCCTTCCAACAGTCATCACTGTAACCTGTATTCTCTTTAGTCAACTGGCCATCACTCCATACCAGGCGTCAGATCCAATCGTATCAGTTAATTTATAAAACTAGCATTGACAAAACCAACCTCCATAGCTCCGCTCACTACTCAATGTCTCCAACAGTAAGCACAATTATCGATCTAGCAAATTCATTAGTCTGGTCATTCCTAAAGTCCGCACCTCCTCTGGTCATCACTCATTCCAGTTTGCTGCTCCTAGTGACTGGAACGAGTTACAAAAGATGCTAAAACTCCAAACCCTCATTCTGTTACCCTCCTTTAATAACTCATTACAAGCGATAGTCTCTGATCATTGCACCTGCTTCTGAATTTGCCTCTCTGGAACATAGCACATATACTGTATACATATACATATATATATATTGTTGTGTACATTATGCTGTAGATATTGTGATGTTTTGATGTTTTAATTTTGTCTGTTTTATTGCACTAATCGTACTTGTGTTCTATGTTCTAATATCTTGTTTCACATTGCCTTCTGTCACTGCCTCTTGGCCAGGTCGTTATGGAAATGAGAATTGGTTCTCAATTGACTTGTCTGGTTAAGTAAAGGTAAAATAAATAATAAATGTAATGTCCACCAACCTGTGAAACTTGTTGATGAGTATGTTAATAATATTGTGATGGCAATGAATCCCTGTAATGGTTGTTTTGCCATTTGTATGCATATGATGTACGGCAAAAACTAAATAAATTAAAAGAAAAAAAGTAAAAAGAAAAGTTAATAAAACTAAACTCTAATAGTCATAAACTAAAATTAAAAGGACAAATATATTCTTATTTTTAACTAGGCCAACAATGTGCTACCTAAAGTTGGAAATGAGTGTTTTAAATTTCCATCATGTGTTCATTTCTAATAAAAATGGAAATGGGCTTGTGGATATGCCAAGATTCTCTCAGGCCTCTTTTGTGGACAATTCGAAGGACAACCATCGAGACCCCTGGTAGGATCCGATTTGCTCAAACGCAACAATCAGAGGACGCTATTTCAATGATCTGGCTTTAAAACTGAATGAGAATAGCAGTAGAATAGTAGTGATTAAAGTTTGTAGACAGCAGAATGTGACTCCAGTAACAATGATGACAAAACCAGAGAGCCGATCACAAATGCCTTTTGGCAGATATAAGCCATCACTGAAAGAGTGACAGTCTGACCGTCAACACGTATTGCCTATCAAAGTAATCTCTCAGGCAAATACCTTCTGCTTGAGAAAGGAATTGAAGCCTCAACTGCTATCAGTAGTCGCTGGATAACACATAATACCTCTCCACCGTAGAATTGGCAACAAATGAGGGAGGAAAATCCCGAAGTCAGAGAGGAATCTGTGAAGAGGTGGTTTTCAGAGGTGTTTTCAGTCTGGCCCAACAAGGAGGACCTGCTCAGGAGACTGGACGCCGACACACACAGGATAATTACAGGAACTATCACCTTTTTAACATACTAAATGATTGGGTACCCACTCATTTGAAGCTTTAAGGGTAAAAGTATGGAAACCAAATGTTGCTTATCTCAAGGTTGTAAAATTAATTTCAAACAACATGCCCCGAGCTTGTGCTGCAGCAACTAAGTCATTTATGAACTATGAGCAATATGAACAATCACAAAACTCATTAACGTAATAGTACAACTTTAGAGGTAATTTTCTCTCTTTCCAAGAATGAAATGAGAAGATTGTCAGTCAAGCACATGTTTTGTTGTAGGCAGTGGTGGGAGAGGCATTCAGATCCATAAAAGGTTTAAAAACAACATTGTAAGAAAGACTCCATTACAACTCCTGCATTCAAAATATTACTTAAAGCTTCAGTAGGCAACGAGTTTTTGGCATCATTGGGCAAAAATTCCATAATAACCTTTCAGCATATTGTAATTCAAGTGTTCTGAGAGAAAACTATACTTCTGCTCCTCCTCATGTCTCTGTTTACAGGCTTTAGAATCTAGCCCATGACGAAAGACTTTGACCAATCACAGGTCATTTCAGAGAGAGAGAGAAAGCGTTCCTATTGGCTGTGCTCCGGCTGGTGGGCGGTGCTTGATATTTCCTCGACAGATCTCAACATGACTGCCGGGTCACAAACGTTCTCATCTTACAGCTAAACAGTAACTACAAGATGATTCTGAGAACATCTGAGGAGAGAAATAGTCATTACAGTAACAGAATATTGATTAATATTTGATCAGCGCTGCCTAGTTTGACCGTTTGGTCGGAGTTCTTGACAGCTGCTCTGAGACGGCAAGGCTCCAGCTCGGCTCTGCTTGGACACAAAGGCACATGATTTTTTTCAGATTACCTGTCTCATGCACTACTGTCAGGATATAGTGACCGTTTTATAACAATAACTTTTTTTAATCATATTTGCTCCAACTTGCTATCATGAAGTATTCAATACTCTTATCGACATGGCAACATTTCGAAAATATGCTTCCTTTATGCAAATGTATGTATTTATTATTGGAAATCAATTAACTATATAAAACAATGACAAATATTGTCCAGAAACCTTACAGGTACTGCATTTAGCATAGAAAATATGCTCAAAGCCAAAAGGTAACAACAGCAACACGAACTCTTGATAAGACTCCTGATAAGAGTATTAAATACTTGACAAACCTCCCTTTAAGGTGCATTATGAGCAGATAAAAAATGTGTGATTACTTTGCGATTACTCACGATTAACTATGGACAGTCATGCAATTAATCGCGATTACCTGCTGAACAGGTAGTACACAGTGGCTTTATCATAGCCTTTTCACTGAAAAGAGGCGAGATATTTTCGATGGGTTCATCACTACCAGCGACACCTTTCACATTTCATATAGTCATTTGATTCATTGTTGATATAAATAATAAATGCTTTATGACACAAATACACACTGTACATTCTCCATATTCTGTATTCATCCTCACTTGTTTATGAAACAGATGCCTATTTCCAGAGCAAATTATCTTTCATATTAGCATACAGTATGGCACTCATTACACATGAAATGTTTTCAAAGAGATACTCTCGCGCAGAGCAACTCATGTCTGTGTTTAGAGAGTTTCAGCTTGCTGTGCATCCTACGCATATATCCTACAGCAAAGCTGATTGTATCACACTAAGCTGACTTTTTCAACTTTCTGGCAACTCGGCTTCAGATAGGGGGAAATTTGCATTAATTAGATAGGCTCTTTGAGTAGCAAGAATATGCTGCGGGATGAATATATTAAAAGGAATTTTGAGACATGCTATAAATACTAAACAACATTGTTTTTTTCACAACTTGAGATAGATATATAGAGGAGTAGACATGGTGCTGGAGCTGTGGAGAGTCTTTTCCATCAAGCGCTTGTTTACAAAAATGGTTAGATGAAAAAAAAAGACAAACAAATACTGCTTTTTAAAATGTGAACTTGTGCGTATACCTGTTAGAGCTTCATCACTCAGTGGAATTATTTCCCTGGTGGTTCGAAGGATTTTAATTATGTATGTGCCTTCTGGCTCAAGGACAACATACAGTAGAGTACCTACAGTTACAAGTGGTCAAAAGAATCAGCCAGTTAAAGCACATAATTATACTTTTAGCACCATCCAGTAGTTATGCTATTGCTTTAGGGGAATATTCAGGTTTCAATCTCACTGGTCTATCCGAGTACTCAGGCTGAATGATATGAGCCTCAATGTTGAAATGTCATAATCTCTGAAATCTACTAGATGCTATGTGTCCATGTGACACTGGGAGCTGTGTTGTTGGGGGCCATAGTTCCTTGTAGGTTCTCCCAAGGCCAAAAGGTCCCAAGCAAGCTGGTGAGCAATTTAAGAACCCTTACGCTCGGGCCAAACTGGGCACGTCAACAGTGCGTGATGGCTGCCTCGCTGAACTGATGCGTATCTCACGCATGTGTCGTCTACACCGGCAGCATTTCTGCTGCTGCTGTCAGCCCTTTCTTTCTACATAGAGTTTACCTTTCATAATGGCCATTTCATTTCATTATAAATGTAATTTATATTTATTTTAGACAGAAAAAACTTGAGAAGCGTGTGCTCATTTGTAAATAATAGTAATAATCCACAACTAAAACCCCGTACTTTATTCATTCATGGAGCCCAGCAAGTCACTGCATTTCCTACAACACTGTCCTGCAAATATTTCAGAATAAAAACCTTGTGTTAATAAATGAAGGAATTCTGTCCACATAAAAAACGCTTGTGGGCTTTTATTTTGAAATGAAAGCAGGAAGTGTTGATTTAAAAAAGAAATCTTTACTTTTTTCATGTCCGTGATATTCTACAGCCACAGACATTGAAACTGTAGTAATGAAGTTGTTGTTATGATGTTAATATACTGTCAAAAGATCCTATTCACTGTCTGTTGTTGTTGTGAACTGCGTGACTCGCGGTAAAAATAGGCGAGACCTCGAATCTCTAGAAGAGCCGCAGCTGTTACGCAGCAGAGCCGCGCTGTTCACGCGGGCTGTTTGGCTGCTCTAACATGTTAACATGGACGCCAAGATAAAAAACAACAGGTTCTGCAGCCGCCACGCACTGCTGACGTTCCCCCGTGTGGTCCGAGGCTTAGGCCCCAATCAGACAGAGCGCGTTTAGCTTGTTGAAAACGTGAGGTGCATGCACTGCATTAATTTCGGGACGGCTTAGGTTGTATTTTGCGACGGTTCCGGGAGGATGGTGAAAACAGTGAGTTTAGAGCCTCTTGAAAACCTATGAGAGCCACAAGGCTGTGCTCTAAGGATGATGGAATGGCGACAGAAGAGAGTGACTTTATGCAAACCGCCCCACATATTGTACAGGAGGCAGCACCTGCAAGATGAGGCAGCTGTGATGCTATATTGTGTGAATATATGACAAAATACACAGTATAGGTAGATAAAACACAAGATAGACAAAGATTAAAAAGAGACAGAGTGTCCATGTGTTTTCCAAAGCTGCTGGCTAGACAGAGACTTGTGGAGTCAATGATGTGAGGGTTATGGGATAATAATGATGTAAGTGAGATGATAATGACAGCTATTATCGTCATATAGCAGCACTTCATCAAAATAGCTTGTGAGATTTAACTGTATCTACCTCTCCTCCGTAGGTCAAGATATAGGAGTCACGATGACATGTGTCATTAGAAAAATGACAGGGTCGTTACCATTTGTCAATTTGGATCGTCAGAGAGTGCTTGCATTGTGACGCACCGTTTGATGTATCGCTGTTGAAGCAGTGCATACTGTCCTTTGCCAGATTTTATGACCAAGCATTTTTCCCAGAGCCAACATCGGCATCAGCGACGTATTTCAGCAACGCTTTCCTTGCAAACGTCAATTCCTCAACATCAGTTTCCTCAGGCATGTCATGCAGTGTTATTACTGGGAATTAAATCTAGGCAGCTTTATGATTATTGTATAGCCACGTGTCATAAAAAAAGCAAATTTGTTTCCCACTGGTGATATAAGCCTCTTAATTAAATATGGTATTTGCAATGGAGCAATGCATCATAATACAGTTTATTGCTTTGGAGTTTTCAGATGCAGGCAGCACCGCCGTAATTTTACTTTTCAAACGTCTTAACGCACAACCTGTCGAAGGCACATTAACATCACGTTGCTCCTTTGTATAGGAGCAGCTATTCTGAGCTTTTGATGAGTCAGTGAGGTCACCCCACGGAAAAAAGAAAATCCACCTGAGACAGACAGCTGTGTCGGTGCTGGCGGGCTTCCTTCTGCACCGCGGAACAAACAGCAGCATATGAAAAGAAAAGCCTCACTTCAATTATGCATGTGTTCAAATGAGGGGCTTGCAGTGTTGGCTCCTTTGCTTGCATACGCACAGCAAACTGGATCTCTATGTCTTCAAAGACCTTGCTAGTCAAGTTTTCCTCACATGTCACATCAAGTTACACGTAAAGATGGAAAGTCACCCTGTATGGGAGGATATGAAATCGGCATAAAGAATAGTCAAACAAAGAGGCCACCAGGTTTGGTGAAACATTGACTCATGACAGTTATGACATATATGGATATATTAGTGCGTAGGGCCCAGGCTTGTAATAGCTGTGGAGTGATTGGGGGGTCACATCCCCCCAATTAAATATGGAAATATGTTCCCCCAATAGCTGTAATTGACATCACCAGATCCCTCCAAAAGCGGAAAGAAAGCTCAATATTTAGTGTTAAACCGACTCTAAAATGCACTGTGTTCTGTTCACTGAACTCCTGCTGTGAACACAACAGCTGCGAGCAACTCAGGAGCGAGTATCAAAGTTGTTGGTGTATTCCTCTGCACAGATACACAAGTAGACATACAGATGTGTCTGCACAAGTAAAACAGTCAGTTGTAAATCGCAGCATTACGGATGCACGTTAAATATAAACCAGTGTGTTACTGCTCTCCATTAACACATCTGATCCGAGTTTCACTTACACACTTGCCTTTTGAGAACTTGTCTCTGTAGCTGATGTGTTACTGAACTGTGTCGCTGTCAAGCAACCAGGATATCATTGTGTTTGTCAAACCTTGTGTGCATCTGGGCAGGCTTCGTCTCTGTGTGAGTTCTGTGTTTTACTGTTTTACTTCTACTGATCTGATCTTTATTTCATCTATTTTTTTTCTTTTTCTTTCTTCCCAACTTGGGGAGATCCCGTGAAAAGTCTGGCATTAAAAGTGTGTTTTTATTCTGCATTTTTTACGTTATTAGCATTATAAAAAAGTATTACTGTTGACTGAATAAATAGCTGGACATACAATTATTTAGAATAAGAGGGTTTTCCACATTTGTCTTATACCCAGTTTATAATGAACTCCTAAAATATCATGTCAGAAATAATGTTAGATAATGTTGTAAAACCGACCAGTGAAAGCTTCACACAGTAATTATGTTGAGGCTGAACTATGCTGAGATTTCACATTGTGCCGACTTTATGAACATTATATCATTACTGATTACCCTAATAACCACTAGATGCATGTGTTTACTTGTTGATTCTGTTCACTATGGAAGTAGTCTATTATAAAGGGGGCCCACTGAGGCTGCATATATTTGGTATTTGTCCCAGATCTTTGTTTTACGCCACTGGCAATTTTATCATGGATGACATCATCTCTCTAAGTGCTCTGGCTGTTCTGTTCTCTCTCCAGCCTCAGAAGAAATTGCTTATCTCTGATTTGGTGAACGTGTTTAAATGTACTCTGTAGTCCATCCATCATCTGTAACCGCTTATCCTGTTCAGGCCCCAAGCCGGGTTTGAACCTGCGACCCTCTTGCTGTGAGGCGACCACTGCACCACCGTGCAGCTCTGTACTGATGTACTCTGTAGTGTTACAGGGATTCTGAAAATGAGTAGTTTAGGCCTGTATTGGTTAATTCAATATAAAATAAATGATTGAATGTTATCATGATTGTTTGAATTGTATTTTGTTTTTTAAAATCTGAACTGGTTTAATGCTGCTAATTATTCAAAGTAGATTTAACTCAAAACTCAGAAAAGAAGAGCTGGTAAAATAATAAAACAAAAAATAATACAGATTTTCATACATTTCTATTTAATGTTAGTCAGTTTAATGAAGTCTAATTCATATACTGAAGTTTATTTTCTTGACTTAATCCCACAGGTTTTGCTCAATTTCTAGTTTTACAATCTATATTATTGATATTATTATTATTGCCTCACTCAAAATATTACGACGGCATATTAGGACCCTTGTAGATAAAAAATAAATAAATAAATAAATACAGAGCCAGGGGATGGGGGTAATATTACAAGAAAAAATTCTTTGGATTAAATTTAGGAGGAAAAAGTGGATATTCTCTGAGATTAAAGGGATACATTTACGAAAAAAAACTCACAAATTTACAAGAAAAGAACTTGGATATTCTCTGAGTTTAAAGTGGTAAATTAACGAGAAAAAAAAATACAAATTAACAAGAAAAGACTTGCATATTCTCTGAGATTAAAGTGGTAAATTTATGAGAAAAAAAATTACAAATTAACAAGAAAAAAACGTGGATATTCTCTAAGATTATAGTGGTAAATTTACGAGAAAAAGCTTACAAATTTATGAGAAAAAAACTTGGATATTCTCTGAGATTAAAGTAGTAAATTTATGAAAAAAAAAAATTATAAATAAACAAGAAAAACATTTGGATATTCTCTGAGATTAAAGTGGTAAATTTATGAGAAAAAATTTACAAATTTATGAAAAAAAAATGTGGATATTCTCTGAGATTACAGTGGTAAATGTATGAGAAAAGAAATTACAAAATAACAAGAAAACAATTTGGATATTCTCTGAGATTAAAGTGATAAATTTACAAGAAATAACTCACAAATTTACAAGAAAAAAACTTGGTTATTCTCTGAGTTTAAAGTGGTAAATTTACAAGAAAAAAACTTGGTTATTCTCTGAGATTAAAGTGGTAAATTTACAAGAAAAAAACTTGGATATTCTCTGAGATTAAAGGGATACATTTACAAGAAAAAAATTTTTTTTTTTTTTTTTAAAGAAACACATCACTTCACTTTGCAAGGATATTATGGTATGGATGGCCTCTGAGTGAGACAAAGGTCCTGAAAGATATATATATACGTGTTTTCTTTTGGGTTCTTTCTGTATTCTTTTATGAACATAATGCTGACATCGGTAAACATTGTACTTTATCCTGATGTTAGACCTGATGTACGTTTTATTTTGCACATTGGTTATCAGATAAATCCTAAAGATTGCTGAATCCGATGTCCTCTCTGAGAGCTGGCCTCTGAGCGAGGCAAAGGTCCTGAAAGATATATGTATGTATGAGTCTGTATACGTGTTTCCCTTCATGTTCTTTCTGTGTTCTTTTATGAACATAAATAAATACAAATATAATGAATATATTTTGCACTCAGCGGCTCACGTTACCGCAGTGTTTAACGGTGGCGTCTGTGGTTTTAACAAGGTTGATCAAACCTTACAAAGTGAAGTGATATGGTTCCTCGAGGTTTTCGTACATTTTTGAGTTTTATCTCATAAATGTGTGACTTTAATCTCAGAGAATACTGAATATAGCCCCCCTGCCCTTGCTGTGTAATTAAAAAAAAAATGTAACCTTCAATGGCCCTAATACGCAGTCGTATAATACCCACCCAATAAAAATGTTGCCTCACTTTTTATGATTAAACTCAAAGTAGCAGGTTGAGGTGCACACACCGTTTCTAAAGAAAAGGTTAAACACAGTCATTCCACCATGCAGCTCGGTGTAAATGTGTGTAGCGTGTCAGAAATGTGCTTAAGTTTGAAGATAAATTCCTGAGAAAATCATCTACTCCAGCGGTTCCTCCCCAGAGGTCATGTCTTGTGTAAACACAACCAGTGTCCTCACCTCTTTATTTGACGATTGCCAGACATTTGATGTTAAAGTCACTCATGCTTGTAGACATAGTCTGGGACTATGAAGTGAGAGTGTTTTGACAGGCTCATAATATATCTCTCTGTAGTGCTTGGCAGCGCCGATCAACAATAAACATGCCTGGATGCCTGCTGTAAGCTATTTTACAGCTCTTGATTTTGCTAATACATTTTGCGAGGAAAAGACACTGCCTGCATGATGTTCAACACTTTGCTGTCTGGCAAGTGAAAATTGAACTTTGTTAATGGACCTAGGTTTGTCCTGTGCTGTGACCTTGCAGTGAAGGAGAGGTCTGAGTGTGTAAAGGATGCTGATAGTCCAAACAGTTAACATGTGTCCTTAGACTGAGGGCTAGCTGTATGATGATGGATACATATTCAGTTATTTGCTGATAGAAATATGTTTTTTCCCACCATGAGAGGATCACATGGTGTAGTCCAGTGGAGACGGAGGTCTTTGAAGTCAGACTGGAGCAATAGATGGTTCACAATGACATCCCAAGACATGCCAAGAAGTTCTTAAGCCCTGGACAAGAATCCATTAATGTGACAATGGCTATGAGTGTATTAGTGTTAATATGTTACAAAAGCATAGTAAGTTCATAGTAAGTAAAGATGTTGTGTTTGAGGTTAAAAAGATCAAACTAAAATTGTTGTTTTAAAATAGTTGAAACCTGTCATCTGTTATTTAAAAATGATTAAAACGTTATGTTACATTGTTTACTTTATTCTTTACATATACATTACTAAGCAACTGTGAATTAAAAACAAAAATCTGGTCCTTTCTCAAGGTTCCATGGTGGAGAGGTAGTCGTGTTGCTCTGGCTCTATCTATCTGGCGTGGATAGGAGATTGTGTTGCTCTAGCTCTATCTATTTGGCGTGGAGAGGAGGTTGTGTTACTCTGGCTCTATCTATTTGGCGTGGAGAGGAGGTTGTGTTACTCTGGCTCTATCTATTTGGCGTGGAGAGGAGGTTGTGTTACTCTGGCTCTATCTATTTGGCGTGGAGAGGAGGTTGTGTTACTCTGGCTCTATCTGTTTGGTGTGGAGAGGAGGTCGTGTTGCTCTGGCTCTATCTATCTGGCGTGGAGAGGAGGTCGTGTTGCTTTGGCTCTATCTATCTGGCATGGAGAGGAGGTCGTGTTGCTCTGGTTCTATCTATTTGGCGTGGAGAGGAGGTCGTGTTACTCTGGCTCTATCTGTTTGGCGTGGAGAGGAGGTCGTGTTACTCTGGCTCTATCTACTCGGCATGGAGAGGAGGTTGTGCTGCTCTGACTCTATCTATATGGCATGGAGAGGAAGTCGTGTTGCATGAATTTACTACATTATGTCCTCACTGGGCTGGTAACTGTTGTAGGTCTAATAGTGAGAACTCAAAACATAACCACAAAATAACTGCAATGAGCAAAACAAGAAAAGTAAAAGAAAAAAAATAAATAATATAACAAAAAAATAGTAATAATAATAATAACATTTTAATAATACATTATAGTTCCCTTCTAACACCAATACAATAGATTATAATATTTCAAAAGATAAAAATATATGAGTTAAGTTTCCATAGATTTCTCCAACACTTAGATGATGCAGATTAATTATATTTAGCATATTTATTTGGGGTAATACTGCATCTGTATTTTCCAGCCATATTCTCTCCAGCTCTCCTGCTGTGAACTAGTAGTTTTATGTGCCCTGCTATTAATCAGTATCAATCACAGTTTTCTTTGTCCCAATTTGCAAGCAAAAAAATAATAATGGGGCACTGGTTTATAATAATGTACTCACCAAACTAAGTGTGGAGATCTCAGACTGCATCATTAGAAACAGGTCCCTTGCGGGGCATGAAATGGTCAGATGATTGACACCCTCATCTCATATCCAGCGAAAGGACAGAGCTCTTCTGTTTTACTGTTCAACAAACTGTTGAAACTTTCTTTAAAAAATATGTTATATTTTATATCTGCTTATTCCCCTACGACAGTTGAGTTTCTATTTGTTTGCCAAGAATATGCCACAAACCAAAAGGATTTGAACACATCCCAAGTAGTCACGACCTCTCATAAACGTTGTTCCTCCTCCTATCAAAATAAAAAAGCATTGAAGGAGACATATTACCTAATTTTCAGGTTCATAGCATGCTTACCAACCTAGAGACTTCAAAAATAGGGAGGATTTCAAAATGAAAGCGGTGGCGTCTGGGGTCCTCCCCCAGAGAGAGTTTCAGAGACTTTGTTTCCTGTATTCTGGTGACTTTTAAAGAATAGAAATGGCAAAATAATAATAATAATAATAATAAGTACACTGCAACAGCATTTTTAATCTTCAATACATTCAATTTTACTTTTAATTCTCAGGAAAGAATACAGAATAATTCGCCCCTCTGGTGTAAACTTGTGTCATTCTCTGACATAAACTAATGTTCATCAGATTTTATTCGTTCATTCATTAATTTTTTGCTCCTGCTTGAGTATGTCTTTCTCTTAGTTCTCTCCATTTATCTCTCTTTCTCTCACTCACTGAAGATCATTTCAGACACAACGTGACAACGCAACCACTGCGCTCTGAAACCCGTTATTTCCAACGGCTTGCTCCACGCCACAGCGACTATTCGCTGCATTGAGCAAAGCCCAAATTGGGGCGCTACGCGTTGTGATGTGCATTAGGTGTAGCTGTATTGTCGTCCGGTTCGAAACAGTCAGAGTTATATACGCTGTACTACAGTGCCAGAAACAGGTTGAGATAACAAAAAGGAAAAAAAAAAGGTGTGAACATTTGCCATAAATCAGGAGAAATACGGAAGAATTCTGATACCGGGAGGAAACTGGGAGAGGGCGATAAATAACGAGAGTCTCCCGGGAAAATCGGGAGGGTTGGCAAGTATTGTTCATACTTGTATTTTGGGTTTCTAGAACGTGTTTGCATGCTTTAATGTTCAAAAAACATTATTTTTCTCATCCTGTCTGTCTGAATATCCCTGTATTCACCCTCTGTCTGAAACGCTCTGTTTTAGCTCCTGTCTCTTTAAGACCCCCTCCTGAAAAAGTCTGCTCTGATTGGCTTGCGAGAAAAATATGGTGCACCTTTACAAAGGTAGTTCTCCAGCTGTGGGCGGTATATTCTAATGAGCCTGCATGTGACATAGGAAGGGGAGCCACATCTGATTGGCTCGTTGAATCACATTTTTTCTGATCTAGACAGCCCACAAAAAAACTGACTGGGTCGTCTTCTTTCACAGTTTGTGGGTTGATAGGAACTCCAGATACCCAGATGGATGAACACAAGTACTGAAAAGGGGAGTTTTTCACAATACGTCCCCTTTAATGAATCTAACAAAATGTCTTTATTTGTCAATAAAGATCAAATCTGCATGAACCCAAATGAACATATTGTGAACATGGTCCACTGTTGATGAGGTGAAATGTAATTTTTTTTTTCTAATTGCAATTCTCAGTATTGTTTTTTACAATATTATAATAATCATCCTGTTTCATCGTCCTCATAAAATATTTAATTTGTGTTCACATTCATTTGAAACACTGCACAGGGTAAAAGCAGGTATAGATAATGGATGGATGGGACAAAAACAATTACTTAGATATCCATATATTTTATATCCAGATCATAAAATATAAAGACTGACCTTGTGATTGCAAAATAATTTACTTTTTTTTTGTCATATCAAGAAAGCCAGCTTGTTGTCATATGATCATAATGTAACTTTTCTTTGTGATATAGATTGCGTGGTCCTCCTTACAGCGGGACACTTTAACAGTTTGTCACTGCAAACATTCACTAAGTTTTATGTATGATGAAGGCCAAATAAAGCTTATCAATTGTTATTTCACAATCAAATACATACAAATGTACAGAAATCGAAATAGATCATTCCAGACATAGAACGTTGAGGATAATTCCCAGTAGGAATAATCTATTCTTTTGGCAGAAGTTTGTTTGCAGTTGATAAAAGACGACTGTATGTCAGTGGAGTTCTCTGCAACTAAGGATGATGATGATTTACTGTGACTGAGTTATATAATTGTTTCATGTTATCCATGTGCATGCAATGCACAGTGAATCACTTCCCCCGCTCGCGTGAACGACAGTGTGGGATGAATCAAAGCCAGCTTTTATTTCTGGGCACACGACACTGTTACCGTTATGTGTTTTCCCCCAATTCCACATGCAGAACTCCACCACAGCTGGATTTGCATGCATATGAGTCGTGTGTGAAGGAGTGTGTGTGTGCAATGTTAAGGTTTCCCTTCCAATAAACCATCTGATGCTGCCTGCAGCTTTCAACTTTTGTGGATTTACATGGCTCTTGGGGGAGGGGGCGGGGGGGGAACGAAGACCCCGAATTATGATGCCATAAATCTGCTAAGTGCCTTTTTTCCCAGGCAATGAAAGGGTTGATTTATGCTGACATAATTGCCAACAGCGTAAACTACTTGAAGAACCTGAATATCACTAAATCTTGCATGGAACCATTAACCATCTCTCAGCATTCATGCCTACGCACTAATTCTGCTTCTTAGTAACAGGAGATAAGAGGAACGTGAAACGGTGTGCTGCTATGAGCTCTCAGCCTGCAGAGCTTTTGAGGAGAACCATACACACACCACTGCATGCTATCATTACTTCATTTCATTTAAATGAAGCACCTGGCCTCGGCTGTTTGTTTAGGACACGGCTCAACACCTCTGAACATCATCATTGGTGGTTTGAAAGAATGGCCAAAGCTTTGAATCTGTGCCTCTCCATCCTCCATCCTCTGCTGCAATACAAACCTCAGGATGAAAGGGTCAGAGTTTAAAGCTAGGTGGTAATGTTGGGAAACTATCAATAGGACACTAGATTTTACAAATGATCCAACCAAAAAACTGAGCCAGCGTTGCTAGCTCTTCTCCAATGAAAGTAGCTATGCAGCACTAGTTCCAAAAGTCACTAAATCGAGAGAGAAAGTCACCAAGTCGGCAACACTGACGTCCGTCCCTTCCGGCCTCCCTCCAAAGCCACTCCCCCCAAAATTATCATTATGAACATAAACAACGAACATGGCTGTTGTTATTAGTGCTCACAGCTGTCAAGCTAGCAGCTGGTGGAAGACTCCGGTGACGCGCAATGAGTGCACGGAGTGCACGGGCAGAGTTCACGCAGGCAGACTGGTAGCCCATCCCATCATTTCATTCAGATTTCATGAAATGATTGGACGGGTTTCTTACAGTTTTATTGGATTGTTTTCTTTTTTTGTCAGAGCATTTGATTTATTGATTGCTGTCAGGATGTAATTAGAATTTCAACAAATAGAACAAATATTCTTTGTGAAGAACACCAACCTGAGATAGCTAAACTTTCCCCAGTACGTAATTACTGCACACATTCAATGATTTCTCCTTTAAAGGAATAGTTCAACTTGTTGGTAAATACATTAATTCACTTCCTTTCCAACAGTGAGATGTGAATATCAATGCTCCTCCAGAGCTGAAGTCAGGATGAGGTTAGACTAGCGTAGCATAGAGACTGTAAGCAGGGGGAACCTACGGAAGCCCTGAGAAGCAAGGTGATATCTTTTTGTTTTGCATGCAATGTTGGCCATGACAGCCCATTATGTTTTACAGTGGACATTTGTAGTTAGTTAACTGAGAAGATAAAACCTTTTTGTTTTTGCTGCATTTGGCTGAACGTTCAATGCTCTTTGTGTCGTGCACTAAGCTCTTCATTCTGCACGGCTTTCTCACTCAGTACAAAACAGTCTAATTAAGCCTCGATCCTAATATCTCATGAGCGGAAAGGCAGAAATAAGTTTGCATTTGCCAAATAAAAGCAAGACTTTCATTATTTGGTTCAGGCTAAAAAAAAATGTATCTCCTATATAGGAGATAATATCCCGTACGAAAGGAGACATTCAGGGCTTCCATAGACACAGCTTGCCAGTAAGAAATTTGAGAATTCTGGACACAATTACACAGAGATAAGAATATATTAAAGGAACAGTGTGCAGCATTTAGGGAGATCTATTGGCAGAAATGGAATATCATTTTAATAAGTATGTTTTCTTTAGTGTATAATCACCTAAAAATAAGAATAGTTGTGTTTTCGTTACCTTAGAATGAGCCGTTTATATCTACATACTAAGCGGGTCCTCTCCACGGAGCCGGTCGCCATGTTTCTACAGTAGCCTAGAACTGACAAACCAAAGTCTGGCTCTACAGAGAGGACATGTATTTGCTTCATTGACGGGTGCCTCAGCCAATCACAGTCACTTTAATGGTTGCAGCTTGTACAGCACCGTGTCGGCTACGTCCTTTTGACCAAATTTAGGTTTTCTGATTTTAGTAAGATGACAGTGAGTGGTAAACACAGAAGGTCAGAAAACATCTGGTGATCTCACAGACATCCACGTGTCTCCAAAGACTGTGGTTGCTCAAAATGTAAATGTTTCAACAGCGATGGACACACATCTGGCATTTCCTGAAGCTATTTATTATTTTATACCTTTGTCACAAAATTGCCAATCAAAGCAGCTGATTTGTTTCTGTTCTTTTGATGCATTTGATACAGCCATAAAAGGTTAAACAACTTAAAATGCAACAACTAACATGGAGACCTTGACATTTTGATATTTACTCTGGTATGTCTCTTTTCTTAGCACTTGTCATTTTTGTGAAAGTCTTGTGTATTTGCCTCTGAGCTACGCTAAAAGCGAATTGTTAACATTGTTTGTCTTCCCCATTCGGGGAGGCAGACAAATGTTTTTTTTCTCATCCCTGTTACAAAAGCCTGGTGAAGGAAAATAAATCTAAAATGTCAAAGTATCACTTTCACAGAAAGAACCTTTAGAGAAAACCTGCTTCCTGAAGCATCTAAAGCAGGCCAGCATGTCTGCCTGTGTGTGATTCATCCCTCTACTGTAGACCTCTTTACAGGAAGGCCATGTTGGGAGACAGCTCCCCGCTCCCTAAATGTGGATCAGCAAGCTTAATATTTCGCTGATTGCTTTTATTTGGGGAAATAGGCCTGAAAACAGAGTGGTGTGCTTTTTGCTCGCAGCACTTTACCACCTACTTGAATCATCCATTCCCATCTGTGAGCCCCATATTATAGGACAAACCTGTGTGTGACTGCTCCACATGGGTATTTATATACACCAGAGAGAACTGATGGATGAATTTCAGATGTGCGTCCCAGGAGTCTGAGCGGATGTTTCCATTCCTAGACTGGGGGAAAATGCTCGGTGCGGCCCCCGGGGAATAAAGTATCTTGAGGTGCTCGTGCTGCAGTTTCCATCCGATTACCTCACCCCTAACCGGTGCTGTTACTCCAACGGGCTTCTGTTCACATTGTGCATGTAAAGGAGTAAATGCATTGACATTATACAAAGTGAGTGCACGTTTAAAAACACACACACATGAATGAGAGGACTAAACAGCTGCAGACTGTTATTTTCCTATCACATCATGAGGCTGTGAAGTGCGCTGCGACCCCGGTCCAGGAAGGAAGAAATACAGTGTGCAGCGTTACGCCCACTTTATTCTCCTTCTCCTTCATTTATCCCCAAAACACACACTTTGATTTGTTTCAGCCTCATGCGCACTTTGGCTGCTTTGCATGTTATTCTGACTGAGAGTAGCAGTCATTTCAAAGCACAGCTCGCTTCATCCTGCAAGTTTGTTGCAGTAATTGCAAAAATGGTCTGATTCTTAACAGACGGGGTTCCATATTCCAATATCTATATATATATTTATATATATATATATATATGTTGCCTGTGGAATTCGATGCTACACAGGACACAATTACTTTGAGGTTCTAGTAGCCTTAGGTTTTTTGTTGGCCGCAATTTAAGTAATTTTAACAGAGTGCAAAAGCTACATGAGTTATCTTAGTTAACTGTGCATGTGCGTTTACAGTTTCAGTTTGCTTTTACACAAAATGGCTTCAAATAAAGACAAATAAAAAAATTTACACAATACGACAGTGGGCTATGGCTATCAATTGAAAATAGAAAGAAAAGCTGTTACATACATATGTAACAACAATAAACCCACCTAATAATCTGGAAATGTACAATAGATATGTACAAAGGACACTTACATTTCAACATGTTTCATAAAACCCCACGTGGAACTCCCTGGAGACTACACCATCGTATACACTGTCTCTGCCTTCAAACAAAGATAAAATGAATGTAAAACCTACTCGTACTCTTTCACCATTTACAAAGTACAATTACAGAGTGTTCTGTTTCAAGCAAGCTAACATTACCATGCAAATGGAAACACAGTACAGTCAGCGACTGGCGCCCAAAATCCCACAACATTAAACCGAGTAGTACCTAAAACAAACCATCCTGTTAAAATATTGACAGATAACTTTCTTTACATATTTAGACAGTAATATTTACTGTATTTACTTACTGCTTTTTACTACTTTACACGACAGGTAACAGCACCGCCCACTCGGTAAATGTCCAGGTTGTTTGCGTGCCGTGTAAACAGGAAGAAAGACCATTATTACTCAACGCTGCCACCCTGTGACCAAAGTCCACAACCGCCTGTGGCGGCCCACTTACAGTCTAATTCACATCTCAGTGACTTAACAATGTCACATGCATAAGAAAACAACAAAGAATTTAACTTTAAAGACATTTTGGAACTATAACAAATCTAAGGGGAACAATACAATTGAATTAATTTACATATACTGTATCTCAGTCGGGGGAATCACACAGCAAGGACATTTCTCCCGATATTGCCTGGAAACCCAAGAGACACTGAACAAGCTAACATCTTCTTCATCCACCAATGGACTTTTAAAGGCTCAGTCTAATTCCTGAAACCAGAAAAGTGCACGGAGCAGAGTGCAGATCTCCACCAGGATTGTCTCCCTCTCCCCTCCCAACAAAGACGAGTTGAATCTCACTCAATTGTCCCTCCTGAAAACGGGGATTTATTCATCTCGTATGGTGCCTAACTTTTCCTAACATATTAGGTACGGAATTAATCTGCAGATGCTCTGGTTCATTATGAAACCAAACTTTTCTACGGACGCCAGTTTTTGAGCCACGACAAAGGCCAAAATGTGGCCTGCAGCAGACGAGGTGAGGCTTGTTTTTAGCCTAGCCGATTGCCAGTAAACGCCTTTTGCTACTGAAGCAGTTGTTAATCCCTTGCGGTCCCTACCGGCGGCTAAGAGGAGTGAGGAGTCAGCGGTCAATGACGGTATAAATCAGTCAATAAAATAGGTTTTTCAAAAATTGTGAATCACCACAACCACGAGAGTTTTCACAGGAAGTTAGATTTAGGCAACACCGCCACTTAGTTAAATCATTTAAATATAACAGAGAACTAAGACCGGTGAGCTAATCAGCCATGAGCTTAATTTCTCTTTTTGATAATGTAAGCAAAAATATAATTACTCCACTGTGGACGTTTTGTTCCCCTATTGTACAATAATAGTAGTTCTCTACACCTGAGCCAGAATTCACTGCAGCTTTGTGCACCAGATTGCATTACAACATTATTATCTTTCAGTACTGGACTGCAGTCGTGCAATTTTCCTCCGCTCATAAACAAGCATGTTAGTAGGCTAATTCTAATAAAATCAAAACATGATAATCAACACTGGAGTTAAACTGTTTTCATATGACAGAGGTGCCATAATAATTAATTGCGGGTATTAATGCACAGTTGAAATTAAAAAAAGACAAAGAGAAAAAGGTTAGTAGTTCTAGAGTTTCAAATCAGATGAGAGGTTATTTATTTAGCTTATTTTCATGTTATTTTTTTTTTCTTATGTTGCTTTTGTCTCTTTCAAAATTCTGTCAAAGAAAAAAAATAATAAAAATAAACATACTGTATTTTGTCACTCATCTGTAGAAATATTAATTTTAGTAATAATTTTGTTTTTAATGTTTCAGTATTTCAGACATCTGTCTCTGATCTAAGATATAAAATCAGATCATAAGACTTAAAGTGTAACTGCTGCCTGCCATTACAGGAAGAAGAACCTCATGTTTTCTGCTCCAGACATTTAGAGTAATTTGAAACATGAACTTACATGGAGGATATTAATATATCTGGCCAAATTCAAGACAATTGTAAATAAGAGGGCAGATGACTCGTTTTAGCCGTTTTAGTATTGTTATGTGTTTATGTGCCTGAGGCATTAGGTTTTTGGGTTGTCTGTCAGTCCATCCCATTCTCGTGAACGTGATATCTCAGGAACGCCTGGAGGGAATTTCTTCAAATTTAAATTTGATTTTGGTAGTCAAAAGTCAAAGGTCTAAGGTCAAGGTCGCTGTGACCTTATGTCAGTCTCATTGTCATGACAGCGATAACTCAGGAACGCCTGGGGGGAATTTTAATACATCTAACACAAACATCCACTCGGACTCACGGATGACCTGATTAGAATTTGGTGGTCAAAGGTCAAGGTCACCTCTGAGATGGCTAATTATTGCAAGATGACATCATCGGGCCTTCCCATCTTGTTGCCTTGAATGCTTTAGTTGGTTGGATTGGTTGGTTAGGTTTACGGCCGGGACACACTGGGAACGTCAGCGGCACGTGGCAGCTGAGGAACCTGTTGTTTTTTATTTCTGCGTCCATGTTAACAGGTTAGAGCAGCCACTAGGGATGTTAATAATTAACCGTTTAACCGTTAACCGACATTAAGAATTTTAACCCATTAACGCTATCGGTTAAATGGTTAAAAAAAAATGAGCGGCTCGTCACTTAAAGGAGAAAAGCTGCTCCACCTTAAGAGAGTCTGAGCCGGAGCTGCAGATACAGGAAGTTGACTCCCGACTTCAGCTTGCTTGAGCTGTGGAGTTGTAGCATTTATCCATCGACAAATAAACTGTACACACACTGTCTGCTACACCTACGTTCACAGCTATAACGCCATCAACAACCCCACGCTCACCGCCGCCACACACAAACGGTCTGTGTCCGACAATGGCGAGCACGAAGCCACCGCTAGAGCTGTTAATGTAGCACAAACACACACACGGTTTGCCGGGCAGACAGAGTATTGTTAAGCCGGGCAGACACACAGCTGACAACCTGCTAAACTAAAAGAAAAGGAAAGTGGCTGCATGTCCGCGACACTACACGCAGCACCGTGGCCGCTACAGTAACTCACCCGGACGGGTGAACAGAGGACTCAGTACATAACAATGCAAAGCTCATGGGGGATCTCTTGTTGGGTCTCTAAACTATAGAGTACGGTCTAGACCTGCTCTATATAAAAAGCGTCTCGAGCTAACTTCTGTTATGATTCGACGCTTTATAAAAACTAGAAAGCCACTCGGAGAGCTCAGACCCCCCCCCCCCTCCGTTCAGCTTGCGCCATCATCCTCTTGTATTTTTGTTTATGTCAAAATCAGCTGTTCGTAGCGGAGCATCGTAAAACACTTCATTCAAACTGGACAGAAACTAAATAAAACTCACTTAAACCGTCGTCGTTACTCTTTCCAACAATCACCAAGTGTGCTTTGGTTGAACTCAACTGTAATTTCACAGAGTTTAATGTGAAAAAACGCAGAGTCTACAGTTCCTAGGCCTTTGGCCTTGGCGGAGGTAATTAATTGAATTGAATTTTTGTGCTCCTACACTGCAGCTGGTGCACCGCTACATGCGAGGCACAAAGCTTGTCAGTTAACGTTTAATAAATGTTTAACGAGGGTCGGTTATTTGTTAAATTTTTTTTTCTACATTAGCATCCCTAGCAGCCACACTGCCCACGTGAGCAGCGTCTGACAAAGCGTGTCAGTATGTGACGAGTTGGGATGAGAACATTTTGAATGCGCAGTCGTCACGTTAGAAATAAACGGTAACAGCGTTGCTTTTTGCTGTGATCATTTTTTATATTCTTCATAGAATATAATGAAGAATTATATTCTTCATTATCGCCAAATGAAGGCCCATTTTGTGTGTTAGGATGGTGGATCAAACGTCCCCTTTTATGTGAACATGCGCAGAGCCTGAGGAAGAAAACACAGAGGGTTGATGACCACCGTCGTGGTACCGGTTATCTCTGATTGGCGCTTTAGATTAGATTTGTCGAGCCGGCTAAGGCAAAGAATGTCTGGATCTGTCCAACTTGCATTGAAACGATTCAGTTAAAATCCCATCTGCTTGATGAATCTAGTAAAGATAGATGTCAATGCCATAATGTGAATCCCCTCTCTATACTTTCACCTGGTTGCACGATCAGCGAGCTTAGCAGCATCACTTTGCCGTCCACGGGTGATGACCTGGTCGGGCTGAGCGGCAGCAGCCTCAGAGTGACGGGCCGAGGCACTGTGCTGAGGAGAGGAGGCGATCACAGCTTAGAGGCGATGCCTATAGCCTACAGTAATCCTGGATCACAGAGTTAGCTCCGTTAGCTTCTCCCACTCACTGCGGGGATTAGAGACACTGAGCTGACCACTCTGATGAAACACTTGCAATATCTGGGGACTGACAGAGACCTGGCAGGAGGACGGGTTACTCGGGGAGGACGGTCCTGCATCAACTGACAGCTCTGATGGGGACGTCCACTGTGACTCTCTAATGAAACCAGAGATCATGACAGACTAATTAACATTATTTCCATGTGGGCATGGGCTAATATGAAAACTGCATAGGGAGATTATCCTACCAGCTTTATCTACAGTAGATAAAAAAAATACTTAGTTATTTAAACAAGCACACCAGCTGAAGAAAAAGTTACTTGAATCATTGATTTCATTTTCATTTACAAAAAAAGTGAGTCCAAAGTCACAGAATCACTTGAACCCATGTTGCTACAGTATGTCCTCAGAAGCTGTGGTTTAGTCTGAACATATTCTCATACAACGGTTCTTATGATATCTTACGAAAAAGTAATTCCTACTTTTTTGTTTGTTTCCCTACGAATGTCCAGCAACACGTGTTAATTTCTGCTCATTACATGCATGCAGTCTTTTCAAAATAAACTTCCGTCTTCACAGGAAACAACTTCCTTAGGTTTAGGCAACAAAACTACTTAGTAAGGTTAAGGAAAAGATCGACTTGGTTAGGATTAGGCAACAAACTATTAAATTAGGTTTGGGAAAAGATCGACTTGGTTAGGTTTAGGCAACAAAACTACTTAGGCCGGGAACGCACTGATCGCGTGGTGGCCGCGTGGCGGCTGCGTGGCGGCTGCGTGGCGGCTGCGTTACCTGTTGTTTTTTTATTTTGGCGTCTGTGTTAACACGTTAGAGCATCCGCACTGCCCACGTGAGACGCGTGTCTCAGCTGCATCTCTTCTAGAGATTCGAGGTCTCGCCGATTTTTGACGCGAGCCGCGCGCGATTCACAAGAGCAACAGACAGAGAAAGTGATCTATTAACAATATATTGACATCATATCAGCAAGACTACTACAGTTTCAATGTCTAGACATCTGTAGAATATGTCTCAGACAGTGAGGGTGATCTATTGACTGCATATTAACATCATACCAGCAACATTACTACAGTTTACATGTCTCTATCTGTAGAAAATGTTACGGAGATGAAAAAAAGTAAAGACTTGTTTTTAAATCAACACTTCCTGCTTTCATTTCAAAATAAAAGCCCTCAAGCGTTTTTCTGTGGACAGAATTCCTTTATTTGTTACACGAGGCTTTTATTCTGAAATATGTGCAGACAGTGCTGTGAAACAGGCAGTGACTTGGAGTGCTCCATGAATGAATCTAGTACGGGTTTTAATTGTGGATAATTACTATTATTTACAAATTACCACACGTTTCTTGACCTTTCTCTGTCTAAAATAAATATAAATTATATTTATAATGAAATGAAGTGGCTATTATGAAAGGCAAACTCTATGTAGAAAGAAAGGGCTGGCAGCAGCAGAAACGCAGCTGGTGTGGATGACCGACGCCTCAATCACGCGACGCAGACGCCACGCGGCCACAATGCGTCCAGTGCGTTCCCGGCGTTAGGCTTTGGAAAAGATCACCTTGGCTTTGTTTAGGCAACAAACTTACTTAGGTTTAGGAAAAGATCGACTTGGTTTGGCTTAATGTAACTCCAGAAGTGACGTCCCTTAAGTACGACAGTTACATGAAAAATAAATCAACGTTGACTTCTGGTTTCACACTGAACACGAACGCTGGTCTCCTTAGTGAAAGTCCTGTGTTTTTAGACCATAGCATGTAGTCGGCGGTTTTGAATACAGCCTTGGTCTTGTTGTTAATCTTACTTTTAATTTTTAGGAGAGGTCATTGAACATGCCGTCACCTTCCCACATCTCTTGCACAGGATTTTTTTAAGTGTGTTTGTGTATAAGTATACAAATGTATCTGTTCATATACTACGTATTTTAAATCACTGTATTTTTTTATGTGCACACAAATAAAATTTCAAAAACGTCTTTTGCAGATGTTCTTTTGCTCATAACCACTTTTTAAAAGTAAAGCATGTATATGGAATAGTATATAATATAATATTAAAGTATAGTTATAGTATATGATATATTATAATATAGTATAACATTACTAGAGCCTTTTGCAGAACATAACTTTCCCTCTAAGATTCTTCTTCTTGGGTTTTGTGATCTGGAGAAAAGTGAAATAAATATGTCATGAAGACAATTCAAGGCTTCAGGTCCTAACTGTGGACGAGCATGCAAAGATCATGCAACCAATAAACACTTAACGCTGATTAAAACATTAGCAGGTTTGTCATTTACACAGTAAATTGCTTCTGTCAGTTCTTAAGTGCCACTCAGTGCAGGTGTCTCTGTCAGGTTGGCCAGCTGGTGATTATTAAAGGACTAGTCTGATTTTTCTGTCTTTTTCTTTTACAAAAGTTCAACTGAAAAGATGGTTATAAAAAAAAATGCAACAATAACACCTTGATATATTTGTTGAAGCTGCCTGACAGGCTACAGGAAGTTAAAGTCAGATCAACATTTGTTCATTTGTTTGTTTTATTTGAAAGTATTGCTTTTATGGCACAAGTAACCACTGTGTGCATTCAGCTTTCATGTCAACCACTTTGTGTTTTCAAGAGTGAAGTAATTTAAAACTGCAGAATCTGACTCTTAATGTATAATATATGAGTCCATGCAAGATGCAGCTTTTTCCCCCCACTGCTACCGGCATTATTTATCAGCTCTGTACTGAGTCATCACGCCCAGACAAACTGCCGTCCCTCAGAGGAAGTTTCTCTGGGTTTGCAGTGGAATAGCTTATTTATTTCTACACACATCACTATTGAACGCTGAGCTTAATGGATCTATTAAACAAGAATTCTAAAGTAGATTCAAAAATGTAAGAGTAGAGTAAACATTTAAGAAATAGCTTAAAGGCCTTGTAAAGTAATAATAAATATGCATTCTGGGTTTGTCACACCACAGAAAAATGTGTTACTAACCACCTAGACAAATTTGAATGATTAAAAAAACCATGTATATAAAATTAGGTTTAAAAATCATGGAAAAATCAGCAGTATTACAGCAGTAATACACAATGTTCACAGTCTTTATAATTTTATAATTAACATTAATAATGTGTTTAGAAACAAATCTCTGAATTTCCTTTACAAGGTCTTTAAATGTTGCGGCCGCAAGGAATTGTGGGACGGCATTATCTCCTTTCCTTTGGTAAAGGATGCTCCAGTGTGTCCTCTGCTAAAGGAGATAATAAGAAGCATTGAATCTCCTTTCCTTAACATTTAGAGGATTCAAACAGCTCTTATCACGGCTGCTACTGAGATACTTCCGGGTCATTTCACTCCGTTAGGAACCTTCCTCAGAGAAAAAGACTTTTCAACTGCAGCTCAGTCGTATATGTGTTTCCAGTCCAGTGCCCATTTTGTTGTTTGTCGGTGTATTTTTCTTCCTCCTGCAGACAACCAGATGACCAGACTTGAACCTTGAGTGCAGCCACAGTGGACTTTGATACCACTCAAACATCAATGCAATGTCAGAGTTTGGTATTTAACTCCTGATAGCACACACACAGTAACTTCTTCTGTCGGCAGTGTGACTTTTTCACAGCTGGAAAATCATACTGCACTGTTTCTCTCCACCTACGCAGACGAGCCTCTTCTCTGGGGATCGTCAAAAGACATTCTGGGAAATGCAGGAAATCGCTACTTGAAGTAGAAGTAGATGAGGCAGCTTGAGGGAACATGGTTCCACCAAAAAAAAAAGTAAATTACAACACTTCATCACTCGTGGGACACACTGAACATCACAAATTGATGATATCTAACAGTGTGAGAGTATCCGCAGGTGGATTTTTCCTTTCACCTTAGAGTCAGTAATGCATGGCATTAACCTGGATCTCACTTTCTTTTTTTTTTTAACAAGTGGAGATAAACCACATTCTACAGAGACCACATTTCATTTTCAAGGGTTTGTAGATAATTTCTCTAAGAGCTCCCAGTTATGCCTCACTGCTGCAGTGATGGCTCCATTAACGCCACCAGGCCCATTTAACCTAGTTACCGCTCAAACAGCAAATGAATGTTTCACTTCAGTGTTCATGAGGGCCTCGCGTCACATTTCGGGGCTTGGTGAGATTAATGGCATCAGTCATAATGTGGTAATATCTACCTCTGTCTCAAGGAGGGCCCAAACCAGAACCCCCCGATATGTGACCAACATTTCATGGTTCTCCAGCCGTTTTCTTTCAAGGACACGCTATAGTCGAGTGAAGCGCCGGCCGCTCGGAGCTAATGGACCTTGAATGTGGAATGTTCCAAAAGAGCGGGCTCCTGACTCCGCAGTGTGGCAGGCCCTGATTACAGAAGTGACAGTCTGGACATCCAGAAGAATTACTGTGATTGTTCTGCCGGAGTCAAAGGAAAGGGGAGGGCCCGCGGGATAAATCACTCTTTATCTAGTCTATCAGATGATTCCATAGTGCGTATAGCAATAACAATTTCTCCTTGAGGACCCTTGAGCAGTATGTGCTGCACTAACACAACTCTGAGTACATCTTTTTAGTATAAGATGCAGTTAAGAGCCCATAAGAAAGAGAAAATTACATCAGAGCTCCACCACCCACACACACAGGCTTTCTTTTGGATCCGCATCAGCCTTGATTCTGTCTAATACTGCGCATAGTTCACCAGCATCTTCTGCAACATGCTTCCCTCGAGTAGGCTTTTGAATATCACCTGATGGAGAAGGAAAGTGAACGTTTACGATTACAAAACAAGTCATTTTGAATCATTTCGAAGCCTTGCCAATATAAGCTCGCATTTCTTAACAACAAGCAGGTTCTTCATTCCTATTTTAATGCCTGCTGACCTTCAGTGTCAAGAAGTTTGCAGCTCTGCACATCAACTATTTTCTTTCAGTCCTCTCAGACATTACTGAGACAACATAGAATTCAGTCCCAGAAAATGTTTGCACAAAACAAACATATCTTCAAATATTTCCGAGTAGACTTACAGAGGTTTCTGAGCGCAGGATTTTGCTTCTAGATACGACCGCGTTAGCCTCTAGCCAGCAGTAGTCAGAATCACTTCACCGGCTGTGTGTCTCAAATACTCGCTCACAGAGAGATGTGTCGAGGCTTTTCAGGTCTGGTAGAATCTAACGTTAACGTTATCTCTGTTGATCTGGTTGATTAGCTTGCTTCCATGGCTGCAGAAGGCTGTTTGTGTTCCAATTAGTTTCATATGTGGCAACGGGGTGTCGAAATAGTCAGCGGACAGGAACAGAAATTTCAAAGAAGAACATAGTGGCTGTAGCATTGTTATCTGAGAAGCCAGTATTTCAATTCAGCGTTTTTCCTCAATCTCTGACGACATGTATTACAGTAAATCAAATAAATAATAAATATTACATATTGGTCCTTTAAAGGTCGACTCTATCTGCGTTCTTTTCTGGGGTTTTCAAAAAGAAACACCCGCTCAACTATTAGCAATAATAATAATAATAATAATACATTTTATTTATGGGCGCCTTTCAAAACACTCAAGGTCACCTTACAAGGCAGAGTAAAAAAATAGAAAACAATGTAACAATAAATAATAAAATGAACTAAACAAATTTACAGCGTATAAAATCATTATGTCCAGAGGATTCGTGGGACCAGATGGGTAATGATCAAAGTGAATATGCCAGTTTAAAGAAATGTGTTTTGAGACGAGATTTGAAAGTGGAGAGTGAGTCAATGTTACGGATGTCTGGTGGGAGGGAGTTCCAGAGGCGGGGGGGCAGAGCGGCTAAAGGCTCTAGACCCCGTGGTGGTCGAGCAGGCGGTCGGCACAGTGAGGTGAATGGAAGAAGAAGACCTGAGAGTGCGGATGGGTGTGTTGATATGCAGGAGTTCAGAGAGGTACTGGGGAGCGAGGTTATGGATGACCTTAAAGGTGAGGAGCAGAATCTTGAAATCAATGCGGTATTTAACCGGGAGCCAGTGAAGATGCTGAAGGACAGGAGTGATGTGATTAATGGTGGGGGGGGGGTTCTGGTGATGATGCGAGCAGCAGAGTGACGTAGGTTACCAAAGTAAGCTACTCCATAAGGTTTTGAATAATGTAAACTCTAGCACTAGCTGAGTCAATGTTAGCTGTGCTAAGTTAATAAATAACTGAAAGTGTAAGTTTGGATTTTTTTAAGTGGGGTTGTATGTATACTAATTTCTGTTATTGTCAATGAAGTCTTGTAAATTTGAAGAGAGCGAAGTAACGGCTTCAGTTTCCCGTCGCAACGGGCCGTCTGACGGCGAGGTAAAGCAGAAAAATGTAATTTATTATTTTTCTAAAATAAGGCCCACCTAAAAAAGTTACTGTAGGTAATACAAACTATGGATATACAGTATATGTACATGTAGAATGTCATCATGCAGAAACCTTAGTCAGGTCACGTAGGAAAAAGGTTTTAGCAGGGATAGGGAGAATAGCATTTTAATGCTAAAACATACGACCAAAATATGGATTTGAATCCATAAAAAACACCACTAGGAAGCTATAGATATAATGATATAAAAACCTCAACCTGCCTTTTAAAGTAAAATTTAGGTTCACAAGTATCTGAGTCTTCTTTTATGTAGTTTTGGTACAACACAAAGGGTGCAGAGGTTGACGTGATGGCTGGGTGTGTATCAGGTCCGACTTAGAGTTTGTGTCCAGTCACAGACCGCCAAATTAAAGTTAGGCTTTATATTAACTCAATATTTATCTAACATAACCAAGTGTTTTTACTGCCTAACCAAACCATAACTAACCTGACCCACTAGATGATTTGTTAGACAGAACCATCTGAGAAGCCGTCGTTGGAAATGGTTTGAAAAAGGGCAGGCACTTTCAAAAAATACTTGGTAATTGATTGGATGAACCATCTGTCAATCAAACTCTTGCCGAAGCCAGTCGGGAGAAAAGTGAAAACATCTTTTCTATCGAGAGAAGCCTTCAGTGCCGTTCTTTGTTCTTCTCCAGTTCTGATAGAACTGATGCTACTGCAGCATCTACGCTAAACTCTTCAGGACCCGTCTAATCTCGACGTTCTTTCTGGCGTTCTGAAGTCAGTACGGTGTTATTAGAAACTACAGTAACGATTAAATGAAATGCTTCTAAGAAACCAGAATTTCCCTTTAGGTTGGTAGCGATGTCAGTATCAGGATGCAGGATCCCCTCAGTGTGCATGTAAGAGTGGAGCTGAAATGAGCTCTTTGCTGCGTTGTGCCTTGAAGTCTTGAAGGACATGCTGTAAGCCCTCCACCTTGTGAGGCAGGTCATGCGTGCTCCCTGATATACTTTTTTTCATCCTGTCGGTGATAGCAGGGATTACAAATGTCTTCTTTTGTTTGCGACTAGCAGAATGTCATTCTTTTGTTCCCCTTTCCTCAACCTCAAACACGCCGCGTCCCAGTCTGACAGCACCTCTCTGCCTGATTGTTTTACCAGTTGCCTTTCATTTACCTGGCTCACTTCAAAAAGCAATGCATAGTCGACTGCCTTCCTGAGATGAGGTCAAACACATACAGAGCGTTGCCCACCACTCTTTTTATTACCATAAATGTCAGTAGTCCTCTTCATCCTTTACACACTTTTATTACACTGGTGGAAATGTCAAATGTATTTGCAAGTCATAACACCGTGATGGCCCTGAGGCTGAGGAGAGTGCACTATCAAAAATAATGACTTTTTTTTTTTACCCGCTGCTCTTTGTTGCACTTCAGAAAGCCTAAATTGTGAAAACTAAGCATTGAGCTATTACCCCATCTGTGTTTCTAATATTTCTTCTTCTAATAGGCTGCAAATCCTTCCTCTTTGATCATCCACTGAACTCCCACTCGGAGGTCATCAAATATGTATACCTCCCCAACTGTGTCATCCCAGCAGTGCCTCGCAATGACATGTTAACATATAGGAATATGGCCTAGAGGGATATAGTTGTCATGCAGCAGCTGCACAGGAACTTTGCTGCTCTTCTCCCCGCTTGGTTCGCTCTCAGTGCTGCATAAGCTCTGAGCGAGCCAAGGCGCCATCTCTTCATGCATAATGATAACTCCAGAACGCATAAATTGAATTTGTTTCCTGACACTTTTTCTGCAGTTTTGCATGTTGTCAACACTTTGACAGTTGCTCACGTCTCTGGCGGGGGCCGGCAGAGAGGCTTATTAAGGGTGACACGGTGGTGAGAGAGCGCTGCTGACATGACTCATTCAGAAAGTCATTGACATTCTTTGTTGCGCGGCTCTGTGACGATGTAGAGTATGATGTTGTCATTGAGAGGGAGAGGTCGTTAAAGCTGTGAGCTAGTGGTCATCACAGACCGTGAGGTGCTCTGCCTAAGTATAAAATCCACCTGAGGCCAACGCCAGGTGTAGTGACTTTACTTCCCCTGTGCTATAATATAAGGGGGACATGTGTATGTGTGCAGAGTGGATGGACATGTTCTGTTTGAACACACAATAACACATAAACAGAAGAACAATGAATACAAGTAGAAACCTTAAAGGGTCGGTTTAATCAAGTCATAGGAAAAAGAAATCGCACTTAGTGATATCTAGCCGTGCAGACAGTTATGGTTGTATGTGAAACTTTATTTAGATCTATTTCTTCCACAGAAATGGTCCCAGTGAAATTTCCTAGTAAATGTTTTTGCAAATGTAACTCAAACAGGAGGAAATAGTGCATTTGTTGCAGACTATTTTCAGTGGCGGATTAATCCATATTTGCAATGTGTGTGCGTGTTCATGGTAATGGTATAGTGCAACAATAGCTGTGTTTCCATTAACAAATTTTTATGCACATTTTGAAGTATCGCATTTGAAAAGCTGTATGGAAATGGCAAAATTTGATAAAACTTCCTCAGTTGCGCAAAAAAGTTTTTTAACGCTCGCTTGAGGTGGTTTTTGCCTTAATCAAAAAAGAGTTGACGCACTAAACGGGATATGGAAAGTAGCTCTGACGTAGCGAACATTTAATTCACATGACTGATCAGCTGTTTCTTGCTCGTGCATTAGAATCATTGCATTAATTTGTCATCGGGGCCAGTACTAGCTGACATGAAAGAACAATTTCAACTTGCCCAATTGAAACAAATTCCTGAAGACCTCTCTCCATTTTTCTCTCGTAGACGGGTTAGATTCACCATAGTAGGACAAAATCCTGAAGGTTCGATGACCTCATTCTGCATAATAATTAGCCATTTTGTTTTCAGGATAACAGGTTGTTGGACAAATGGGCTTTCGGTCCAATGGGACATTTTTCGGACTATTGGGGTTTTGGAATAATACGCCTTCAGAACAATGGTCAGTCCCCACATGAAGCGTAGCCTGTACCGCCAACTTCTGATGAAACTGTGCTTTGTGCAGCTGAGTTTATTCGCTCCAAACCAGTTGATGGAAATGCGCCTAATTTGCATTTCTTCTTTGCAACATTTCTTAACAAGTGAATGGAAACACGACTAGCGTGGTTCATTAATGTGTTTTTAATAGTTTTTTGGACAAAAATGCAGCTCTATAGCACAAGAAGAACTAGTAAAAGTAGTTCTGGAGAGTCTCATGTTTGTAAGCTAGTGCAGGGGAATCATTGAGCACATTAGAAGCCGTGGAGCAGAGTAGGGACTGCATGGCTGGACTGGCCTGCTCCCCCCCCCCCCCGCTCACTGTCTGCTGGGTCGAGGTGGAGAGGGAGGATTGTTCTCAGGTCATGGATGAAAGGATGTTTGAGCCCAAAATCCCGCAATGTCCACTGTCCCAGAACTGAGGAGATTGTGTGTGTGAAACAAGAGTGAAATTTGCCCAAAGCCTCCTCACACAAAAAAAAAAAGAACAAAACTGTAGCTATTCACACTTGATGCCTGGAATAAGTGGTGTCGAACATCTAGGCAGGATAAAGATCTATAATAAAATCAGTCTAAAGGCTATAGGCTCTATAGGCTAAGGCCTATACACCTGTTCACACTGACTGGAGAAGTGTTGTAATGTCTGCAGACATCTTGATGTGTGCAAATGCGAACAACTTGTCAATATGTGAGAAAGTACTGCAGCTTTCCTCATTAATCACCAACATGACCCAGATAGTGTGTAGTCAGCTTCAGTGAAGAGCTCTGCCTTCGAGGAACAAACAGACATGATATTTATTTCTCAGACAAACTCCACTGAGCTCTGTCGCCTCTACACAGACAGGAAAATGGAAGAACCGCACAAAAAGGAAGCATGGATTAATGGAATAACTGTTTCTCCAATGCCTCTATAGTTGCATCATTTATGGAATAATATATCACCTGCAAGTACTCAGGTGCAATAATGTTGAGTCCTGCCTCAGAGAACAACTCATGAGGAGAGTGGTAGAAGTACTGTGGCCTAATCCAATTGAAATGTACCATGGGTATGACTCAGAACCTTCCAGTACCCTGCCACTCAGGAAGAAACTTGTTTTCTCCTGCTGAGTCCCTTGTGTTTCTTACTTTTAGAGCCCCGGCAGCGGGTGTGATCACACATCCCGAGCCATAATGGAAAAGTTTACTTTGGTGCATATTTGTATTTGGTTTGTTTACACGGTCCATTACGACCAAACCAAAGCTGGTAAACTAAAGTTACACGGACTTGCACGAAGCCTGTTAAGTTGGCAGAGATCAGACATGAGGGCAGCGGTTCACAAACTTTTTCTCTCCCTTGCATCACTAGTTTTCTGGGCCATCTTGTACAATAATGTCATTTTGCTTTCGGAATGAATCTTACCAATGTGTATCATTATAGCCTGTAACTAACAGCATCAATGATTGCAACTAGGGATGTTAATAATTAACCGTTTAACCGTTAACCGACATTAAGCATTTTAACCGATTAACGCTATCGGCGAGCACGAAGCCTCCGGGAATGCTACAGCTGCTAACATAGCACAAATACACACACTGTTCGTCGGACTCTCGCTATCGTTACGCCGGGCAGACACACAGCTGACAACCTGCTAAACTAAACTAAATGATGCGGTGGAGACTTTTACTGGGAAAGTGGCTGCATGTCTGCGAAACTAAACGCAGCATCTAAGTAATCGGTTAACGAGGGTCGGTAATCGGTTAAGAACATTTTTCAAAATTAGCATCTCTAATGGCAACGCAACAGTAGAGGGAACTTCTGTGTTCATCTTCTTGAACTTCATCCATGTTAGACAAGTCAAAATGTCTGCTGTGAAAAAAGGTCAATTATTGTTGAGTCTGTCACAAAACATTGGTATTACTTCTTGTGTAGAATCATCCAATATGAACATAAAAATTGTGTGCAAGAGTGTTTTGATGCCCATCAGACACTGTCAGTGTATTTCTTATACTGCCACTAGGAGTCGCCAAAATTGTCAAATTCTACATGTTGGGGCTTCAAAAACTGCTGACAATCAACATAATTTGGGATTCTCCAAACCAACATTCGGTTTATCGAGTGAGTTTCTGACACTTTAGATCTAAATACTTTCATTGGAAAAGGGTTGGCAACACTATACAGGACACACTGCATTTTGTTTTCCTTAGTTACTTCGGGTGTTCCACCGTCCTCCATTTCCCTCATTGGTAACTGGGGATCGCTACCGGGAAAAACAAAAGCGTTTTCCTCTTCCTGTTTTGGTTGCACAATGGTTGACGCACTTCCCTTGTGTCGTAAAATGTAGCGTTCATTTTCCCGGGAGATCGTACCCGGTGGCAGACAGAATTGCGTGGTGAAAGCGAGGCTTATACGGAACCGATCTAAACGCCGTTGGTGTCATTATTCTACAGCCTTTACATTGTGCAATTAACATTTACTTAATAATAATAATTAAAGCAAAAACTTGTCTAATGCCATTTTGACATATCACATAGAAATTTACGTAACTTTGGTGTCACACCATTGTCCGCTGCTTTTTTCTTCTAGCTAATTTTCTAGTTATGTGTCACTACAGCATTTAAAAGAGCAAAAAAAAATCTATTAATTTTAATGGAATTGTCCAAATCAGCAGATTCACTTGCTGGGATGAAGTTACTTTGCACAAATATTACTCGTCAAGTTCAACTTTAGTGAACTTTGACATGTTACACACAAGCACACAAGGGGAAGAGTTTCCTACGGCTCTGAGTGGGTATAGGAACTTCAGAAAACAGCAGAAGTGTTGTCTTTTTGTCTGTGGCGGGTAACAAGACCAGAACATGGCTGTGAATCGGTTCCTGACAGGTAGACCTGAGTAATGTAACTACGTGAGGTTAAATGACACACGAAAAGTCTAAAATGGATTATCATGAAACGCAAAATCTCCTTAAAATGCCGTGCTATTCATACGCCTTCCCATGAGATCAGGTTGGTTTATACAAGTCCAGTTTGTGTGACAGCGCCCTCAGAGATCTATGTATGCCAGGTGCAACCTGCTACTCTTATGTTTAGTAGGAAACATCCTCCTCACAGTAAACTTGGCTTCAGTGAAACGTGGCGAGAAATGACTCGGTGCAATCAAATCTCCTGTTGATCAGTGTGCAGCGTGAACACCCTGCCAGTCTTGTTGTGGCTGGCCCGTTGCAGTAATGCTCGGGCGCTCTTCGCTGTGAGTTTGTTCCGCATGCTGACCCGACTCCCTCGAAGAAGACGCCTCTCCTGTGGCACCATGTGGCCAGACGAACACACTCGTCCTCTCTGACATTCTTGTGTGCCTGTAGCCTGGGGAGAGAGCTTTTCATGCTCCACTGTGTCCACAGAAAGCAGCGCCACTTCAACTCCCAACTGCTGGGAAACTGGGACCTTTTCTGTGTTACTGTACTGTGAGTCAGAGAGTCCAGCCGACTTTAACCTGTATGAATTTTATCAGGGAAAATGAAGCAAAAACAACCAGGATCCATATTCAAGAGGTGTTATTCATGGAAAATAATATTACTTTGGCAAATAACAATTTCCCTCTGAATTCAGATAAAAAAGGTTCTCGATCAGCATTTCTTTTACTGAGGATTTGAGGTGCATCACAAATCCCCCTCCGACCCCAGCCAGCTCCATCATAGAGCCGCTGGTCCATTAGAGAACTGGCCATGTGAAGATTATCTCACACTCCAAGAATAGAAAAGGACATATGGGGAGCAAATTATGATCTGGCCGGGTGAGTTATACTGGAGGGAAAATTCATTCTTTTTGCTTGTTGCTCGTTGTATTATTTTCTGTTGTTGTCTTGGTTGTGATGTCATTTTACTCGCCAGTTTAACTGCACGTGTTTGACAAGTTAAATCTTTTCTCAAATATTAAAGTCCCCTTTGTAAGATTAGAACCATTATTACTAGTGCCTCCTGTACTTTGCTGTACTTTTAATAAAATGAATAATACTCACAATGGCTTCAAATGTGAAAAAAAACTGTGCAGGTCTTTTTAGTGCTGTTTAATGGTAAATGGATGGACTTGTAGTAATATAACACCTTTCTAGTCATTCGACCACACCGCGCTTTTACACTACCTGTTAGCATTCACACATTCACACACTAATAGCAGAGGCTGTCATGCAAGGTGCCAACCATCAGGATCTGATATAAATCATTTAAAATTTAAAATAAAAATAGGGTCCAGGTTGACAAATACTGGGGTTAAGAAAACTCTCAGCTTTATAGTTTCTGTCTCAACCAGACTCCATTCTGTTTTAGTCTGTAATATTCTAACACATGTTGAATTTTGCATATTTACTACCTTAATTATTTTTTTTATTAAAGAACAAAACATTGTAACTTGCACACTTGCTAATGTATATAGATGGTTATTCTATGTTTATAAGTTAGATTTTTTTTTTTTTAATGCTAGTTGTAGTAGTCGGGTATATTTATAATGTATTCCAATATTCTTTATATTTTGTATTCTATGGATATATTTCTCTAATGTTGACATGTACATTTTATGTACTGTTCCTGTGCATTGCCTAGATAACCTGCTGCTGTAACAAAGAGATCAATAAAGTACATCTATCTATCTATCTATCTATCTATCTATCTATCTATCTATCTATCTATACATATATCTATCTATCTATCTATCTATCTATCTATCTACTGTATCTATCCATCTATCTATCTATCTATCTATCTATACATATATCTATCTATCTATCTATCTATCTATCTAACTATCTATCTATCTATCTATCTATCCATCTATCTATCTATCTATCTATCTATACATATATCTATCTATCTATCTATCTATCTATCTATCTATCTATCTATCTTATCCTTTAATAAAACAATCACAGGAACAAGTTAAAGTAAAGGATAGGCTGAGAAATGAAAACAAACCTTGAGTATCAGTTATATTTTCATAGCAGCTTGGTCTCTGCCATACAGAAGAAAAATAAATAAATAAATAAAAAGAAGAATAGCCATGAAATGAAGAGATTCATTTCAAAATGAGATATCCACTGTTTGATAAATGTGTCATCTGCTCTGATGAAATGATTGCTGGCATCACATTTAAACTCCTATAATGAAATATCATTTCTTGAATGCTTATATTTCAAGACGTGTTAAGCTGTTCCACTTTAGATGAAATAACCACCTTTGATTTTACCCAACATGGATATAAAAGCTCATATAGAATAAAAGCCATTAAATACAGAGACTATGAGCATTGTGAATCATAAACGCCACGCATGGGGAGTTAGCAGTGGCTTTAAGTATGGTATTAAACCCATCAATTTGCATTAATCAGCTTTGAAGTGGCTGAAGAGGACATTAAAAGCTTAGTTTCAATAAGGTTTATTTTTCTATATGCTACAGTGGGGGGTTCCAAAGTTTGGGCTTAAAGCCTTTAAGAAGGAAGTGATGTGTTACTCATGATTACTGCTACGCCTCAATGCAGTCTCACTGTTCCTCCAGTGTGGTGACCTGGTGACCTCGTGACCTCTGGTGACCTCTGGTGACCTCTGGTGACCTCGTGACCTGCGACACCAAACATTGATTTTTATTTTACAATTTTGATTTCTTCTTTTTCTTAATTTATATTAATGACTTCAGGATGCCAGAGGGTATGGCTGGATTAAGCTGTTAGGGGTTCTTACCTCTGTGGACCCCCTCTTCATTACCACCACATGCTTATGTTTACCTTCACCGTCTCTCAGGAACTGAGAGGACCTGAAAATATTGATATTTTTAAACGTAAACTAAAAATCCATCTATTTAGTCTGGCTTTTATATAGTGTTTTATAGTTTTATAATTTTATGGTTTTTATTTTTAATACTTATTTTATTTATCATTATAGCGTTTATTTAACTCTATTTTATTTAATCAACATTTTATTGCTGATCATTTTTATCTCTTTTATTCTGTTTTATTAAAATTTTATTATTTTAATAGAATCTGCTCATTTTGTGTAGTTTCACAATTTTTATTTATTTATTTTTATTGTTATTTTTATTTCCTTAACTTTTATCTTGGTTGTTTTGGTGTGCATTATTAGTCTCTAAATCCATTTTTAACACTCTTTATTTTTGTCAGTCGTCTGTCCAGCACTTTGAATTGCATTTGACTTGTTTGAAAGGTGCTATATAAATAAAGTTTGATTGATTGATTGATTAGTTTAGTGTGTTAGCATGCTAATATTAGCACTAAACATAAAGTACAGCTGAGGCTTATAGGAATGTCATTAGGTTTGCAGGTATTTCATCATAACAACAAAAAGTATTAATATTTTGACCTGATAAATCTGGATAATCATCCTAAAGGGGACATTAATCTCATGACATATCAACAAAATTGATGTGTACATCCAATTAAAAGCTGCATGTAGAACCTTTAGCAGCGAGTGAAATTATTGTAAGTCATTATGCCTTACAATAATCTAGATGTGATGAAAGTGGGGCATGTAGTCCTCCTGCTTCTGTTAGGTCACCTTGTGAAAGGAACATTTTTTTTTTAAATATTCCTCAGCCGCAGAAAGCAGCATTCTACAAAACCTTCTCCCTTGCCCACTGAACATCAGCTCACAGTCAAAGCGCAAACTCAAATTTTTTTAGCTGCTGGCTTAACATAAGCTGATAGGCTTCCAAGATTGTCTTGGAATAATAGTACGTCTGTGGGAGGAAATAAATTAATCTCCATATTGTCCTGATAAAGCTGCAAAAAAAACTTTGAGACATTTACTGCAACAGTTGATGTTAGAAAAGCACGTCCAGTCAGTTAGTGGTATGATTAATTAAATTAGTTGTGGTAAATTGATTAAACATTACTTTATTTAGGAATATGCACATTACATTACAACATTAACTGCATAATAAAGGTCTTAAAACTAGATTTTGACAGCGTAGTATTTCAGATATTTCATCAATAAACATCAACATTTCTCAAGAGCAATTCCTGAAGGGGACCCCAAAGGTGTTGCCAAAAAGACTGTTTTAACAGTTAATCATATATTAAGAAATTCAAGAAATCCATTGGTACCAACCATGTCATGCTAGCTTGTCGAAAAAAGAACGCTACGAAGTTACGCTAAAGGTAAAACTTGCATGGCGATTTTCAAAGGGTTCCCTTGACCTCTCTCAAGATATGTAAATGTAAATTGGTTCTATGGGTACCCACGAGTCTCCCCTTTGCAGACATGCCCACACAAATGCGTGACCTCACTGTATAAAATGACCTGTGGTGACCTCTAGGATAATCACAGCCTCATGAAACTTTACAGCCACAAACTAGAGACTTAGAGCATTCAGACGATGGATGGATCAAACTAGAGATCTAGAGCATTCAGAGGATGGATGGATCAAACTAGAGACCTAGAGCATTCAGAGGATGGATGGATCAAACTAGAGACCTAGACCATTCAGAGGATGGATGGATCAAACTAGAGACCTAGAGCATTCAGAGGATGGATGGATCAAACTAGAGACCTAGAGCATTCAGAGGATGGATGGATCAAACTAGAGACCTAGAGCATTCAGAGGATGGAGGGATCAAACTAGAGACCTAGAGCATTCAGAGGATGGTGTACGTCCGAATAATGTCTGAAAAATGTCAAAAAAATGTCAAAAAAATGTCTGAAAAGAAGGCTGTAAAATATCCGGAAAAAAGGCTGAAAATGTCCAAAAAGTGTCCTAAAAAAGGCAGAAGAACAGTCTGAAAAATGTCCAGAGAAAAGGCTGAAAAAATGTCACAAAAATGTCACAAAAAATGTCCTAAAAGGCCCTACAAACTATATACAAATATTGACAATAAGGGGGTTTCTGAGCAGTTAACACAACAGAAGTGCTCGCCATCCAATAGCTGAAAAATGAAATTCTCACAGAAATCTCTGAATGTCAAATGATTTTGATCCCAAATCACAGCATTTCTTTTTCTATGGTGTTCCTCAAGGTCTTGGTGTCTTTATGTGTTATTTTGGAGGGATTATTGATCAGTTTTATCAATTCTCCAGTGGTTAAAAAAATGGTTAAATTTAGCACCAAATCTGTGGAACAAATGGTATCAACCCAAAAATTGCTGCAACAACTTATGATACATAATAGAGCATGGGGATGGCCATCATATTCTTCTATCATACTGTTCTAAACCCTTATACACTTTCACAATTTATTTTAATTAACTACTGTCAGGATAAAGTGACCTTTTTAAAAAAAGTTACTTTTTTTTAATCATATTTGCTTCAACTTGCCTTCTTCAGCTTTAACATTTTGGTCGCATAAAAAATGTCTTATTCAACGTTTGTTTGTACTTAGCTCCATCCTCTCGGTTCATTTCTGGTTGGACGTCATGAGTAGGAACATCGAGAGGAGATGTAACTTTAACTTTCCATAATGGTGATTGTCTGTTTCAAACATTGACTGTATATAAAGATATTTATATACACTATGAACTATGGTTCATACAGTCACTGGGAAGCTGGGGGTCTGGGTCTGGGGCAGTTACCCAATTCAATTTCTTAATAGATTTTTTTTTATTATTTAGTTCATTCAAATAGTTCTGAATCTCTTTTCTGACCTCAGCCTGTCTCTGTGCTGCTGGAACATGTGACTTTCCCCTTGGGGATCAGTAAAGTCTTATTTATTTATATTATATATATATTATTTTGTATATTAGTACTTCATACATTGAAACTCAAAACAGTTGGAAAGTAAATGATAATTTGTTTAAATCCAATCTGCTTTTCCCTCTTCCAGTCTTTATCTGCTTGATATTTCCAATCAACAGCTTGTCATGGAGAACATTATTCGATGGCACGTAGTTGTGTTTGGTCGTATTTTAGCTGCAAAACATGTTGACAGACACCAGATAAAGACTTGTCAGTTGGTACAGCCATATTGTTTTCCCACCTTGCTACCTCACCAGAAACCATTTCCTCCCAGACAAAACTGTTTTGTGATTGTGCAAAACGAAGAAATAAGCCCCTCTGTCTCAAATGCCACTTGTCAAATGGATTTGACTGACACAGATTGCAGAGGATAAGGTTTCAGACCACAAATTTCTAGCTTGACGTACTCGGCAAATCTGGCTTACCAGTGAGGCATAAAGAACTGTCGTGTTCCCTCAGAGAGGTTTACTTCGGAGAAAACTTTGTCTTTCAGACCTTTTGACAGCATCTCAGGCTCCACTTTCCCTTAATTTATGACCCCGAATGTGTTCCATTGTTAAAACCTTTTAGTTATTCTTAAACAGTTGTCAATTTTAACTTGTATTCGTCTGATACTACTGCGGAGGCAATTACATGTTTACAGCAATCATCGTTCTTCCATGCCTTTTCTCACCTGTAACTCAAAAATAGTTTATGCTACATACTAATTTAATGCTGTTTCTAATATTTCCATAATACTTTCCATAAATAATTTCCTGAAGACATTACGAGTTACTCCTGTGCACATCGCTGCTAACTTGCATTTTTTTTGGATGACTTTATAATCATATGAAAACTCATTGACCTTAATGTATTGGTTTATAGAGTGGGAGTGAATGTATGGAGGACATTACATCTATAACTCGGTCAATACATGAAGGTAAATGAGTTTACATGTGATTATTGGGATGAAGTCATCCAGACATCAAGCCAATCAGAATCAATGCTCACAGCAATCACACACTTGTTCTTGAGGAAATGTTTCTCTAGTTTGTAAAATGTAAAAAAGTAAAAATGAAACACCATGTTGCAGCAAGACCTGCAATTGCTAAGAAGTAAACAGAAAATGTATCACAAGTAATTCCATTTCAAACAACAATGAAGCAACAAGCGATTGCTTTGATGCTGCAAGTTTGCAGTAAAATTGGTGCTTTCAAAAAAAAGGCCAAAGTACATCTGTGTTTTCAGACCAGCTCCTGGTTATAGCATTCAGCTGCTCCTCTATGATTCCATCTGAGGGCCTTTATTTTGCAGACAGTCACTGTAGCGCCTCGGGTAATTGTGCAATAGATCTCTGCCAGATGGTGACCCTCTGCCAGTGATGCAATAATGGGGACTGGACTCTCGCAGGTTAATTTTCTCTGGCTTGGCGAGAGATTTTCCCGGAGCCCCCTCGCTCTCTGATACAGTTTAAGATCCACATCCTCAGCCCTCGGCTCAAAGCGACCGCTTCCCCCGCCATTCAGTCAGACCAATTCAAAGCAGAATCTGTCATTTTAGCTGCATGTGGTTTCAGCTGCACCCGTTGAAATGATGACAAACTGTCATTACAGGCAGACCCAACAACTGTTTACTACCTCATCTATATTCTGCAGCCTCATGTCCTTCCTTTATTTACAGCTCATGGCCCCACTTTCACTCTCACCTCACCCATGTTGTTATCGCCATCATCATCGCAAAAAAAGGCAGCAGTTTCAACTTCCATATTGAAAGCAGAACATCCTCATATTCTCACTGTGGCAGTTTTGCTGAGGGAAATATTTCACCTGTGATGAGCTCTGAGCCACAACACATCCGCAGAGCTCCATCCCTCTTCCTCAAGGAGTTAATAACATCCTGTGTGCATTTCTGGTCAAGGTGATGGTCAGCACCGACATGATTTCAGCGCTGCTCTGTCGCTAATAAAGGGCAGCGGCGGCGGCAGCGGCCACTCGCACTGCGCTGTCAGAGTGACACACCTGATCAGCCGCTCTGCTCCTCAGAGGGCCGGAGCTGCTCAGGCCGCAAGGTTACATCTTCCAAACCTTCACGGGCCCACTGAAAGAGAAAATTGGTCACATCTAGAAAGATGGCACTGCTAAACTACATACAGTATTGTGCAAAAGTGTTTACTGGTAGAATAGTAGAAGGCAGAGGTATGATCACATTATCCCGTTTGAGCTGTAATAGGTGGTGTTCGCACATGTTTTACTAGAATTTTTAATACAATCGCTCTAGGAGAGACGATTAGTGTGCTGTTACCATGGAAAACGATTCAGTGACACGACGTGCCGGAAGTAACGGACATAATTTATGCAAGGAGGCTAGGAATAAGGTGGATAGGAGACATATGCTGTCCTGTTTGAGCGTCGCTATATACTGTAGGCTACGCCTTTAAAGTTCCCACATGCCGTGGCTGCTGAGCCGAGGTTCCCCGACAAGGTAATCAGTCGCTGGCTCGGCCTCAAATAAGCTCAGTCCTGACTGAGCTGTATTAATAAAGCAGAAGATATGTTCAAGGTTATTACTGCTTATATAGAAGGTGTGCTGCTTTCTGTGACTGAGAGGGAAAATCACTGTAAATTGTTGAGGGAGAGAAATATGAGATTCGCATATTACTTCTCTCTCATCATCCTCCCCTTAACCCGGCGGTGAGATATCATGAAACCTGGTGAACTGCATCTCTGACTATGAGCAGCACCAATATAGAGTTACTTATTCTGATTTATCAGCTCTTTTCACTGAGAAGGGATGAACTGGAACGCCGACCTGATCACCCACATCAGTGTTGTTGGACCTCACTAATGTTCTTGTGACAGAGTCTGAGTTCAGGTGTCTGCATACTACGGGCTATGTAGAGTATCTCTATTTACCTGCAGGAAGCTTAGACGCCCACACAGTAATAATATCATCTATGCAATTAAGAAGATATTTGATTGACTTCTGAACATCAGGTGCTAAAGAGAAATATAACTGTGTATCATCCAGTTTTCCATTTGATTCATCATAATTAAACTGTAGCACATCAACTAAGGAACCAAAATGCACAGCCTCACTTAAACTAGTTTTTACTAGCCAGTGGCTATAATTGACCTGTTTGGCTTTTCGAGTCATGAGATAAACATGAATTAAGAGATAGTTAATTGCGTCATTGAAAATGTACTGTGGCCCAGGGCTTTTTGCTCTCTGTTCCAGCCTTATAAGACTCCTCTAGAGCGCTACATACTCCTGCAAAAAAAAAAAAAACAGCTTCTTTTCATGCACTAATCAACTTTGAAAGTTTATTTCAGAGGAAATATGCACTGTCATCACTACATGGGCAGGATAGCAGCATACCGCATCCATTAAATCCTCATACATTTTTTAACAAGCACTGTTCCCAAGCAGTGTACTCCTGCAAATACAAACAAAATACACCTTTCACCAAGATGTTGAGTGACTCCTGATATTAAGACTTTAATTAGTAGCCGGCTCGCTGAGAGCTTAGAAACGCTGAGCTGTGATGTGTTAAGCAGTATCCCAACTTCCATCCTCCGGGTCACTTAACTGTATGTTTCAAAGAACATTTGCAATCCCAAGAGGTGGATGTTGGTTTGTTTTTAGTTGTAATATCAATGACTCCTCGTGTCCACCCCAGTGAAGAAGGCTGCTGTGTAACAGGACAATGCATGGACGTGCTGCCCAGAAAGTCGGCTCCTGCTGGTGCTTCTGCGGATTAGCCTGAAGAGACGCGCGCTGCCTCCCTAAACAACGCTGCCCCCCGAGCCCTGTGTGGATTATAATGAAGACACAATATCCACGTGGCCATGGACCTGCTGGCCCCGTCTCTCATCAAGCCTGTTGGGTGATGTTCCAGCGATACAAAACAGACAGTTTGGAGGCTGCCTTAATCACCCTCTCCAGAGGCACCACACGAAGGTGAGAGCGAGTATCAAGGCTTATTTTTTTTTATCACCATGGTACTGTGACACAGGCGGCAGCAGCAGTTATCCCCGGGTGTCTCGCAGCTGGAGCTTTTCACAAATCAGCAGAGGAAAAACAAGCGATTTTAGGACGGCTCTGTGTGCTGTGATTCATGTTTGGAGTGAGGGGTTTTCCAAGGTTTGGCAGATGATTAGGCAGTCAAGGATTATTCCCTCTTTCTTATAACTCACTTCTTATTTTCATAGTTTTCCTAACAGCCATAATAACACTGTATTCACTAGTTTATGTTCATAGCTTGGGCCGCAGATATTATGGTGACCTTGTTGACTTTTTCTTGTATTTACAGACCTGAGACCAGTGACAAATATAAATTGTGGCCAGTGTGGTCCGGTGCTCAGGTTTTGGAGGGATTATAATCCTCCAAAATGTGCACATGATATTGGCTATCTTCCATAAGTAGACGTCCCAGTCTGCAGATCTGATCAGAGCCCAGCAGGGTGATGAAGGTCGTCCTCATAGTAGCAGGTTAATGTGTTTTTACTGCCGTGCTGAAGCTAATAGAGTCGTGATGGCTCACTTTTAGTTTGTACGGAGCCCCCCCCCCCGCCTAGACACCCTAGGGGAATTTTATTAATTCTTCTTCTTTACTTCATAGAGCACTTCCTCCAATCAGTCATGACAGTCAGGTCATTGACTTCGTTAAAGTTGGAAAGATATTCAAAGATTCAAACTTCCTGGATCATTAACTCATAAACAAAACGTTGTTAAAACACAAACGACGGCTTTTTCTAACCGTAGTAAGGTAGACAACGAGCTACAACCTCATTTATATCACAACGAGCCGTCCTCCGAGCCGGACACATTACATTGGTCTCTATGTGCAGCCGGCTGTGAGACGAGTGGTCAGGGACCGTCTACAAAGTGCAACACCGAAGAGAGAAAAATATTCAATAACTTCACTGTTATACAGTGTAGTACCACCAAAATAACTTCACACATTGATGGTCTCCTCATGATTGTACTACAGCACTTGGTTTGGAAAAATATGCTTTTGCACATTGTTTTTGAATTTTTAATGGAAAAAATATTCAATAACTTCAGTCTTATGCAGTGTACAGTAGTACCACCAGAATTACTTCACACATCAATGGTCTCTTCCTAATTATAAAATAAACCACAGAATTATATTGTAATTATCAATGTTGCTACTGTTGTTAAAATGAAATAAATATAAATACAAATAAAAAAAACAGAACTATACAATTAGTCACTCAAAACAGAAGAAAAGTTACAAAACTTTACAAACACTGCTAAAGACAGAATACAGTATTTACAGTATAATCAGTATATACAGTATAAACAGTATGTACAGTATATACTGCACTGCAGAACAGGCATTTTCAGAAGTTTCAGGAAGCTCTACAGACGCACACGTCTGCATTTCCTCGCTGCAAAATGGTTAATGAAGTCATCATATGACAGCTTCTGAGTGAGTTCTGCATTGATGCTGATGACAGCAAGACAACCGTTCCCGTCCCATTGATGAACGCAGGGATGTTTTAATGAGCTGAAGTTTTGAAAAAACTTTGCTCAGCAGAAGCAACTCAGCGTCATCCCGGTGTTTCTTTTTCTTTCACTTCTCAGCTCCCGATGACCGAGCGGACGCTACAACGCCTGTTCTACGGGCCCCATGGATGTGGAAGATCGCCGGAAGATCCGGGTACTTTTCCACTCAGAAGTCGATCCATTTAGGCTTCATGCACCACAGAGCAACTTTCAAAGGAATGAACGGTGCCCCGCCTCCAACGCTGTATCCAGTTCTGTTTATACATCCATGGCCTTATCTCATCAGAAGGCGTATATAGCACAACATTTTAAGGACATTCCGCGTGTCATGATGAGGCATTTTAATCACGGGATGAACATTGTGAAACGACTTTTCGGGTGTCATTTAATTTGACGTCGTTACCATGAAAAGATTGCGGTAATGTTTAAGCAACAAAACCACTTAGCTAGGTTTAGGAAAAACATCATGTTAGGGCTTAAAACTACAAAAACACAACCACAAACGTCCATAACTCAACAACATCTTTATGCACAAACATCAGTCTCCTGGTTGAAAGTCCCGTGTTTGTTGGACCCATCCACCTCTCCTCCCACTCACCATAACAGTCTTTCTCATGTTTTATTCTACCTCACTACCTCTGAGCGCAGCATATTCACACGGATGCGTTTACATTGCAGTCAGTACAGACTTCATGCAACATTTGGTGAGACTGGGCTGGTTTAACTGGGGGGGGGGGGGGGGGTGAAGGTCATGCTGATTTCTGGTAGAGCAACATGCAGATGAGGCACAAACTCCCTTCTGTGCCGGACACACAGCCCCCCCCCTCCCTCCATTGCTCTTCCCGTGTTAACAAGCACTCATTTAGAGCAAAGAGTTGCCAAAATGATGCGCAACTGCCCACTCAGGTGAACGTCCTGCTGCAATAATGCCTCTGGGATTCATGAGGGTGGAAACACACACAGTATCTGTTGGATTCATTTTCTCCAACTAACTCGCGTTAGAGAGAAATGTCTAAATTAAACTACTTTGACCTTTAGGTGCAGTGAAATACCACTGGTCTCATTATTCTGAAAGATAGCTAGAGGCAGGAGGAATATATATATATAACCTGTTATGTTGGTCGCACTTTATGGAAGAGTGCAGAGGACTATTAAGCTTATGTGACATGCCTTTATCATGACACACACCATTCGACTTCTATAAAGCTTAAATGTGTCCCTGTTATTAACAGCTTGGCATGGGACGCATATAAAATAATGCAACCTCTAAAAGCCCAGGTGCTATTTTATAAAGTTGTGTTTTAAGGGCTCAAACAAATATTACAAATGACTTTTCCATCTGTAGGGCAGCGTGACATGTAAAATCAATTGAACGGCACCCGTTCCAGGCAAAAGCCTGGTCACCTTGGTATACAAATATGTGATCCAGGGGATTTTTCATGACTTTACTGCGAGAGGATTAGCCGTTAACTAAAAGAATAATATGCAGGACAAAGAAAAGGAAGGCTGGGTTTTTATACAGGCGCCGCGGCTGAGACAGCCAGCGGCGATTTGACAAAGATTTTCCTGTTATTATTCACTGGCATACATATTCATAGACTGAACACACAGGGGGCAGGCACATGGATCTACCAGGGATGAGGTCATAGTATTATAATAGGAAGACAGTGAACAGCAGGGGGGCGTTAGCTGGAAAGTTGGGAGATCCCAGCCCTGTGACTGCAGCATCTCCTCGGGGTGAAAGCGAATCGTTTCACTCCGGGCCGGTAGCCAGGGAACCTTAGCGCCGAGCGCAAAAAAGCAAGATGGATGGGCTAAGATTATTCACAGCCGCAACGGCAGCTTATTATTAATCATATCACACTGCAGATTTGAGCCTGTTACGGTGAAGAAAAACAAATGATTTCATTAAAGTCACATTAACAAAATTCCCTGACAATTAATACAATTCATGAAGAAATTATCTAAAGAAAAATGTGGACTGTATGCACCTGAGATGTAGTATATATTCCATCATCACGCTGAATGGTAATAATGGATTCAAATGGGTGCCTGTGAGTATTATAATGTAGTGGCATTACTGATTAATGCATGCTATGAAGTGCGATATTATTTTAATAAAAAAAAAAAAAAAAAACTCTGTGGCTCTTTATCACTGCTTTAGCTAATTGTGCTCCCCTTGAAACATGATTTCCTACAAATGAGAGTGTAAGGAAGAGTGGGGTTATGTGCCAGAAGATGCATTGTCTTCCTTTAAATGCCCCATTAGGCTCGAGCTAAAGGATTATGAGAGTCCTCATTAGTTAGCCTATTCCTCACCCTGACATGCCATCTCTTATGGGTATCCCTGCCGTCAAGGCTCTCTGAACTGTGTTTAAACAAGGCGAGGGCCTTGTACGAGTGAAAAATGGAATTATGAGCAATGTCTGAAAACTGTTCACTGAAAAAAAGTAGATTTTACAATACAAGCTGCAAGCCTCACCTGAGTCATTCTTCTGTGTAATCCAAAACAGTTTTGCGTCTTGATTCGTGGTGTCATTTCTCTGCCAAAGCGAGGCTCTGTCGAAGGAGCTGACGGGGGGGGGGGGGGGAGGATTTAAATTTGAATGAGTAATGTGCTCCCACTCAAATGTGTCTGTCTGCTTCTATTTTTACCCTCTTAATTGGAAACTGATCTGCTCAATGGCAGTTTTTCATGAAGATGTTGTGGAAGAGGATTAGCTTTCAAATGGTATCAAAGGTCGTCAGGCTTAGCGGGATTCCACAAGTCATCCAGAGTACCAATGTGTCGTCATCAGGAATGCTTGGCTCCACCAGTCAAGGTGGCAGCGTTAAAGAGTTTTGTTTCTAAACACATTATAAATGTTGGAAAATAATGACTGAAAACATGAAAAGACTGTGAACATTGTAGTTCTGGATTGTGGAGTTAGACCGTTGAACTGGTTTTCGCAAGTTTTGTGTTCAGCATTTTTTAGGCGGGGCTGAAACAATGGCTCGATGACGCAGTGGAGCCGTCCTTAACATAACTCCACCCGTCTTCACAAACCTGTTTTTAGAAAGCCAAAATAGAAACCCATGAAATTACAAAGGGTTATCTTGGCTAGCTCAGTCTGTAGAGCAAGAAACTTAGTTTCAGGTTTCAGAGCCTTCAGCTACACACCCCCAGCGTCTCAGAGCAGAGAATACTGAGGATTTTTCCATGATTTTGAAAGATAATTTTATATACTTGGCGATTTTTTTAATCATTCAAATTTGGCTGAGTGGTTAGTAACACATTTTTCTGTGGTGTGACGAACCCAGAATGCATATTTATTATTGCTTTACACGGACTTTAAAAGGCACGCTGTGGTGCTACTGTGAGAGGCTAAAACAGTGTGCTTTAGCTTCCATCAGCTGAAGGTTGACCAGTGGTCATCTTAGACCCTGATTTTCTTTTTTGTTGAGCAGTGAATGTTTGTCCCTGTAAAACCGTAGAACGAGCTGCCTTTTTTTTATCAGTTCATGAGCCATCAGCACATCATCATTTCCTACAGTACATCTTCACCACTTTTAAAGCCTCACCCTGCCTTCTCTCCTCACGTTCATGATTTAAACATGACAGAAATGTGGATCCACATCATTTCCAAATCTGGAGAAAAGTTGAAATGAGCGGTGTCTCTATTACACCCGTGTAATCTGTGAACCATCAACGGCAGACATTGATCTTTGTCTTCGAGGGAATCCAAGTAACCAGGTAGGCCACAGATAGCACAGAACCCCCCCCCCCCCCCAGATCATCCTCTCATCAATAAAGGAGCGCAGCGGTCGATGGTCTGAGGCCAAACTACTGCTAACTACACTGGAGTGCCAACTTTGTTCCCGTGGAACATTGGATATACCCAGGATGATGATTGCTTCTTTAGGGAAGCGCTGTAGTAATCAGTAAAGCAGAAATACTTAATGAAATGGGACCACTCACCACATTCCATCTCCATCAGTGTTAATATAGGCTGCGAGTGCAAGAGAGTATTAATTCTCATGAAGATAATTTCAAGAAGTCACAAGTCAGGATGCAGTAAACCAGTACTGTTTGTAAGTACTTTATAAAGAGAAGTAACATGTTAAAGGAATACCTCACGCCCCAAAATAACCATTTGTAAATAAATTACTCACCTTGTGTTACCTTGAATTCTTGAAGAAAGATTTGTTTTTTCTTGAAGAAAAGTCTTGATGAATTGAAGTAAATGGGAGCCGCGTTTAACAACAGCAAAGCTATATCAGACCATCTGTTTACAAACTCACACAACTCGTGCAGTATAATCCAAGTCTCTTTTATCCTTTCGTTCGCGCACTACTTCCCAAACACATGCGTCTTCGCTAAAACATGACTATTTAAAAAACTCGTCTGGACTGGCACGGACGACAAGCGCACCTTACTGAGCATCCTGCTGCTTCCTACTGGTGTAGTTCTGTATGACACCGAAATATCAAGTTCACAAAGACTGAATAGAAGTTTCTCAAAACATATAATAAATCATCAGCAAGAGCTGGAATACATATAATTATCATCCTTTGAAGAAGGAGAAACATTATCAAAAATGTGAACACATCTTTTGTGTGCGTTAATAGCAATAACAACGCCTTTGTCCACCTGCCCACACCAGGAACATCAGCAGCGCGTGGCGGCTGCGTTACTTGCTGTTTTTTTATTTTGGCGTTCGTATTAACAGGTTAGAGCAGCCACACAGCACAGCTGCGTCTCTTCTAGAGATTGTGAAAGTGACAGTGAAAGTGATCTATTGACAATATATTGACATCATATCAGCAACATTACTACAGTTTCGATGTCTCTATCTGTAGAATATGTCACGGACATGAGAAAAAGTAAAGATTAATAAATCAACATTTCCTGCTTTCATTTCAAAATAAAAGCCCTCAAGTGTTTTTTCTGTGGACAGAATTCCTTCATTTGTTAACACGAGGCTTTTATTCTGAAATATTTGCAGCGACTTGCACGGCTCTATGAATAAATAGAGTACGGGGTTTTAATTGTGGATTATTGCTATTATTTACAAATTACCACACGTTTCTTATCCGTTCTCTGTCTAAAATAAATATAAATGACATTTATAATGAAATGAAATGGCCATTATGAAAGGAAACTCTGTGTAGAAAGAAAGGGCTGACAGCAGCAGCAGCAGCAGACGCAGCTGGTGTGAACAACCGACTTGTGAATCACGCAGCTGTTCAGCGAGGCAGCCGCCACGCGACCGGTCTGGACAAAGCTTTAAGGCTAGTTACTAAAACGCATTATGTTGTTTGATTTGGAGGATTTGTTTGGCAGATATGGACATTTATAATTTGCCCTTAACCCTCCCTGCCTGAGTGCAGGCATTTGGAGGAGGAGCCCTTCTTTGCTCTGAAAGTGTTTTTTTTTTTTTTCATTTTGGAAGTTTGGAGTTGAATGACAGATGAATGTGTTCAATCAGATTAAAAAACATTCAAATCAGCAGTTATTCTGCAAGGACACAACCGCAATGGCCAATTTATGTGTTGCATTGTATTTGAAGTCTTCACTGTGGACTGTGATAAATGAGACATGGGGAGAATATATATTTAAAACCTTTTTCAATAATGTTATATGAAGAAATAAGTGAAGAACAAAATCATGAGGAAAATGTGTCAAAGTGCAGCGAATGCATATTTATCAAAGAGCAGTATCAATGAGCTGGTCAGGTCAGGACAGGCTGCCCCCCCCCCCCCCCCCCCCCCCCGTGGGCCATGTAAAGCTCAAACCCTATTCGAGCCCATCACTCCATTAAGCCTCTACATTCTTCTCATTATGAACATAGTTAGAAACCAATTAATTGGAAGTGATTAAAGTGTTTCCTAACTAAAGTGAAGTTAAGAAGATTGAGGTCAAATAGTGTTAATTTATTTTAGTGAATATTCTACCGGTGCCCCCCCTCATACACAAATTATCAAAAGGACCCCGCTGCCTATACACTGATTAATTCCCAACCTTAATTGTTGTGTCTGGAATAGCTCAGGGTGGATGGAGGGGGGGGGGGGCGTCGCTGTCCAGTGTGTTGAAGTGATGCAGTGGAACAATGCCACGAGCTAATCAGATGTCACATTTAACAAGAGAAGTTTGGAAAGGCAGAGAGGCAGAGCTACGGTCAATGACAGCAAGCATCCATCCTGCTGAAAGAGTTGTGGAGCAAACGTTGAATCCTCACCTATTTATAAAGGACGTTGTTTTATAGCTTGTGGAAAAGGATGTTTATGGCCTGGCAGGATGTGGAGTATTTTTTTTTCTTTTTTATTTGTGCCCTCGATTTAAAGCAGGCTTGGTGATCTGAAGAAACCAGCATGAGTACGGTAGATTTAAAAACCCAGCCCAGTGTTGCCAACTCTTTTCCAATGAAAAGAGGTGCACTAGCTCCGAAAGTTGGTGAAAGTCGGCAACACTGACAGTCCGTCCCTTCAGGCCTTCCTCCAAAGACACTCCCCATTATATTATCATAATGAACATAAACCAACATGACTATCCAACTTCAGCACTCACAGCTGTCAAGCTAGCAGCTGGTGGAAGACTCCAGTGATACGCAATGAGTGCAAGCAGGTAGATATGCAGGTAGCCTGTCCAATCATTTCATTGATCTCATCATCACTCATCTTCAACCTCTTATCCGGGGTCGGGTCGGGGGGGCAACAGCTCCAGCAGGGGACCCCAAACTTCTAGAACTGAAACTAGCCCTGTTAAATTGATCCTCAGTGTAATATTTTCTCAGAACAGCAGAAAAAAAAGTGGCATTTCTCCTCCTGTGCTCTGGGAGTGAGACCTGCAACTCTATAGCTTTGTTTGTATTTGTATTCTCTTTATCTCCTGCTGCCTGCCTGCAGTCAGCATCATGTTGCTCTCCTCCTTTTCTCATGATGCAACTTTCTCGACAATGATTTAACCTCCTCCGCTGCAAAACAAAAGAAACAGGTCGGGTCAGAAGTTTCTGGGATCTGGACCTCAAATTGTTTACAACCTCTCAAAGCGCTCTGAGTGTTGATGGTGATGGTTATTTTATAGCATTTTAAAAGAGTCAAGAGTTTAACTACTGATCTACAGTATATATGGTGCACAAGAGTATCTGCACGTAACCATGGCAAGAATACAAATGCTTCATACTATGTAAGCGGCTCACCACTCACAGGTAAAACTAACCTGACTATGAGGAGTTAAACGGACCTCAAATGCATTTTTAAAATGAACAATGGTTTAAACATAATGCACGTCGAAGTGTCCCAGTATACAAAATAAAGACTATGAAGCACACTGGACTGAAATACTATAAGAAGAGGCAAACTTATTCATCAATTAATGCCTTCAATAAGGCAAAGAAATGCATTTGAACAATATTTGAAAACTAAATAAATAAATTAAATTAAAATAAAATAAAATAGAAAATAAATATTTGTACAGAATCAATATTTTAAAGTTACTACAAGAACTTTTAACTGGTTAAAAGGTTGGTTCACCAGAAACTCCTTCAGGTCAGACTCCAGCGGGGCCTCCGGCAGCGACCAGCTCACCAGGCAGGAGAACCAGGAAAACACGAGGCAGACTGTCAGACCCTGCTGCAGTAAAATGAGAGGTTTTCTAAAGGGACTCTGGTGCTCGGAAACACGACTGCTTTTGTCCACAGGGACCGCCAAAATCAGCTTTTTTTTCCCCCTTTACTTGATAGTGCAGCTTAAGATAGGAAAGGGGAAGAGAGAGGGGGATGACATGCAGCAAAGGGCCGCAGGTCAGATTCGAATCGGGCTGCTGCCTTTGTGACGGACAAGAATAATTAATTTTCAGGTTTAATTCATTTATTTAGAGAAAATTAAATTTCTTTTGTTCTCAGTTATTACTGTATAATTTTCAGGGCATGTAATTTAATTTTTGGATGTAAATGTGCATCAATACTGGTCACTGTTGAGACTATGCAGCACATATGCCGTGAAACAGAAAGAGGAATAATGCAGATCCTTGTCTGTGTGGGTTGATTGTGCGTTGATCTGTTGGTAATGCCTCGGGGCATTTCTTAATCCTTCTCTCCCCTGTTAAAGGTTAATAACGTCCACAAAGCACTATAACGTTGTAAACACATGTTGTTAAGATTTTGTAATACGTGGTTGTTGTTCATTATAGAGGAAAAGTGCACATTTTTTAGTCTGTATTGTGTTGAAAGTTTCTAGCTAACTCTGTCGATATGTAAGCTAGCTGCCGGAGGCCTCGTGGTCCCGTCGTAGAGTCCGTCTGGTGACCTTTGGCACTGTTACATTCATATCTGTCTATGCAGTTGTTTGGATGCAACTGTTGGAGGTGAATTCATGTGTTGAGTTAGCTAAAAAGTTAAAATACATTTCATAAGAGAGACTTCATGCTATATTACAATTAAGAACATTTAGAAACAGTAAAAAAGATCATTTAAATGGTTTAGAGAAAGTTAAAAATGTAACTTAGGTATGATCACTGTGGTCCTGAAACTGAGTTGAAGATGTCTAAATGTCTGAGTTTTGCTTACATTGTATTACATTTAAAATGTAACTCAGTACAGAGACGAGTGAAGGGGAGAGCTGCGTGCGTGATTTCACTATTTCCCCCGTTTAAGGGCACAACACCTTAGTACAACTACCAGGTGAGCTAAGGGACCGCCACACTCAACACAAAATGAAAGTTTGTCGTAGTAGCTTTAACGACAAAAGTCGAAAGTGCTGACAGAGCTAACAGTGTTTACCTGGGGGGGGGGGGGGGTATCGGAGGATGGGCACTACGCTTAGCTATGCTCTTTTCAAAGCAGCCAGACTCCGTTGACAAAAACAGAATAGATAAGTTTCACTCTCAGATCCCTATATTCTAAATATAGCATTCACTTAAACTGATATTGATATTTTTAGGTGTCTAATATCTGTTTTGCTGTAATTTAATCTATTAACTCAACCTATGACATTTTACAACAGTATGGAACATATTATTATATTATTTTGCCATGTTTTGACACGATGTTGGAGTCGCTACATTATCAGTCTCTATGTGGCACACACACACACACATACACACACACACACACACACACACACACAGAGTCTAACTCCAAGGCCAAGGCAGAAACAGCTTGTCGTACATCGAGTTTAACCGTGTATTCCCTCATCCAACACTTGTGTACATGAAAAACAACACTTTCCATGAACCCCGAGCACTAATTATACATAGCAAGAAGCGTATTTATTTGTTTTGCTCGCTGTGCTACAGCTCCATACTTTCTGGCTGGCGTATAAGCTTCATTATCCCGATGCTTATGGAGTGGTTTTTGGAAGTGGGTTAGTTGTCAGACAGCTCTGAAAATCCCCAGCTTTTGGCTGCTCTTGACACTCCGGTTGAACCCGTCCTATTAACGCTGGATTACTGCGGAGAGGCCGTGTTTCCTTGACAAGGGAATAGAGCAGAACATTTGAGCGGGGATGATTTCATCTCGCTGTTTTTAATTGCTCTAGCATCTATTCATGCTCTCTCAAGATGCGCCAAGCAGCTTTGCAGATTCCCCGGGAAAAAAAAAAGTCAAGGTTCAGCAGAAATGGCTGATACCAAACACTGAAGGTTTACGGCTGCAACATCAAAGTTTCATGGTCTCAGGATAAACGGATCCCTCTCCAGCTATAATACGTTTTCTAAAAACATCTGCCAAATCTCGCCATTTCAAGGGAGCTTGTGTTGTCTTTGTATTCACAGAGAGTCAGCATGAGCATTACAGAGCATTTAAATGTGTAAGTACATTTTTCTAAAGTACAGTGATGATAGTGATCACTGAGCACACAGAACAAAGTCAACATTAGCTACTCTGCTGGTGGCAACTTATGGAAAAAAACCAATAGGCTGATTTTCCAGACGCTGCTATCGTGGTGTGAATGTTATTCATCTAGTAAGATGTCGAGCTGGAGCAAGTGCAGCAGCTGATGCTATTTATATTTAAGGTTTGCTTTGAGAGAGAACACTGTAGAATAACATCTACTTCATGGTTGTTTTAAGGCTTTAGTGTCACAACCCCTGTCCAGGGTGCTGAATCTGGAGCTGTCCTGTGTGTCCTGCTGGTTGGGACTGATGGCCAATAGTTATAGTTATTATATACCTTGTTGTTACAGATCCTGGCTGGTGAGTGTTGGAGACGCCAACGCCACTCCAGTCCGCTCAGCCTCGCTGAGAGTTAAATAGTTATTTAATAACTTCAGTGTCTTTGTCTATAGTTCTTTTTTTTGCCAGCCTGCTCTGTCTGAAGATGTTCTTGCTTTGTGTTGACTTCAGTAAAGAGAAGAAACAGAAAATAATAACATACGATAAGAAATATAATGTTTTTTTGATTCTGAAATTATGCTGTATTCTCTGCTCTTGAGTCCAGTTAAAGAATCAGTAGGCAACAAGTTTTTTGCATCATTGGGCAAAAATCCCATAATAACCTTTCAGCATATTGTAATTCAAGTGTTCTGAGAGAAAACTAGACTTCTGCTCCTCATCATGTCTCTGTTTTCAGGCTTTAAAAAAATCTAGCCATCTAGCCATATTTGCTCAATTCCTACCTACTGCAGCTTTAAGCAACATTACACAAATCTACAAAACAGTCTTGACGTATCTGGTCTCCAAAGTGACAACAGTCCAGTGTACTAGAGATTCACATTCACATTGGGTTATTCTGCAGCTCATGATTAAGGGTGTGGATGTCAGGATGGTAGATGAAAATTTAGCACAGAGAACAGAGTTCATTCACAGACAAGGCAAGGCAGCTTTATTTGTAGAGAACATTTCAGCAACAGGGAGATTCAAAGTGCTTTACACAAACATTCAAGAACATTGCGACAAAGTGCAAAAGAACATTAAGACTTAATTAAAACAGTCATAAAAACGTTAAAGATTAGAAAATAAAAATAAGCTAAAATACAGTATAACAAACAAGAGTAAAAGTTATAGTAGCAATATAAGATAATTATTTTGTTTAATAAAAGGCAGCAAACAGGAAAGTTTTAAGCTTTGATTTAAAAGAACTAAGAGTTGAAGCGGTCCTGCAGGTTTCTGGGAGCTTGTTCCAAATATTTAAAAACTGAACGCTGTTTCTGCATGTTTAGTTCTGACTCTGGGGACACGAAGCAGACCTGATCCAGACAACCTGAGAGATCTGGATGGTTCATAATATAGCAGAAGATCAGAAATGTATTTTGGCCCTAAACCAGACCTGTAATCACTGTTCTTTTTTTTTTTTAACTGTACCAAGTGTTAATGGCTGTCTGACCTTGAGCATAGTTTATTTGCCATAACCACAACCTTTTCCTCTCACCTATCACCCTTAACCATACTGTAGTTAGGTTGGTGAGAAATGATTACTGTATACTTGTAGCTGACAAGCTCACAAGTAAATTTAAAGCACCAGAGATCTAAACTTCTCTGCAAAAACAGACCAACAGCATGAGCACAGAAAAGGCTGCAGATCATCTCCAGCAGCAACAATGGAACCAGAATGCAATGCAGCCACATCCAGTGGACATGCATTAGAGGGGTATCTTCACTTTTCACTTTTTGTAATAACATTATTGCCTGAAAGCTTTCCTACAGTTACAACCATCAACATCAGCACAATTACGGCTATTTTAGTCCGACTCTATTGCAGGACCGGACTAAACACAGTAAAAAGCTTCCTGAGGGCCTTCCTCGTGTTGTGGACCCTGGGACGTTCGCTCCATTACCCCCCACACTATGCTGCTGAGATAATACTGAAATCTCTCAAAACACTGATGACAAAAAATAAGATCTCCTTCTGCAAACTGCATATTTTCCAATTTCCCCTCTAAATTTAGTATAACAACCACCGCGGAGGTTGATTATCACACATCACCAATAACAATAATGACATAAAGTATGAGAGATTCAATTATGCTCCTCATGATTTATTTGTGGTTTAATGATTACAAAACAGCCTGGTTAAAAAACATTAGAGCTCATACCACTCGCAATTATGAGGCGGCGTGATTTACCCCTGACGATACGCCAAACTATAATTTCAGTTCTGTTCTGCTGAACCTCATGCCAGCAATAATTGACATGAGTCTTGTTGACTCTGGCGTCCTCAGAGCAGCAATGATTATCTGATATTTGTTTGCTCAGTCACGTTGTGCAATCGAGTATTCAATATTTTTTTTATATACCCAGGTGAGCCTGCCTTTGCTTGTTAGCCCACCAGACAGAAGCATGCATCTTTTATCTGCTGCTTCTCTGCTTCTTTGGCATTGCAAGCTGCTGCAGTGCTTCAACTTTTTTTTTTTTTGTAATCGTTACCCAAAGAATCAGGGAAGTGTGTCTCTACTGGTAGCAGCGTGTACATCCAATGTGTTTCCTTTGCCCATATTCTGTATCATGATAATTTATCAAAGTGGAGAGCCGGTTCACCTCGGAGAGGTGAGGCTGAGAGCAGACCGGCTATTTGTCATTCGGCAGCAGATGCAATGCAACCTTGGTAAAGTGTAGTACAAGAGATACGAGGGAGATTGTCAATACAGAAGTGCTCGGCTACAAATAAAGTTTTACTGAATTCGGTGACATTGACTGGCGCTTTGAGCAGAGGTGTTCACTGAAGTGGAATGATGAGACACTTAACTGAAATAAGTGTTCCATGCGCTCAGACCTTGTAAACAGCAGTTGGACAAAAGAATATTTGATAACAGTGTGGATCAGAGGTGTTGGAGGCCCTGGGAGCTGGCTTTCTCTCAGCATTATGTTTGATTTGCTTCCTTGAGCTCTTTAACACTGGCTGTGCTACCACCATGAGGTTTTCAAATACCTTCTTTTCCCTCTCATAGTTTTCTCTAGCTCCTCTTACATACCCCTTAGTTAAAAAAACACCACTACCAATATCTCCATCTGTTATTATATAATGATCATTTTGCTCTGGGACAGTAGGGACTCAGCAAATAACACTAGTAATATAATATGAACACCCTAAAATGTAGTACTTCTATTTAAAGCAACGACTATCATTGTAAAAAGTCAAGGTGGGCCCTTTACAGTTGAAGAAGTTCCATTTCTAAATGCCTTTTGCAGTGAAAAAAAGTATTGTTGTTTAAGTAGCAGTACTTGCGCCAATCTGTGCACCCATGGGCGTGTTTTTTTCTAAAATGAGGTGTGGTCAGGCACATTGTTGGTGCGTTGTTATCCTGAGGCAGCAGAAAGAGATTGAGCCAATGACCAACAAAAACCTGGTCTAAAGTCAACATGCGTACACTCTGCTTGTTACACACACAGAGACGAGCAGCAGCGCTCTCCTCCTCCGTTAGGTTATCGGTGCTTTTGCTCATATGCATTCAAATGGAGTTGTTGAGGGTCATCTGCTCCCGTAGATGGTCTGCTTCCACGCTTTCACTTCGCACACCAGCAGATCTGTTTCCTCAGCAGAAAACCGCTAGCTTCTCCACTTTGCTGAATCCGCCATTTAAATGGTAATGCGCGAGGTGCAGGTGCAGGAGCAGGCACATTGGATGCAGTGTTTGATTACATTTTTATTTAAAGCTGCTCTTATTAATATTTAATCAAATTACCAATGGGTCAGATAACTGTGTAAAGTGACTATAGGGTCCCGCGATCCACATAAGTTATCACCAGACTCTGCCGTCCCCATCAGATCTGTGGAGTATTGTAGTTTCTTTCAGCTCTTTGTTTTGGTTTAATGGCCTGCAACTTTACGGTTTAAGTTGAGTCTCACAGCTCTCATCAACCTGGTTTCCAGCAGCTGTTTCCAGAGAAAAAGTCTCTGATAAACCAACTGTACACCTGCTCAGCAGCTGATGAACACATACATACAGTACATATATATATATACTGTATCTACGTATATGGCACTTAAATCCTCCTTTTAATGGTGTAACCTGTATTGTTCAGACACCTTTTGGAAGTGTCCCTCTCAGACGGTGTTTAATTGCTCAGAGCAATGACATCTTATATTTTCTCTCCCACGCTGACTGCTCAGTGTTTCACCAAAGACCTAAATCTTTGTACTTAAGGAAGGACCTATTAATTGGCGAGCTTTGAAACCCTAATGGGGCTCTTAATTAGTAAGTGTTTTATTTATTAAAGACTGATTCACTGGGAAGTTTAACTACGCCTAAGCCTGCATATATATATATATATATATATATAATTATATATATTGATTGCTTAAAACTGAATTTTAATTTTAATTGGGTTTTAAAATGAGTAAATTGCTTGTGATTTATGCTGAAATATAGAATAAGCAGCTACACTAACAGTTCTAACATGAAACAGTCGACCAAAGGACAAACTCCCACTGACCAACGGTCTTACAAGCTACTTTGAGATAACCCCCGAGCTTTGAACATTCCCTTTGAAGATTGCTGTCCCAGGCTGAATAACAATGTAATCACATCACCCACAAAGTCAGGTTCCTGCATCGGGCCCGAAACACACCTCCACCAACCGAATAGGTATTTCTGCTTCCAAGATTTCAGATGAGTATTTCCTGCTGCATCAGTGCATACTAATAACACTGCGGATCAAATAGACAAAGGTTTTATTATGACAAAAGTGAGCAGGAAACTCATGCCTCTGGCTGATTGCCACCGTGTTATTGAACAGCTCAGTCGGTGACACCGCCTGCCTGCCGCTGTATTGTGGGAGAAAAGTAAAGCTACCAGCAGAGTACACAGTATCCAGCTGTCCATTCTTTGACTGATCTGTAACTTGCCTCTCTCCACTTCCCAAATACATTGACAGATGCTAATATTTAATGATTGTTTCATCCACTAGAAACCACAATCCCCTTATCTCCCTCTGTCATATCTATCATCTCCCACTGTTCTGTGCAGAAAGCAGCGAGGCCACCTTCAGCTCAGGAACTAGTAATCCGCTTACAGTCACATGCAAAAAGTGTTGTTTTTTTGTCAGTAAATGGCCAACGTCAGGGGGAACTAAATGAAATGGCGGGAGGTCATTTCTGTTGATGAATCACACAGATGTTTGTGAATAGGCTTCATAGTGGAAGTGATTTAGCAACAAAAAGAGGAGGTTAATTTGACGAAAGATTAATTTAGTCAGGGCGTCCTGGTGTCCCAGCAGGTGACGCTGCACACAGTGTCATTGTACTATTATGGATTTGCTTCCATCAAACCCTGTCACATGTCATCACTTCTCTCTCCCATCATTCCTCTCTCTCTCTCTCTCGCTGCTGGAGGGAAGGGAGGCACGGGAGAACCAGAACCAGGACTGCGTGGGTCAGACTGTCAGACCCTGCTGCAGTAAAATAGGACGTTTTCTAAAGGGACTCTGGTGCTCGGAAACATTACCACTTTTCTTCACAGGGACCGCCAAAATCGACACAAAATGAAAGTTTTTCATAGCAACTTTAACGCAACAATGAAAAACAGCTCCAGCCATCTCTACACATACAATCAAATACAAGGAACATCTGATCCTCGATCAGTTTAACCACTGAATAATCTGTGTGAGTGAGCAGCATGAGTTAGAGACGTGAAAACTAAAATACTGTTGGCTCGCTCGTAGTTAAAAAATACGAATCATTCCCGTGTTTGTGTTAGCTTGTGGATAGTTGTTAGCTAACTCAACTGTTATTGTTGTCACTAAACTGCTAAAGTGCAAAAGTTATTCTTCTTCTGGTGTTTTTGTCAGTTACCAAAGCTTCAGGTGCATTAACACCTCGTTCTGGTCTGGAGGACGATCCTGATTTAAATGTAGCCGAGAACACAGAGACGGATTGTAAACTGATTGACTGACAGATCAGAAATCTGTATATGTGATTTGTATATGTTGCCGAGTGTAAATGAAAGTGTCTTAAATCTCAGCAGGATTTTATCCGAATAAAGACACTTGAAATACAGACACCCGTCTTCCAATAATGTGTCAATGAATTTGCGGCCAAAATGTGCATGTAGTCAGTGCCTGATCTACTAAGGCAGCAGCTCATTACACAGTCAACGCTGGGACTGACCTCCAGAAGCACTCTGTCTCATCAAGAAAAGAAAAAAGTAACCTTGATTTTAAAACTTCAGTCACACTCCAACTCAACCTGAGAGAAACTATTACTCATAAATTATAATATTACAGTCTTTGGGTTCAATTAAGGAGTTTCTGGTATACCTGCGTTGATTTCGTCTGAATTCGGGCAAAATCCAACCTGGTGGCACCGATGACAAGCATTAAGAATAACTGATCCGGTCTTGTTTACTTATGTAGGTCATATAGAGGCATCAGTATTACACTGAAACTGTTTCATTACCAGTTAAATGTTCCTCACAGTAACGTTAAACTGGAAATAATGGGGCGCCATCTTGGAACACAGAATCTTCTCTTAACACATCCGCACCACGGAAGTTGACGGCCTATCTCCCAGCAACGCCAGCTCTCTGTTGTTAGTCTGCCAATGTCATGGGAAACTCAAGGCTCAGATGCTGTTCATATGTCCAAATATGTCTTTTGAAAAAGATGCACGATAACCGTAGCATCATTTTGTGTCAGGGGAAAATTCACTTTAGTAACGCATGTCCGAGTTCCACTCGAAGTGATACAGAATATGGATCGGTAGATAGAGAGTATGCACTTTAAGACTCCACTAGTTACGATGAAACCATTTCATAAAGAGGCAGCTACAGAACGGCGACGGTTTTGATGAAAATCTGAAGGATTATAACAAGCATGAATAAAAAAATATAATAAGCCAGAGCCTTTCCTTATTGTTCCCTTCTACAAAATGATGATTGGGAGTTCAGTATTTTATCCGCCAAATTGTTAATTATTATTTTTGAATATTTCTTTATTATTGATCGTGAGTGTTACAGTGGCATACTGTCACCACAGAGCTCATGAATTGAGACAGTGTTGAGACATCACAGCTCTCCCTCAAGGTCAGGGTCAAGGTCATCTCCTCTATCTGGCAAAGAGAGAATAGATGTGCAGCCACACACACACACAATCCCAATCATGTGACACATATATCATCAGAGCCCTCTACATGAATACAAATACATTCAAATGCATGCATTACAAAATATGCATAAAAAGAGAATAAATGTGCAGCACAGAGATGTTGAATAAGAAATGTCATCGTATCTGAAGGACAGAAACGGCTCGTCTGGCTCGGCATTAAACAGAAACTGTCACACTGTTATCAGTGAATACTTGTATTTATACCACACATACTATTTAATATCCACATTTTTACATGAAAGCCTGGGGTTATCAGCAGTGTTTTATGATAACATCATAGTAATAATACACAGAGATTTCAGGAAGGATAAATGTTAACTGTATGCTTTATGGCTTTTTACCAAAAACGCTGAAATACATCATCTTAGCTTCAAGTCTAGAGGATGTTAAAACAGTAAAACACACGCTTAGATTAGAATTTAAGGTGGAGAAAAAAAGTACTGATAAAATCCTTCCAAAACACAAAGTGATCTAACAATAGAACAGAATGAAAAGACATTGAGGAGGCAAATATAACCTCACTGAAAGACATGATTGACAATCTTAACATCTTTATTGACTCTTCTGAGTCAATAAAAAACACATTTTCTTTACAATGATGACCAGAAGGGTATAATAATAATAACAACCACGACACAAAGCAAAAGCAGGTCTAGTCCTAACCCTAACGTGATATGTGGATATCTTATTTGGATAAGGAAAAACACATGTTAAAGGTTGTAGATGCACGCAGGACATATTGCAGGTAGAATGCGGGATGTGGTTGAAAGCTCCTCACTAAATGACCAGCCCAGTTGCACAGAATTTCATGAAATAGTCACAAAATTGAATGTATTGATTCGTATACATACACACGAATTTCTGAGATTGGAGCAAATATGATAAAAAAAAGTTATTTTTAGAAAACGGCCGCTATATCGTGACAGTAGTACATGAAACAGGTAACCTGAAAAAAATCTTGTTCCTCTGTGTCGTACTGTGTCCTCCATCTGAAGGATTTCACTTACCGGAGGAAAACAAGGTCCGCTGCCCAGCTGCAGTCTATGAGAGCCGGCTGTCAATCACTCTGAACTCCGACCAAACGGTCAAACTAGGCAGCGCTGCTCAGATATGAATCAATATTCTGTTTCTGTAATGACTATTTCTCTCCTTAAAAAGTTTTCAGAATCATCTTGTAGTTACTGTTTAGCTGTAAAATGAGAAAGTTTGTGACGCTGCCGCCATTGTAAAATCTGTTGAAGGAACGGCAAATTCTGGTCACATGACCGGAGCACAGCCAATAGGAACGCTCTCTCTCTTTGAAATGACCTGTGATTGGTTAAAGTCTCCCGACACGGGCTAGATTTTGTAAAGCCTGAAAACAGAGACATGAGGAGGAGCAGATGTCTAGTTTTCTCTCAGAACACTTGAATTACAATATGCTGAAAGGTTATTATGGAATTTTTGCCCAATGATGCCAAAAATATACTGCCTACTGAAGCTTTAAGTTACGGCAATTCCGGTGCTATTTGAAGCCAAACCACCATCTTTTCCTACACCTAACTATTGTAAGTAGTTTTGTTGCCTAAACCTAACCAAGTCCATATTTTCCTAATCCTAAGTAATTTTATTTTGAAAAGAGTGGATTTTTGTGTGTTTTCACATGCTGTTGAAAGTCGTGCTGAGCGTCACAAAAAAAAAGGGAAATTTGTGTTTATGTTCACGAATTAAATACTGTACATTCAATTTCATGACTAATTCAGTAACTGTTGTGAGACTGTGTTGAAATGACAAGTAGCTATTGAGTTTTAACTCTGAATTAGGGATGCACCGATCCGACTTTTTCAGTCCCGATACCTGGGCTTTGGGTGCCAATCCGATACCGAGTGCCGATCCGATACCAGTATATAATTAATAAGCTTTATGTTTCACTGTGTGGAAGTGACTGGAATCGTTCTGTTATGTGTAAGACAACATCAGGCTGGACTTAAACATTGTTTTCTTAACTTTGTGAGACAAAATGTAACAAATAAATACATAGATATAAATTTACTGAATTGATATTTATTAATAAAATATTAAATCACACACCAGCAACTTAATAAAACAAATCTTTGACATTATCAAGAATTAGATTTTAAGTCTAACACATTTAATGCAGCAACAAATTGGTCAAAACTTAAACAGGAATTAAAATGTCAGTATATAATGTATATGGTGTACAAACACGATACCCGATCATTCTATTTGAGTCAGTATCGGCCCGATGTGGAAGAGGTCCTGTCAGAGTCGAGTCTGAGATGTCAGAGTTGTAGCCTGCTGCCATCCTCCAATATATTTTGTATAATGCTAATGTTCAGATCTAATTGTTCATTCAGAGTTTAGTGGACGTGACTTTGACTCCGATCTGACCTTTTCAGTCAGGCAATAAGCCATTGTGCCCCGCCGTATTAATACGGGAGATTTATATTGTCATAATGGAGGGCCTCCACAGCGGTATTACTCACAGTGATTAGTGACTAATGAATGGCTGCCAACCTGTGTTGTGGTAATGGATTCCTCTGACTGACTGTGGTCAACCCCGGTTTGGGAAGGCAGCCAAAGAGAAAAAGTTTATTAGTAAAGCCATATTAATTAACAAGTTACAGGAAATTAATCCAGGGAGGGGACTCCATTACTCTCCTTAGCATGATCTCATGTTTCATCATATCAACCCTGATGACAACAAAAAGTAATATTGCAGCAGGCTTGTTGCTGGATGTTTTACAATTACATATGAGGGATTTTTAGCTCCCCAAACAGATATTGCTCTAACATGTCATTGGTGAGCTATGGTTGGCTTGTACAGGAGGTAAGCGAGGTAGCGAGTTTGAGCTAAGGGAAGGAGGGAGTGGCTATAACCGGTTGCCTCTCTCCCCCTCGGACCGGCCCGTGTTATTACCTTTCTTTCCTGGGTGGATATGGTGAACGTGGGAGCTCTCAGGATGAAGAAAGTCTCCAATTTTGAAGAATAATTGCGTGTCCGGCTCAGTTCGAAGGTACTCAGACACTGGATGCTTGTTGATAGACAGAAACCCAGGTCGATGGAAGTTGAGGATTATCAGTGAAGTCGCCTAAGGCCATCACTTAACTAGGAGTGATACAGCAGTCAATATACTGTAGCTGTTCCCTTAAACAGACTGAAGGAGAACTGCAGGCTTGCAGGAGAGGGGGGGTTATGTGTAGCTCTCTGCAGCCAGATAGATTTGTGCTACCTCCACTTTAATAAAAATGTTCATTCCTGCAGAGAAAAACATTAAGCATCTCTCGTCCACAGATGCTTCCCTCTCGTCTGTGGCACTGTGTCCTCCGACTCCCCACATGTATGAATCTGTCACTGATGGTCCCGGCTTTATAAACCTGCACAGCTTTATGTAAATTACACAAGCGCACGGTGAAAAAAAGAAGGATTTTGGAACACTCACAGTGCTCGAATGATCAGTTCTTCTGTCAACGTGAAGGCTCACTGTACAAAGCCAACAATATAGGAGACGATTTGCTCTGTCACTGGGTTCAAAATTGCTCCAATCATGACTTCTAACACTTAAAAGAGCAATAACGAAGATTTTTATTGCTCCATAACACAAAATGACTGCAATATATCTGCAGGAGCTTGATAGGATTTTAGATTAATTCTAATGACTCGGTGATTACTGGGCCATATACTGAAATTTCTGGCTCGCACAGATCATGTTCTGATCTATAGTTTTTTTTCGAAAAGAAGCATTTACATTATTTGTTATATATTTCATGTTCAGTATACATTTATGTTTGATCTCTGTGCTGTTTGTGTCAGTTAATAGACACTAGAATAGTTCTATCTATGCTGTTTAAAATAGTGGTGCCCAACCTTTTTGTCATGTGACCCTTTAAAGCTAGGGTAGGTAATGTATTTTAGAAACATGCTTTATTATATTTGTTGAAATTCTCATCACATCCCGACAGCAGTCAATAAATCAAACACTCTGACAAAAATTCGTTATTTGTGGCTAATGCAGGACTGTAATAAGCTAATGCTAATGGAGCTAATGCTACTAGCTACTTTCATTGGAAAAGAGTTGGCAACACTGGGTTGGGTTTTACAGTTGGAAGCTTTAAAGGTTCTTCTATACCAACGGTTCCAAAACTTTTTCATGTCAAGGACCCCTAAACTGACACAAATCAGACCACAGACTCCCATCTGATAGGATGTTTGCTTTTAGATGTTTTATTACTGAAAGTGTATGAAACCCATGATGAAACAGTCATACATTCTGTCGTTACTTGCGAATGGAATTATGTTGAAAAAACAATGACTTTTTCTGGGAGGAAACTTATTGTTGACTCCGGATATTATTTTTCACCTTAGTTTTGAAACTGAACAATCTATCACATGATGTTGCTCGCCACAGCCTCAGGCTATTATAATTAACTGTGTAGAATAAAAAACAACACGTTTGATGTGCACATAAACACGGAGGGTTCTGTGGTTCAAAATTGCACTAAATGTAACCAGCGGATCTGCCGTGTCCGTGCGTAATTGTGGTTTGACAACGCGTAACATCACTCTAGTTAGAGACTGTAGCGGTGCGCTGTGCTGGCTCTCTATATACTTATCTCATGCGCACAAATTAATTAATGAGTGGGACAGAACATGATAGTAAACGTATATGTAAGTATAATATTGTTATTATTTTAATTTTAGCGAAAACCGGGACATTTGAGGGTTTTTTACAGATATTTGTTGGGACTTGGGACACCCAGCTTGAAACAAAACGGGACGTCTGGACACCGGTTTGTGCATGAGAGCGTGCCCTACTGGAAAGCACACTATAGGCGCCAGAATAGAGGGAACAACGAGACTTTTTGTCCCCCCCATTTTAAGGTGTTATGGTAATGGTTAAGTAAAAAAAGGGTTGATAACGTTTAAGCCAGATATCTTCTCAGACAGATTTTAGAGACCTGCGGTAAAAGTATCTCGTCTGTTTCAAATAGGAATCGGATTGTTTAAAAAATGTTCTACGGTAGAAATGAGTGTCTGTGTCTGTGAAACAAGGAAAGCAGACTGCTGCTCGAGGATGAAGAAAAATGAAACTTGATTTGAGAAAATATTTGAAACAAATTGATTTGATAAAAATAGAAATATTCTCATAAGACTTTAAGGACTCAATTTACAGGAAAAAATGATGAAGATGAGGATTTTTTGCAGTGATCTTGTGACTCCTTAGATCTTCCTCGGGAATCCCTTTGGGGCTCCAAACCCCAGGTTGGGCGTCACTAATTTATAAGATAATTTAATTTAATTTGGTGGATAAAAAGAGAGAGTAACAATTGGCTTCCACAGTGTTGGCATCAAAAGTCATATCACAGCATGGGTTTTCTGAGCTTTGTTCCACATTTTAAAACAGTCACAATGAACATGAAACAATTTTACTGTCAGGGCTTCTCACAGTTTATCATAGCAACACCTCACCTGAATGAAGACCGCCCCCTGCTAGCATAGAGAAAGAAAGTTTTATGCAAATGTTATGCATTTTTATTAGAAGGAGCAGAAGCTCTCAACCACACGTCTGTCTAAGTTTAATAAGGCGATTGTTTGGGCCGTCGTCGAGTAACTGCAATAATCACAAGGTGAAAAGCATTGCAGACTTTCTGATTTTGCTCAGCAGGTGACAATGATTGATTCATGATTGATTATTCACATACATTCACTTCGCGGTAGTTAATCACAGCTGCAAGTTGCAATGCGTGACAAAAGAAAACTTTACTTTAAGATGGGATTGCAAATTGCTCAGTGAATTGTCAGTCACAGTTTGTGGGGATATGTGAGGAAAAAGTCAACGTGCTAGCAGAACCACAGGTAGCACCGGTGTTCAAACATCAGGCTGAAGTCACCAGCTGGACGTGTTTTACCCAACAGAGTCTCCATCCAACCCACAAAAGCATTTTCCCCATAGACCATCTTTATGAAAGAGACATCTGTAAAGCTGTTGACAGGACACCTCCAACTGAAGTCAATCCTCACTCTTTGAATTATGATTTTTTTTAGTTTCATATTCCCCAGATCCAAGAAAAGTGATTTTCTATTTGTGAAATCATCTCAGTGTAAAGTCTGGGGGCCACACAACTCGGAATCGAAAAAGCTAGGGAACTTTTTTTGGCTTCTCCGCTCCGTGAGCAATTTTCAGTAGTAAGTAAATGGTCGCTATCTTGGAGTCTGGTATCTAGTTCTTAGAACTAATCCATGGACAAAGTCAAAATTTCACTGACCTATCCATCCATCCCCCCCAAACTCCTACCTCTGTGGCTCTATAACAACGTCACAGTACTCCGTCCTTTACTCCTGAGAGACAGGAGCCCCTCCAAATAAAGTGGTTTAGATAATCTGGATAAACGGTTGGCATGTTTACAACTGATCAACTTCTTTCTTACCCTGTGTGACATCCCTTAGCAAAGTTCACAGATTTCAGCAATGGTGAGTATAATAACTGAAAGCCATGAAAATAGGACCTTTGTTTTAATAAGCCAGAGTTACCCTTTAAGTTTTTAGTAGCGGACACAGTTGATGCTTGTAAAAATGAAACCCAATGCAAAAAAAACAGCATTTTGGAGACAGAGCAGCGTTTTGAGAAACCCTCTTTCAACGGCTCTTGAGCTCATTCCCAGGCATTATGCCACGAGCAGGAAACAGGCAGTCTTGTCAACTTATTGACAGCTAATTTAATAAAGTGAGACAATAAAGACCTGGCCAGACACTGCATCAGCCAGAGCCGTCCTACCTCAATGCATGAACGGCGTCCTCACAAGGACAGAGGTGCTGCCAGTCAAGATGGCCAGGTCACTGTCAAAGTCTGCAAACTTTTTCTCTCTTGTTGAAAAAGCACAGCGCAACAGCAGCCGTCACAGTCTGTCAGGGATGAGACACAGCTCCATTAGCACCTCGGGCTACCTCCGATGCTGAGACAAAAACACCAGCGTCTGGGAGCTTTGGCGTCCAAATGTTTTAGTCTCAGTCATGGACATTAAAAGTGATGGGACTGTGCCTTATAGATAAGTGATATCTGACAGACAGGAATGTTTTGATGATCAAACCGTAGAAATAAATCTTCCCCATCCTCGTGTTTTTAGGTGCCTGTATAGTGGAAAGTCCCTCTCATACTGTATATGGTTTTATTTGTCTGTATTCTCTTGTGATTTATATTGTGGATGTTTGTATCAATTTGTGCCCCCTCAAAAATGTTGGCTGTACTACGCCCTTGTCAGAATCAGTTTGTTCTGATGTGTTGGTTCATAGATCTCATACATCATCCTAGTCGCCAACAACCACAACAGTCTGTGTGTGTGTGTGCGTGCGTGCATGTGTGTGTGTGCGTCTGTGTGGGTGAGTGAATGTCCAGCAGATTGGTATTTTAGTTTCACAACATTTCTTGGAGGCAGAACTTTCTGGCTCTGGAGGATGAAATAGTCTCATTGGAGTTCAACCACAACTTTTTTCAAAGTAACCGTCCAGCATGTCTTCCTGTTTTCTGTTCATCTCCACGTTGGTGCAGGGACCGCTGTGGCGTCGGTGACTATATCCAATAACTGTTGTAGCTCTTCTTCAGAGTTGCTTGTTAGGGGGGTCGAGTAGCGCGAGGATCTTGTGCACAAAATGTGCAGCAAACATAAAGCTCGGCTCAGACAATTCTCTCGGTAGCCCAGTTGCCTCCATCCTTATTTCAGGGCCAATGGGCTCACATGAGGTCAAAAAGGCCTTTGACCATCTGAGACTCACAATAGACCTGTTTTTGTCTTTTTTTAGGGGGGTCCAGGGGGTCTTTAGGGGGAGATAGCAGGTCAACAGTAGATGTCACATAGAAGTGGTGTACATCATCTGAAAGCTGGGAACCTGAAGATTAATTTGAGATGCAGCTCATCACCATGTCAAGTTGTTCTAGTCATAAATCAGAAATAAACATCAATGAATTATTTAAAATTAATTGTAAGAGCGTATAAGGGTTTAGAACATTATGATAGAAGTATATGATGTCCATCCCCATGCTCTATCTATAAGTTGTTGCAGCAATTTTTTGGGTTGATACCATTTGTTACACAGATTTGATGCTAAATTTAACCATTTCTTACCACTGGAGAATTGATAAAAAATGATCAATAATCCCTCCAAAATACTACATTAAGACACCAAGACCTTGAGGAACACCATAGAAAAAGCCATGCTGTGATTTGGGATCAAAAACTTTTGACATTTGGAGATTTCTGCAAGAATTGCATTTTTATGAGATTGGATGGCGAGCACTTGTGTTGTGTAAACTGCTCAGAAACCCACTTATTGTCAATCTAGGAAAGCCATCCATCCTCTGAATGCTCTGTTGCCAAGTCACCAAGCTTCAAGCACCACCTATTTTAAGATGCGCAGATGAACTTCGCTGTGCTATTCATTGGGATGACCAGACTTTTACTCAGAGAACCCGTCCTCCTTGGCTCAGTAATATTCTTTAAAAGAACATTTATCTCCAACATTGTCCATCATTTTGTAAATTAGGTTTTACAAAAGTTTTTTTTTTTTTTATCCTAATTAAAGTTGTAGGCAGTGAAGCAAATTGAGAGCATCTCTGACCTACTTGCCCTCACCCCCCCCCCCCCCCCCCCCCCCCCACACACACACACACACACACACTTTTCTGTGCCGGTGAAGGTATGTTGATTTGAGGTATAACACCACTGTCAACCAAATTAGCTGAGAGTGGATAGACGATCAATAAGCTTGTTCTAATGGCTTTCTGAAACATACCTGTTTACCACAAGAACGGTCCAAATGAAAAGCTGTCAGTCCTCCGCACTGACGGAAGATAAGGCTGTGGTGTGTGTGTGTGTGTGTGTGTGTGAATGTGTGTGTGTGTGTGTGTGTGTGTGTGTGTGCTTAGAGAAAGGTTGGCTTGATGCTCCAATTTGCAGCTTCTATTGTTTTTGACTGTGCAGGCAGACACTGCTGTAAGTGATATAATCAAGTGTATAACTTATCAGAAATAGCTAACCCTTACAAAAAAAGTAAAATTAAGTGAAGTTCAAGTGTACTTTATGTAGTAAGTATACTGATATCAGTGTGCTAGCAGTATACTTTTAAGTGTACTATTTCAATACTTATTGGGACTAAAGTGGCCCACTTTTTAGTTTATAAAACTATACTTTTTAAGTGTTCTTTAAGTGTAAGAATAGTAAACTTTGAGTACACAACTAGTTTACATCTAAGTTATATTTTGCACTACAACTATATAATTCAGTGAACTATACTACATACTACTACATACTACTATGCTGTTAGTTTACTAGTTATATACTTGTAGCCCATGTTTTAGTTTATGAAAGTGCACTTTAAAGTATACTCTCAGTAAACTACTATTTTACTAGTTTTTACTGCAAGTATACTTGTAAGTTTTCTTTAATTTATAGTACTTAGCCAATGATTTATGCAATACATAAAGAGACAAATAGTTTTTCTCACATGCCTCCGTGGTGAACGGAAAATGCAAAAACGTAGAAAATATCTTGAAGATTTAAAGTAAATGTATACCAAAACGTTTACAAACTCTCACTCCCTCAAATAAGCTACTCTAACAAAAAGTAAGCATAAGCCAAGTATACTTAGACCTTTCTGTATACTTGCCAGTAGAAGCCAAGTATACTTAGACTTTTATGTATACTTGTCAGTAGAAGCCAAGTATACTTAAACCTTTCTGTATACTTGCCATTATAAGCCAAGTATACTTAAACCTTTCGGTATACTTGTCAGTATAAGCCAAGTATACTTAAACCTTTCTGTATAGCCAAGTATACTTACTTTTCTGTATACTTGTCAGTATAAGCCACGTATACTTAAACCTTTCTGTATACTTGTCAGTATAAGCTAAGTATACTTAGACCTTTCTGTATACTTGTCAGTAGAAGCCAAGCATACTTAAACCTTTCTGTATACTTGTCAGTATAAGCCAAGTATACTTAGACTTTTCTGACATGTCAGTAGAAGCCAAGTATACTTAAACCTTTATGTATACTTGTCAGTATAAGCCACGTATACTTAAACCTTTCTGTATACTTGTCAGTAAAAGCCAAGTATACTTAGACCTTTCTGTATACTTGTCAGTATAAGCCAAGTATACTTAGACTTTTCTGTATACTTGTCAGTAGAAGCCAAGTATACTTAGACCTTTCTGTATACTTGTCAGTATAAGCCAAGTATACTTAGACTTTTCTGTATACTTGTCTGTAGAAGCCAAGTATACTTAGACCTTTCTGTATACTTGTCAGTATAAGCCAAGTATACTTAGACTTTTCTGTATACTTGTCAGTATAAGCCAAGTATACTTAAACCTTTCTGTATACTTGTCTGTCAGTAGAAGCCAAGTATACTTAAGTATAATTTTGTTAAGTATATCTCTGATAAGTACATAAAAAGTAAACTGAAAGCATACTCTCTTATTTAAAGTTTAAAAGAAGTATACTAATAGTACACTTGAATAATCTTGTTTTTGGTAAGGGAAGAATTGACTCTATATCTATGTAGCATACAAACTGTGTTGTTGGCCTGTGCTGACTCTATTGGCCTCTAACGGTCCAATAGAGAGGCTATGTCTATTTCCTGTCTTTTCCCCATGAGCTTCCTTTAATTTGCTCTGTGGCATTGCACCCACACCAAGGGCCAAGGGCCAGGACCTGCTCATTTACTGGAGTGTGAAATGTCAATATATACTCACAACAAAAGGTATGCCGCTGCACATCCACCTCTGCGGGTGTTCTTATTTGAACCAAAGCCCTCGCTCTCTGAACACACAGGCGGTCCTCCGAACCCAAAGTTTCACATTACAACTACCAAATGTCCAGTTCAAAGATAAAAAAAAAAAGTCTGCAGCACCAGAAGGTCCAGGATCAGGTGTTCACACATGATTTTGGTTATTCTCTTTGTGGCTCCTCACCCTGTATTCTAGGGGGATAACTTCCCGATAATGTGTACAGATAGGGTCTGTTCAAAGAAAGGGGAATGGCCTGTAGCAAATCTTCTCTCCCGTCCTCTGCCAAATGTTAATCTCTTATAAAAATGAACAATGATTTTAGCTCAGGGGTCACATTGTCGGTCCCCTGAGTCACAAAAGGCGCCAATTAGCATCACAGGAGCAGACAAAACTACCTATGATTGCCCCGTTTGAATCCTGTATTGTTAATGTATTGTAGTAGAGGTTTTATGTTATTTTAATGGGGAAAGGTAACGTGGAGTCAGACAATGTTCAAAGCCACACTGGCGGCAAAGGTTATGGACATTAAGTGAACCGACTTGTGACGGCCAAAATGAAAGTGAAAATAAAGGGCAGCACTTGAGAGCTGCTTTTATCTGTACGTGGAGTGAACCATCATCCTGTTTATTCATGCACAAAGAGCAATGTTAAGTTCCCCGTATCCCTTTTGATGCCGTTGGGCTGGCAAGGCGTAGCCATCCCTCTTTTTATGATTACTGCAGTGGATCTGATTTGGCTGATCTCTTGTGGGATTCTCCTCCAAACTAATAGGTTTGCCATGTTTAATGATGCAGGAAATTTTACTGAATGGAAGTTATTTATCTTTATCAACGTCCTCAGAAGTGGTTTGTCAGTCGGAAAAGCGTTGCATCTGTCTCTGGGTCAAAGCAATACAAAAGCCAATCACCATCACCAGGGATTTCAACCAAGCCAATAGTACGGGTGAATGTTAAATCATAATAAAATCTCATGACTGCAGTATACATGATTTCCAGATAGAATCCTTTCCCTACAGGCTATAATGCTTTAATCCACAATGACAGATGAACTAGTGTCTCAACCCAAGAAATACAATTGTTGCCTTTTACTGCTTTTTCAACAAGTCCTCCAAACCAAATGACATTGTCATCACTATATTTTGGGAGTAACAATGTGGTTTGTAATGTTCAACCAAAACATGACAGCAACCACACCTTATAATAAACATAACAATACTAAAAATATAAAATAAAAGTTTATAGCCAAAACTGTAGTATAAACTGAAAGCTGCAGAAGATATTCACTCTGGCAGCACAAAAGACTAAATATTAAGGGTATCTTTAAGGTTAATATAGCTAAGATAGGTTTCCCATTTCATGTAGTAATTACCTGGTTGACTCATCAGGAAAAAGGATAGTGTTTCCTCAACCTGATCTCATAGGAAGGTGTTTAAATAGCACAGCATTTTAAGCTTTTATTTCATGCCACGTCGTTACCATTAAAAGATTGCGGTGAGGGTTTAGGCAACAAAACCACTTAGTAGGTTCAGGAAAAACATCATGGTTGGGCTTAAAGTAAGTACGTAAACTAAGTAAAATAAGTACGTAAAATAAGTACGTAAACTTAGTAAAATAGGTACGTAAACAACGTTAGATAAGGTAACACATCACAAACGTCACCAACGAAACTTCAAAATAACTCAACAACACTTTGGGACACAAACACCGGCCTCCTGGTTGAAAGTCCTGTGTTTGTTGGACCCTCCCACCATCAGCAGTCTTTCTCACGTTTTATTCTACGTCTCTAACTCTGAGCGTAGCATATTCTCATCGATGTGTTTACATTGCAGTCAGTTCAGACTATGGCGTGGAATGACCTGCCAAAAGTTGTTGTGTCAGTCATACGCCACTTGTTGAGACTGGGCTGGTTTCATATGTGGTAACACTGAATACCATTATTGTATGAACAATTCCTTCTAGCATGATTTTGCCAATTTAACCCATTTGTAAAGCATCCAAGGTCGGATTATCAGGTCAACATTGTTTGACAGAGCCTTTTAAAACAGTGTTTTACACAATCATTTTCTGATCTGCCTTGGCAATAGTTAAGGTTTTTGTATAGACAGCTATGCACATTTTCAATTTGTGCATTAAAAATCAAAAAAAAAGTTTGACTGGAGCTCTTTTAATTACATTATCTTGTTGCACTCTTCTTCTGCAATGGTTTAATGGCACTCAGTTGGAGAATTAGCGCCACCAACTGTTTATCTCAATGTTCCCCAACTCCTCTAAAACTCGTATTTCCAGCAGCAGGAAGCTGTTTTCAGTGAAAACGCCCTGATAAACCCGCTGTACACTACCTGCCCAGCATCAAACAGCAGATAGACAAAGTTAGCAACTAGCTGTTGAACATAGTGGAGCATTTAGCCACTTGGTGGAGACCAAAAGAGAGTTAAAAGAAAAGTGAATATTGAAGTTACATCCATCAAGTGGACACAAACACAACTCCCAATGAATGATAATGTTGTTCTGTGTCTGCTATATGTGAAAATAGGCTACTGTTTGCTAACATGTTAGCCATGTCAACTTTTCAAGGCCATAATATGTCAGACGTGTGTGATGTTTAGCTTGTTGTAAAGTTCTGAGGCCAAAACAAACAAAAAAAGATCATTGCAGCTCTAAGTTTTATAATTCTTGTCTCGTTAGGTAATGGGAAGAGAACAGTGGTGTCTTTTTAAAAAGTCAGTTGCTACAACTTTTCATGTGAGGTTAGCTTTATCAACAGCTTTGGGGATGCCTCATTTACACTGGAAAAAAGTTAAACAAAAAAAAAAAAAAATGAGTTGGCTGGACATTTCAGATCAATTCTCTTTGCCAGTGCCTGTGGGCGGCTGTAGCTCAGTGGTCGTCCTTCGGTTTGATCCCCGGGATCTGCTGTCTGCATGTCAAAGTGTCCTTGAGCGAGACACTGAAGCCCAAGTCGCTCCCCGGGCGCTTCACAGCATTTCACTGCTCCTAAGGACGGGTTAAATGCAGAGGTCTTGAAAACTCTCGAAATAAGTTGAGATGCTTTTGAAATGGAGCGCAAGTCTGCACTGGAACGTTCTCTCCTTATCAAAGAAAAGATTTGAAGATTAAAAAATAACGTGAAGGTTTTGGCACTGACGGAACCAAAAGGCGTTGGAAATCTGGGGGAAAATGCTGCGAGATAGACCACACAATAAGATGAGACATTGTAATTCTAAAGGTTATTCGTTGTGTTAGACCACAATGTTATGAATAGCCAGATCACACCAAATAACCTTCCCTTTGAAGCCCTAAAAAAGCATTGCCTTGAAGCTGCATGGATACCGATATTTATGTTCAGGAAGTTGTGTGGTAGGTTTATGTCAGACATCGTTCCAAGTTTTGGATTTGAACTTTGTTTTGACTTTATTTTGAAGCCAGCAGTGAACACCCTCCAGCATGAGGGTGTTTTGGATTACCTTCAAGAGAAACCACTGTAGCATGCACTGGGAATATCTACTGTTCACCACTATCTTCAACTAAACACCAGTGGTGAGCACAGAGACGGAGGCCAGGGGGCGTAATTATCTGTCTTCCTCTTGTTCTTCCTCTCACCACCGACAGCAGCCCCAGCTGCTCCGTTAGCAACATAGCTGTTGATATTAGCGGCAGAGTAACATTAGCTCTGATCCAGGATTCTGACTCTAACGGTGCGACCCTAAAACACAATGTGGAGTTAACATAGTGCTGCGGGAGCATCAAACCTCTGGTGGTTAATGTTAGGCTGTCTGCATGAAATTTTGTAAAGTGGCTAAAGGTATGTTACTGTTGTTTCAGCCGACTGGTGTGCTGCTGCTGCTAAATCATTACTATAAATACTAAAATAACTTTCCAAAACGTCTAAATCTTAACGGGTCGGGTCGCCTCACTGTTTAGACCGGTGCTCGTTCATGTCAATGTAGCGCGAGCACATGCGCGAGCGAGAGCAACGGGACTCTGACTTTCGTTGACATTGCGGCCACAAGTGTCGCTGTGAACAAGCAATTTCTGATTCTTACATATAGCCCCTTTAAGTTATGTGAAAGAACACAAGAGAAATATATTAAAATATTTGCAGATTCTAACAGTTATAGATTTGTTAGATTGGAACGTAATTTATTAACTATTAAAGATTTTTTTAAAAAAATGTAAATATTATTTGTTGAACTATGAAGCCTTTTGTAAAAAAAAAAAAAAAAAGAAAAAGTGAGAGTGCCACAGACCCCACTTTGAGAATCACTGCTATAAAAAGCTAGATTCAAGAATCACACCATTACAATAGGCAGGTCACTTCATGGGATTACATTTGTTATGTCATTTTGGTTTCTTCTTGTCATACTGTAAAGTAACAGTATTATTGCGATCACTCCATACCTACTTTAAAAACATGCTTCTCCTTCATTATTCACCAGATATATCTGCAGTTGTGCGGCTGGCCCCGATGAAACATCACAGTCTGATGTAACACTGAGTCTGCCTCGTTTTACGGGTCATCTGACCGACCTGATGCTCGGTCCTGAAGCTGTTTGATGATGTGTCCCTGAACCCACCAGACTCTCCTCACAGTGAGAAACCAACACAGCAGCATCAGGAACGTCTCAGTATCCACATGAAGACCACACAGTTACCAGCTGACATAACTTCACTATACAAGGATCCTTTACTCTGATGGAGGACATGAGCTGGACAGTTTACATGCAAGTTATGGCTTTATACAGTGTGTATACCTAAATTATATTTCCATGTCATTGGCTACAAATAAAGGGCTTAATTTTTAAGTGTTTTGGTCATTTTAAAATGTAGTAGTAAGGGTCCTGTGGTATTAGAGAAATATTTTCTTTTACAAAGGTTTTAATGTAATGTAATGTAATTACACTGTTTAAACAGGTGATATAAAAGAAATATATATATTTCATGCAGGTAGAAGGGGAAAAAACTGGTCCATTTAACCTTCTGACTATGAAGATGTGAATGTGAGTTTTGCTAGTAATCATTTACACAACATTTCTCAGTTTTACAGTCAAACTTTGTGTTGACAGATCACAATATAATATAGATCATACAATATTCTCTACAGTATTTCGAAAGGGTATCAAACAGATAATCTGAAGCTTTGACAAACATTTGAAAGCATAGATATGGCAATAACTGTCTGACAAGTACAAATGCATCAAGTGAAAGTACAGTCTTCACAGTAGCTGCTGATACTTTAGTTACTGAGCAGTTTCTTCAAGTACATAAGCAAAAGTTACTTTATAAGATCAGTTATTCCACCTTCAGTTATGTTGACAGGATAAAGTTGATTCCAGCAAGTTACTGCCTCATTATGGTAAGGGACGTAACTAATGTGTAGTCAGGATAACACACAGGGACAGTTACTACAGTAATCCCGATACTATTACTCTGATTACTTTTGTACGTTTATCAGGTGTCTTTATACCAGAAATAATTACTTGACTACTGTTTCACATCTTCTATTGTTTGATATTGTACTTTACAACCCCCCCATCCTGATAGTTACTGAAAGTGTTTACGTTACATCCTCTGCTACATGTAGCCTCACTTACATGATAACATGTTACCTCTGGATGTCTTTCACAGCAAATGCTTCTTCTTCTCTGGGCTCTGCAGGTCACTTATTATAAATGTACCTGTAAAAACAAACGTTCATCAGATTCCGATCCAGATATTTATATATAAATTCAGCGTGTGGGTAACATTCACATGGGCAGGACTTGAGAAAGGGAGAGTAATGCTGTGACAGAAGAGACGATGGTGACTTTTGTATTCAAAATAACTTCATCCAAATTCTGATTACAACAGAAAGTGAAACTCAAAATGAGTAAAAATGTCAGCCTCTGACTGCTTGACTATTTGTAAAATTCAGACACTTTCATGCTGTATGGAAAAGCTGTCAGTCCAAAAAACAAAAGAAAATAAAAAATCAGGAGATAGGGGAGAAATCCGTAGCAATATTATCCAGATTACTATAGTGCATGTAAAGGTGATGTCTGCTTACCTGTGATTACCTGAGTAACCTGGTTTCTTGTGTGTAAACATAGTGAATGTTCTGTATATTGTTCTCATCCTCCCATTAGCCGTCCCTCCACTAACATATTTTTATGCACATTTTGAAGTATCACATTAGAAAAGCTGTATGGAAACGGCACAAGTCGATAAAACTTCCTCAATTGCTCAAAAGAAAGTTTTACGCTTGCTTGAGGTGATCAGCTGTTTCTGTTGTTGGCGTCTTCCCAGATATTCCTGTAATGTGTGCATAGTCTATAGCGACAACTTCTGACCAAACTACGCTGTAGCCGAGTTTATTCGCTCCAAAGCAGTTGATGGAAATGCGTCTACTCCACATTTCTTTTTTGCGACTTTTAAAAAGTAAAATTTGCTTGACAATTGAAACATGGCTATTGACACTAGGAGCAAAGTAAGAGAAAGGTTATCCTCCAGTAGTTGTGTCTTTGAATGTGCATGGAACTGACTGTTATTCTGTCTTTCTAACATCTATGGGATACGCTGTGTACATCTCTATTGTTCAGTGCTTCACGTTCTTTCTTTCAGAGTGTGAAGAAATGTGAAAAGCGCGTTACATGCCGGTGAAAGCGTCTCCTGCTGGGTCGCCCTCACACTTGCCTTATAACAAGTTGTCGGAGAGGTGCTGTTGTCACGCTTGACAAGAGCACATACAGTGAACCGATGGATTCCTGCAGCTACAGCTGCACGCTAAATAACCCACTTACTGTCTGTCGACATCATGCTCCAGATGAAATTGTATTCTTAGACGTTTATCTGTTACACGGAGAGACACGATGAGTTGTGGCTAAATATTCATTGTTCCTCCTTCAAAATGCACGTCTGACTCCAAATGAAACCTAGATACGCCATGAAGTTCCCATTTGTCACGCAAAAGATGTCATCTGTTGGCGGGAGCCGAGTCTACAAGAGAAGACAGCTGTGTGATTAAAATTCTCACACGCTCTCGCAGTCTAAAATACTTTGGGGCAGACGGCTTATTATGGCATTCCCTTTCATGTCTTTGGAATAAACTTATCACAGTAATACTCTCCCCCAGATCTCACATTGATTCACATCCCCGTCGGCATGTCAGGAAACTTCAGATGGAGATGAAACGAGAAGGGGAATAAATAGTCTTTCAGATATGCATGCCTCCCTAATCAGCTGTGAGACAAACAGTGAGAGTTCATAGAGAGGTCATCCATCAGCAGAGCTGCTCTAGAGTAATCTAGACTAGTGGTTAACAACCTTTTTCTCAGATTTAACCCCACAGACCTGTCACATGACACCACCCATCATGATGTTAAACTGGATGTTATTTAACGCTATTAAACACAATAAAAGTGGATATACACAAACGTCCATTGTTCCAAAGGCCCATTGCTCCAAAAATACACACTCTCCATACAACAAGTTAGCACATGGCTAATTATTATGCGGAAGGATTGGACCATCCCGAAGTTTTTTGCTACTGGCGAAGGCATGATCCACCACTCTGTCTCTTATTACTCCCTTATTACTGCCTTTGTTGGCTGGGTTGGTTAGGTTTAGGTAAGAGGAGTGAGATTAGTTAGGTTTAGATCAGGGGTCAGCAACCTTTAATATCAAAAGAGACATTTTAGGCAAAAAAAATATGTAAAATATGACGAGAATAAAGTCATAACTTAACGAGAAAAAAAGTCGTAATATTATAAGAATAAAGACATAAGTTTACAAGAAAAAAGTCGTAATATTACGAGAATAAAGTCATAACTTAAGAAGAAAAAAAAGTCGTAATATTACGAGAATAAAGTCATAAGTTAACAAGAAAAAAAAGTCATAATATTACGAGAATAAAGTCATAACTTAAGAAGAAAAAAAAAGTCATAATATTACGAGAATAAAGTCATAACTTTATGAGAAAAAAAGTCGTGATATTATAAGAATAAAGTCATAACTTAACGAGAAAAAAAGTCGTAATATTAAGAGAATAAAGTCATAACTTTACAAGAAAAAAAGTTGTAATATTACGAGAAAAAAGTCATAACTCTATGAGAAAAAAGTCGTAATATTATGAGAATAAAGTCATAACTTTACGAGAAAAAAGAAAATAACACGTAAAATTACTACTTATAATATTACGACTTTTTTTCTCGTAATATCATAACTTTATTCTCGTAATCTCAGATTTATTTTTTTTCCTCAATGTGGCCCTAATACTCCGTCGTATCGTCGTACCATAGACCTACAACAATAATAAATAAAAATGAAAATGTAAACAAAAAACAGTTATTCATTTCCATTTTTAAAAATCCACAGGGAGCCACTGAAGAGGAGCTAAAGAGCTGCAGGTTGCTGACCTCTGGTTTAGGGTAATAATATCAGGGTAAGCTAATCAGAGGCAGCCTTCGCCATGGTAGGAAAAAAATATTGCGACCGGGAAGGTCTGATGACATAATTTTGCATAATAATCAGCTATATGCTTCTGGTCATTTCCACGGAGAGTTTGTGTTTTTGGAGCAATGGGCCTTTGGAACAATGGTTGTTTTCGGGATAACAGGCTCTTGTACAAATGGGCCTCCGGTCCAATGGGACATTTTTTGGACTATTGGGTATTCGGAATAATCGTCTGTCGAAACAACGGCATGGCAGCATTTATCCAGTGCTTTTAGCTAACTATGTAAACTGCTACGTTTAGCTATCTATTTCAACTTCTTATCCATTACTTTTACATATATCTTTCCACCCTTTATTTTATTCTTTTTGCAACTGTTTGGACTGCTACTTCTACATTTTATTCCAATTATTTGAGCCACTCCACAATCTTTCTACATAGCCCCTTGAACCTTGGCTGGGAATAACTGATCTAGACTGTGTTTGTGCAGCTTCTTAGCAGGAAAGGATCTCATAGGATACCTTATGATTGGTCCACTCCATGTGGAAATCCCCAGACAAGCTCCCCTAAACCCTAAAAACAGCGTGAGCCTACGATGGGAAGTGACAGGTGAAGGATGATAAAAAAGAATTCATCCATCGCCGCTTTGGAAAAGTGCATTTGAATAGCTGGTGTCCATTTACTTGTCAGCATGCGGTTGGTTTCATGGTAAGAGCAGGTTTCTGTGAAGTCAAGTCCTGCACATAAGACGCCGAGCGGCAACCTCACGCTTTGATCTCTTTACCTGCTGTGTATATTGGATCTCATCCTCACTTTGTTGAAGTCTGACTACTGTCTGGCTCACAAGATGGCAAACAATGGCCTCATGCTGACATGAACATGGTGGATGATTGACATGGAAAACAAGATTTCCACACATGTCCAGGGCTTTCCATTCATGCAGTGCAATGTCATAAAGATTTCTAGCGTTAAGGTGATCTCTTGTGGGGCGTCACACACCTCTGATAGTTCCTGTTCTGCTACATCAAGGCCCGCCGTCCAGGTGGGAAACAGCACGCCTCCCATTAATCCTCACAACAGGACCCTCAGTGGTCCTCTAGTCGGCCCCCCCGATCAGCTCCTGACGCTGCATCAAGTCACCTCCACAGGCACAGCTATGCTCTGGTTACCTTCGCACTGGGAATTAACAGGAACACACGTGTGTCCGGGAAGAAACGGACCCAATTAGTCAGTTGAACCACCTCCAGAATGTGAAAGGAAAGGTCTCTGTTAGTAGAGCAACGCAGTGAATACATGTACTGCAAAAAACATGAGATGAGTATCAAGGACAGCTCCCCAGCCTTCCTTTCCCAGGCTATTTCTCAGTACTATACCTGCCTATCAGTATAATTACCACTGGGGTCAGTGTACACCCATCGGCCCTGAGCAGTAATAAATGTCACATTCCAGGCGTGTTGGAAGGAAACTCCCACTTGATTGAAGGAAAATGCAACGGAACAGTTCCCTGGAAAGATTTCCCAACTCTTGGCTTCCTGTGATGCAGTTATGTGGTGTCAATCTAGTTGGGTAGTAGTGCGTGCATACATCCACGATTAGTTACAAGCTAAACTGTGATGACCAGATAGTAAGAGGAGGGAGCTAAAATGATGAAGAGCTCAAAAACACTGCAATCGTGGCTCCAAACAGGAACTATTATTATGGTTTTATGGAAGAGTTTAAGTGCCAGTTCTAGTGCTACCCCTTTTTACAGCATGGCTGACAATAGTCAACATTAAGTAATATTATTATTATTAGGAATAAATTATCCTCCTGCATGAACTGTGCATTGTTGAATAGGGTAGGCCTACGCTACTGTATCTTAACATCGGTCATAATGGTGGTACTTGGAGAGCCAAATATTTTCTGAGGTGGTACGTGATGTAAAAAAGTTTGAGAACCACTGATCTATTTGACTCTAAATGGGACCATAATTTACTAAATGAACATCATGCTGTATTGAAGAAGACTTGAAACTAGAGATTGAGAACATAAACTCATGTTTACAATGTTTACTGAGGTAATAAATCAAGAGAGAAGTAGGCTCATTTTCTCATAGACTTCTATACAACCAGAGGAGTCGCCCCCTGCTGGCTGGTAGAAAGAATGCAGGTTTAAGGCACTTCAGCGTTGGCTTCACTTTTCAGAACCGCTGAGGTAGCCGCTTCATACAGACAGACAGACAGACAGACAGAGATTAGTTGCTTTATGGTTAGGGAGTTAGATATGGAGCTTAGATATGAAGTAGCCTTATGGAACATGTAGGATTCAGTGTTTCCAGAGATTGACCATTCTTTTTCAAATGTATGGCTTGCATCTCCTCAACTTTATGGATAATCAACAAAAATGATGGATTAATAAATTGCTGGATTTCATTGAGAAAACCATTGGCTGTAATATGGAGAATCGAGTGTTATACAACGTGTAATTTAATCTCACAGACATTTATGTCTCACCATTTTAATACACACATAGGTTATAATTATCACCCACCAGCTGTTAATATTCAACCTCTGACTTTTAATGTAAATTGAATGCAGAATAAAATTAATGCCAACCTCCGCATGACTGCTAGACTACCAGCTATGGTGAGTGTATATTACACATAACACACAACAGTCACTGTTAATATTAAAGCAGAGCGCCATCCGTGTTTGAACAAACATAATAATTTATAAGCTCAAATGTCCTCCTTTTGATAAGTGCAGCAGCATTGTTAAATAGTGACATGGCTTCTTCACCTCCTAAGCAGGCCGGCCACAGGCAAATCAATATTTACAGTGTATACACTCAGGCAGGAATAAGGTGACGTGGTGTTCACTGCTTCCTCAAATGTATTCGTTATTGTCAAATTGGGGGGCTGAGGGCCAGTTTTGTCAGAAAAGCAATATTTACCTGCAAAGACATGATTGTTTTCTATAATAGTCATCAATTTTAAGGGTTAGGTTAAAGTTTTAGACACGTTTGTCTTTGCAATATTATTAATTTGCAGCTCTGGGCGAAGGCTTGTCTACAAAATCAATACGGCGCACACAGGTTACAATTAGGTGGAAATTAATCAGCGCCACCGGCTTGTTCACCCTGTAAATAATCAAGGGACAAATCCTGCTACCGCCTGGAAACCAAGCAGCAGTAAAACACCCGAGTCTGGCGCAATTCAGGGATCAATCAAAAGGCTTTTATGGAAATGGTTGGAAAAGAGAAAGATTCTGAAATCGAGCTGTGATGAATACGCCGGTGGAGGAGAGTGTGCAGGAATCAATAGCAGATGATTCATTTCTGGCGGCGTAATGGTAGCAAGCTGAGTCCCCCAGGAAGTCTGAGCCATTTCCAACATTGTGTGCGTGTGTGTGTGTGTGTGTGTGTGTGTGTGTGTGTGTTCATGTATGAGTAGAAAGGTGGGTGCATGGAGAGATCTGTGTGTGCCTCCTTTTGTGTTTGGATTTGGACATTTCTGCATGTGTGTAACCCTCAACAATATCAAGAAAGAGACACCTTTACACTGAATAGATGCTCCCAACAAAAGATTTAGTGGGTGTAGTTTTGACATTATATCTTCATCATCAGGTAACACTCAACATGGGACCAAGAAGGTTCTGATAGAGACTTGATTCAACCCTGGTTTTATGCCCGATCATCAATATGTCAACATTTACAACACAAAACTCAAGACATCAATCACACATCAATCAATCCACCTTATTCTCCGGGGAGTTAATGTAGAAATGATGATAGGCGTAACTTCCGGTGAGGTAGCGGAAGTAGCAGTAAGCTAGTTAGTCCCAGTGGCTAACCATAGTGGCTAACCACCAACAGCGCTACTTTTGAAAACTAATTTGCCTTCAATTTAGCAAATCCTGCTTTATTTTTAACAGATATTTAACCAACGTTAAAATTTGCATTTTCTAAAATGTCCTTGTGGAGCTCTGGTACTTGTTCAGCTGTGAGCGGCTGTACTAACAACCAGATAAAGATAAATCTGTGGCTTCAACAACAGTTTGTTGAACATGCACCCAAAACGAAAAGGGATTGTTGTTGTGACCAACGGTCCAGTTTCCATCGCCGACCTGCAGACGAGGAATCCAGAAGAATGTGGCTGAGAAACCCAAACTTGAAGAGACCAACCAAAACCCAAAACCCTGTATGTGTGCTCATTTTATTTAGTCGACAAAAAGCCAACGGAGGAAAACCCGTATCCTATGTTGTGGTTGGTGAAATCGGTGCTCTTGGATGGCTCAGAAACATGGCGAACAACAAAAACATCTCTCAAAAAAATCCAGTCATTTATCAACAGATGCCTGAGACAGATCCTACGCATATTCTGGCCACACACCATCAGCGACATCAGACTATGGACAGTAACAAGACAGGAACCCATCGATACCCAGATCAGGCGGAGGAAATGGACATGGATCGGCGATACGCTCAGGAAGCCTCCCAACAGCATCACCAGGCAAGTTCTGACCTGGAACCCCCAAGAGGGCGACCGTGTAACAGTTAAGTAAGTAAGTCAAGTCACTTTGTAGTTGGTCTATAAACACCAGCGGAGAAGAGACGTCGGGTCCTTAAAAGGACCGACAGCAGAGCCAGGAGAACATCAGCTATGATTTCATGTGTAGGGAGGACACAGCATTGTAGCGTCTGTTTAACGACAGTCAGTTACTTTCACTATTTTCTGTACAGTTTAAAATGTAATGCAGTTCATGGGCAGAATTAGACTACAAATAGTTTAAGTACGGTTATCTGTGTGTAGAAAAAACTAAACCTGTGGAAGTACTGATCTGCCTCAGAGCTTTTCAGATTGTTCATCTCTTCACCGTCTGTAGCAACGGAGTCAATAACGTAGCTAAATATTCTAGTGTAGGTTATCTGGGGCCACTTCTTCAGGTCGTCCTCCATCCCTCCATAGTAGAAGGCAGAGCTCTGATAACATTATCCTGTTTGAGCTGTAATAGGTGGTGTTCACACATGTTTTACTATATGTTTTTAATACAATCGCTCTAGGAGAGACGATTAGCGTAGCGTTACCATGGAAAACGCCGGTTCCGGTTCAGTGACACGACGCGCAGGAAGTTGCGCCCATAATGGATAAGGTTTATGGATGAGGTGCAATCAAATACTCCCAAACAATCAAATAATCCCTGAAAGCAAGATCTTCTGAATATAGTGAGATATATAATGCACAAAATAAATATAGTTTTGGAAAAGTCAACGATAAAATACAAAAAATAAACAAATATGGGAAAGCTGTGGACTGGAGTCACATTGCACCTCAATTGTGACTTTAATACCAATGAGACTTGTGACTTCAATCAGCCTTTTGATTTAGAATGATTTGATGTCCTCTCGAAGCCCAATCGAGACAATTATGTAAAAGTGTGTAGCAAATCAACTCTTGATTTTCCTGATATACTTTGAGCCAATCGAAGGTAAGCAGACCCACGGTGGATCCAGACGGCGACACGTCCCCAAAAACACCAGTGTTGCCAGAAATCCTCGCCTTTTCAACTGGCTTTTATTGAATCAATGAGTTCAAAAGGCAAAGATGTGTGTTTTAAAGGTTTAAGGACCTGCCTTTTCTGGGAAACTGCTGCATCATAGCTGAGGAAACTGTTGAGAGATAATCTTTAGGTCAGGCTACAGACCGGAGGGCTTCACAGGGCCAAAGACAAATAGAGAGGGGAATAGTAGATCTGTTCATTCTGCAGAGATTCATTGCTGCTGCCATGCCATAATTATCTCCACTCTGGGGCTTGTCGGCCAACCATTCTACAAAGCACTCATTATACACTGTATATAGTGAACGCTCTTTGTCTCTGTCGTTTCCCTCTCACCCCGTCCTGCTCTCTGTTCCCGTCTCTCTCTCCTTCCTCCCCGTCTGCTGCGTCTCTGCAGGCTCGTGTGAGTGTCGGATGTGTTGTCACTTCTCACCAGGTGGGCCCGAGCTGCGTAATGGAACGACTCTGCTTCCAGACTTCATTTCTATCAAAGTGAAATGAGGCCGGCCTCCCAGGATGTCTTCAAAAAACGAGACGGGGGGGGATCGCGGCGGCCCGCTACAGTACGGGTGTGGAACAAGTGTCTGGAGTCTGTTTCTTTAACCTCCTCGGGGTGCTAATGTGAACTTGTTATCATGAAACAGGTAAATAGTGTAGTCTTTATTTATCTGAACTGCAGAGAGAAGCAGCAGCACGTAACGCCAAGTCGTTACTGTGAAACGGTCGTGGCTATGTTTAGGCAACAAAACTATGGTACCGCTCGCAGTTAGGTTTATGCAACAAAACCACTTTACGTACAAATACGTACGTAAAAAATGTAACATAAGTCCGGAAAACACGTCAAAAACGTCACTAACGCAACTTCAAAATAACTCAACAACACTTTGGGACATGAACACCGGTCTCCTAGTTGAAAGTCCTGTGTCTGTTGGACCCATCCACCTCCCCACTCACTCACCGTAAACAGTCTTTCTCACTTTTTATTCTACGTCCCTCCCTCTGAGCGCAGCATATTCACACGAATGTGTTTACATTGCAGTCACACGACAGAAGCAAGAACGGCGTTGTTATTGCGCGTAAAATGACTTACAAGTTGGTGAGACCGGGCTGGGAAACCGCTGTTCGTGTCCCGTGTGAAACCAAAAGTCAACATTGGCTTATTTTACCTTACTTTCGTCACATAAGTTGCATAGTTAACTAACGCCACCTACGTAAGTTACATAACAAACATTTATTTTAAATAACAAATGTAGTTATTTTAATCCAAACCACGTTCTTTTCCTCGTGTTGCTGGACATTCGTAGGAGAACGTATGAAAAAGGAGAAACAACTTTTCATAAGATATCATACGAACAGTTGTGTGAGGATAAGTTGACTGGATCAACCAATCAGCCTACTTGATGCGTGAGTCTGCGTGGCGCTTCGTTGTGATTCGGAGGGTGTGCGTGTCGGCTCCTTTGCGAGTTTATGGTTACCCATAACACCCATCGATGCATCGACTTTTACTTGTATCCTCACCAAGTATAATTCCAGTTTAAGTCAATTTATAACAACCTGCGGTCTTTGTCAGTCTCATCCACACTTGACGTCATTTTTCTGGCCATTTTTCTGTTGTTAAATTCATGGATGTAACATGGATGTCCCCATTCTTCATCCAAACAAAGCTTGGATTGGTCGACTGCTCTTCCAACTCTTAAATAAATCAGAGATTTGGGTGCCTTGTTCTCATTCACTTATTCATTTCCGGTATGTCCTACTTTCAGTCAACTCTTCCTGTATTTGTAAATCTTTGCAGATTTATCGCATTATTTATTTATTATTTCAAAATATTATTTAGTGCAGCTTTAAAATTAAACAAAAAACAGAAAAGTATAAGTGACTGGAATAGATAGCACAGGTCATTTCACCTCCCCCCCCCCTGTTTTTTTTTTTTTAAATTAAGATCTTTAGGGACCGTTTTTATTTGTGTGCTCTGGCCATAACTTTATGGTAGATGCAGATGATAAGATTTCCTATCTCATTACACTGAGATTTAGACGCAGTAGACATTCTATACATTGTAATATTGCTGCGTTGAAATCTCATTCACTGTGCCAGATGCCTTCTGCCCTTGTTTGTGATCGCTGAAATTGGGGTTTAAATGGATTTCTGTGCCGAAGGAGGTCCAATGGAATTCTATATCCTGACAAAACATTTGTCCTTTCTCCAGTGCCAAAGCTGATCTGTCAGGCTTTACTGTAGCTCTCTGAACACCTGAGCGGGCCCTGTGAATACAAATACATCACTACACCTCGTCTGTTTCATCCCGCTTTAGTCCGCCTGCTAGCCTCGCTATCTGCTTAATCTGGGGAGCCTGAAGTTGTAAATTCAATAAAGTAACCTCTCCTCAAAAACTCATACGGCTGTCTGCTGTTATTATGACATCTGTGCCGTGATAATCTGGCAGTGCCAGAAAACGTAGGCCTCCTGAAACCTTTGCCATGTAAATGTGATCAGTCCACAGGAAGAGGAATGATTGTTTTCCTGTGTCTAAAGACAACAATGAGGGTCCAGTTTTCTGGCTTACTATCATTCAAACTTTATTTGAGTAATGTAACGACTTAACTGTCTTTAAGAGGCTGTAGCAGGTTCAGTTTTAGAGCTTGAGTGAAGGTACAGATATCAAATAAAACAACTAAGAAAACCTTATAAATCCATTGGTAACCATGTCATGTTAGCTTGTTGGAAGCTTGTCTTGAAGGAGGCTAATTAACACTCCGAAATAAGGCTACATTTAGGCGAGGAAAAACTGGCATGGCCTTTTTCAAAAGAGTCCCTTGACCTCTGACCTCAAGATATGTGAATGAAAATGGGTTCTATGGGTACCCACGAGTCTCCCCTTTACAGACATGCCCACTTTATGATAATCACATGCAGTTTTTTGCATGCACTACAAATGTGTTATTGTCTCCTATTCTAAAATGATGTTTGAATATTTCTGCATACTGGGGTTAAACTTAACCAGGACTTTGGGTTTGCATCCCTGCAGTTTGTTGTGTGAAAACAAAACAAAATTAGTTCCACATCTGATGTAATATGTCTAATATGAGTTCTCATATTATTATAATATTATGTATAATAGGTGTACAGCTTTTAGAGTTTATTGTCTGGCTTTGGTGAAGCAGTAGCCCCTTGAGATAAATAAGGAGTCATAAAAGCCCATTTGACCCCCTCCCGGACATTCCTGGCTCAAACACTGATGTATTTCTATTGCTTCATTCTCCTCTTTAGTATTTGTCACCACCGTCTAGACTCATAATAGCTGATATGTGGCGAGCCTGATGGCCTTCGCTGGAGGTGAGGCCTCTCTGCTCTGCACCTGCGACACACTGTTGCCCCAGATGCTCCTGGCTAGCAGCGTGTCCCCCCAAGTCACATTTCAACAGCAGGAAGGAGACTTCCCCCCACTGAGGACACACATTCCCAGCAGCGACGGAGCGACAGCCGGTGCCTGGAAGATGTACAGCGCTGGCAGCTTGTCGAGCTGCTAAATCACGGCCCCTCGATGATGCTGGGCTTGATTGGCGTGGTGCTCTGAATGAACAAAGAGATCATGGAGCAGAGATCATAACATTTTAGAAACAAAAGGGCCTGAGCTTCTGAAAAGGATGTTTACTCCACACACACGAGCCGGTGGGGTTTCTTTAATGCGCTGGCAGGCTAATTGTGGAGACAACACTTAAATCTGTGATAATTACAAGTGATTTGAGGTGAAATATAATAACTAGGAATTGTGCCCCAGAGGAAAGTGGATGAAGCTGTATTTCATGAGCAAACCCAATATGGCTGTCGGTCGGCCGCTGCGCCGCAGCATCACAACGGTGATCTTAATAAGGGAGCATTAAGCAAATTACCTGTGAAAATGGACAGTCATTTCCCGGCCCCAGGCAGCCCTTTCTTCATCTGATTAGACCATTGCAGTCATTAATCTGAAAGGAGGCCATTCTTCAGCAGCCGAACAGTCAGTGGAGCTTTTCAGGAATCCGGTTGTTTATTCATAACGTCGTGTTGTAAAGTGACGAAGGTTATGAGCCCAGGTCGGCACAGATGTATATCATAATCCACCTCAAGTGGCTGAGCTCTGCCCTCTGTTACTCACAACGTTCAACACACACACACACACACACACACACACACACACACACACACACACACACACACACACACAGTGAAACGTGCACATTTCTGCAAACATACAAAACAAAGAAAATACTGGACATACAAACCTGAAAGTTCCCGAAAAATCATGCACATACGGTATGCTTATATATGCAGACATAACATAAAATACACTTAACCTGCACAAATACAGACAAATACACACAATCAAGTATTTATACAGTATATATGCACATATATTATATACACTACATGGTCAAAACTATGTGGACAACTGAACATTACACCCACATGTGATAGTTGAGTCAGGAATCTGAACATCTGAGACGAGAGTAAATGGTTTGAATATGAAGCCCCAATTAAATAGTATAGAATGCTCATTAGGCAAATATAAGAATTACATAATAGAAGTAGCAGCTTTAATGGACTGAACTTTTAACTCATGGGCTAAATGATTATAGTAATATGGATGAGCAATAGAATTGTCTGTCATCATCAAGTCATCATTTGTAATTTATTTACCCTTTTCTTTTTTTTCTTTCTTTCTCTAAAGAAAAAATATATAGGTTATACTGTATATATACAGTAATATTGTAAGAATGCAAAAATTGTGCAGTGTAAGTAATTGGAAATTCTCTTGCACCAAAGTATACAAACATTCTGGATTCTGGCTGCAGGCATTTGCTCCTAGAGCATGAGACGGGTCGACCACTGATGTGGGTGATGAGTTCTGGCTCACAGTTGGTGTTCCAGTTCATCTCAAAGGTGTTGGACGGGGTTGAGGTTCAGGACTCTGGACTGTGCAGGCAAGTCAAGATCTTCCACAGCAAACTAGGAGAACCATTTATTTATAGAGCTGGAGTCCTGAAACAGTAAAGGGCATTTTCCAAACAGCTGGAAAGCACACTGCAGTATAGCATTGAGATGAATCTTCATTAAAAAAACAGACCAAAAGTAGGCAACACCCCTGTCCACATACTTTTGGCCTTACAGACCCCCTTCACACCTTGCATTAAAATGCGTCTCGTATCCAGATTGTATCTAGATATGATTTAACCTGACCCGTTATGCAAAAATATGCATTTATTGAAATAGTGAAAGTGATCTATTGACTGTATATTGACATCATATCAGCAACATTACTACAGTTTTGATGTCTCTATCTGTAGAAAATGTTACGGAGATGAAAAAAAGTAAAGACTTGTTTGTAAATCAACACTTCCTGCTTTCATTTCAAAATAAAAGCCCTCAAGTGTGTTTTTTTTCTGTGGACAGAATTCCTTCATTTGTAAACACAAGGCTTTTATTCTGAAATATATGCCGGACAGTGTTGTAGAACATGCAGTGACTTGGAGAGCTCCATGAATGAATAAAGTACGGGGTTTTAATTATGGATTATTACTATTATTTACAATTTACCACACGCTTTTTAACCTTTTTCTGTCTAAAATAAATATAAATGATATTTACAATGAAATGAAATGGCCATTATGAAAGGCAAACTCTATGTAGAAAGAAAGAGCTGACAGCAGCAGCTGCAGCAGAAACGCAGCTGGTGTGAACACCCGACGGGTCAATCACGCAGTCCGACCCAATCACAATCCGTCCTCAATGCATTTTGGGTGCATTATACTTTCATGTGGTCGAGCACTACCTGATTGGAATCTGATCACCCAAAATGCATTGTAATGCCAGGTGTAAAAGGGGGTCATAGTGTATACGGAACACACAAACAAAACAAGCTCACACATACAGTGTACAAATCTCACAGACAGAAATACAATATACCATTGTTAGCAGCTGCCATTGCCATCCATTCTACCTCCTGGATGTGGCCCGGTCCTGGTCTACAGACTGACACCTGCTTTTCACTGTCACCACTGCACACCTCTGACTTTAAGTATAAATCAACAGAGAGGTGAGTCTGAACACATGGGGCTTCCTCTTGTTGTTTACCCTCTCCTAATCTTGCTTGTTCACATTGTGCCCCCCATAGGGAAGCTGCTGAATTGCATTTACCAATGTGCAGCAACTGCAATCATCATCATCAAGTCGAAAATTAAATTTTGAAAATGTTGTAAAAGCATTCTGGTTTATGAAATGTTTCAAATTACAGATAATTCCTCTTTTTGAAGAGCAAGATGAGATTTGTTGTTAAAATGTATTACATTTGTCAGTGAGTGCCACCTCATGCTATCAGTTATTTTATAACTCAATGTGGAGTCATATCAGTCTCATATAGTGGAGATTGTATAAATGCCGTCAGTTTGAAAATAATGATATAAGGATTTGCCTTTTAATTCGTTCTTGGGAGAAGTGTCCAACAGGAACAATGATTCCATCAGATTACAGAACTGCAGGCGATACCTTAACATGTCTCAGAATTTTAGGGGCACAATAGAAAACAGTGCAAATGATGTAACTGGGTATATAATGAGTCGGGGCACATTTTCTTCTGCATGTCGCACTGAATGAAAATTGTGTCTCTATCCAGTCTCACAGTAACTATAAGAACTGCAAAGAATTTCTGCTTGCCCAGCAAGGACCTGAACAGTTGACAATATAATTTCTTTATTCATTATTTATTTATTTGCCTTTTTTTGTTTTGCCACTGTGGAAATAACGAGACATGCCCTGAGAGAACGTCCCAGCTCTCCCTGGTGTAATTGGTGCTGCCTTCATTGTGATGTGTCAGTCACCCACTGCAGTAGATTTACAACTTCATCTGGTGTGGGTGAAACCCCGTAAGAGCACTTTCCCCTGACAGCTTCTGTTTCACAGCAGTACAGTGGTTCTTCCATCGCCAGCAAGGGATGCTTTTCTTGCTATTTGGTACATTTCTGTGTGTTTTTACCCCTTAAAAACAGCCTTAACATTTGGAGATTATCCATTAAAAACTTAGTATATTCTAATCCATTAACCTATCCCAATTTTGGGGGTGAACCCCTGAATCTGCAAATGAATTGGGAAATTAAAGTCCCTTTAATATTCAAATTAAGGGATGCATATAATCTTATTTAGTACATTTCAAGGCGTTTTAACCCTGAAAAACTGTGCAACCCATCAAAAAACAATTATACTGTATAACAATTAAAGGTACTGTTTGTAACTTCTTACACGTATAAATCATTGTGTCCTATGCGCGCTCGCATGTGGCTACGCTGTTCCAACACAAACTACACGGAAAAGTTATAAAAAATTACCTGTTTTTTCTTATTTCAGTGTCCATGTTAACAAGTTAGATCAGCCACACAGCCCGCGTGAGCAGTGCAGCTCGGCTACGTGGCAGCTGCGCCTCTTCTAGAGATTCGATTTCTCGCCTATTTTTACCGTGAGCCGCGCGGTTCACAGCAACAACAGACAGTGAAAGTGATCGTTTGACAGTATATCGACATCATACCAGCAACATTACGACAGTTTCAATGTCTAGATATATCTGTAGAATATGTCACGGACATAAAGTAAAGATTTATTTTTAAATCAACACTTCCTGCTTTCATTTTCAAAATAAAAGCCCTTTTTTCTGTGGACAGAATTCCTTCATTTGTTACCACAAGGCTTTTTTTTTAATAAAGTACCGGCTTTTAATTGTGGATTATTACCATTATTTACAAATTACCACACGCTTCTTAACCTTTTTCTGTCTAAAATAAATATAAATTACATTTATAATGAAATGAAATGGCCATTATGAAAGGCAAACACCATGTAGAAGGAAAGGCCTGACAGCAGCAGAAACACAGCTGGTGTGGACGCCACACGCGTGAAACACGCAGCCGTTCAGCGAGGCAGCCGCCACGCGCTGCTGAAGTTCCCTGTGTGGCCAGAGCGTAAGGTCTGATCATCACTTTTGGGGAAAAATTCAAATGGACAACCATGGACAAATATTAGTGTCCCTGTAACACAGAGTAACATGCAGGATTAGTGGTAGAAGTTGGATGAATGATGTGATAAAACTACTTTGAGGTGTCTCACTTTAATCCTACTAAACAGGAAAACTAATTTTGCTGAGTTAATTCCTCTCAGAGAAGTTACCCATATGTAGCTCTCTTCAGGAAGTGATACTTCACACTTTGACCATAATTAAAGTCATTGCATGCCTTCTCAAACACTCAGTCCATCATTTAGTCCATTTAAACGTAGCCTATATACATTAGTCCCACAGAGTGTGTGCTACCATGCAGTGAGCCCACAAAGTAAAAAAAAATACCTTTAACATGACAGGACCCACGGTTCACAGAGTAATAACTGCACAGAGTATTGTGCAGGGAGATCCCAAATATTATACAATATAATGTCTTTGGGTGCTCCCGAAGAGTTGTAGATTAAATAGAGCTCAGCAGCTCGATGATTCTAGGCTTTGGCCCCTTAAGATAAAATAGGTAATATACATAAGAGAGTATATGTGGCTACATGAGATCCTCTCTCTTTTTTTGAAATAATCGCTTCTGTCAATTTCACTTTCTGGGCAGCCAGTGTGCCCCATGCAGTCAAGATTCCTCTTTCAATTATTTCCAGTTTGGAGAAACTGTGGTTTGAATAGCCTGAACTGTGCAGAATAGCCACAGCAGGCTCTCCAGTATTCTGCCATCCAAATGAGAGCCACTTGTCAAGGTCACACCACAATCCGTTATTAATTTGTCCCTCGACAATAACTTCCTGGGGTCTGCCCCGTCATCTTTCATTGGAACAACTCAATCTCTCGCCATTTGTGTTTACAGAAATCAGCAGCATCAGTCGCCTGCAGACAGCCAATTGAATATTTCGCCCCCTGCGTCTTTTCAAATGACCATGTAATGCCACCGCTGTTGCTTAGATCTGATCAGGATGATATTTCTTAGAGGCAGTTAATGGGGACAACGATGCCTGCAGATGAGATTGCCTCATCACATTTGGCTCTAGTCTGCAGTACTTTGTATTAAAGAAAGGCCACGGAAGCTTTACTGTCACTGAGTATATAATGAAACTGCAAAGCATAAACTGAAGCTGTGAAAATGTTTACTGTTTCCTTCAGTTTTCTACAGCACATGCCAGATTCAACCAAAACACCACCAATAAAAATAACAAGACTGATGGTCTAATGCCCTGCTAACAGGCTTTAGAGGATGCAACGTTCTTTACACCCGATAGAGAGGTGAAGTCTCGCCCTCTCCGGTGGACCACCATGGGACATTAGTTCGGAAAAAATATGAACGGTAGTCAATGGCAAGAGACAAATATTTCTTTGATCCTGTTTGAATTGCTCCATGAATCATACATATGATGTTTGTCAAGTCAAGAAAGTCTCAGTTTGTTATAAAACTGTTGAAGTATCAGACTGTGAAAATACGTAATTAGAAAGACGACACACCCAACAGTGTGGTAGTGACGTCTCTCTCTCTGAAGCTACGATGTCTGTGTGTTTCCTACTGGGATGAACTCACACCAGCAACGGGTCTGATCCTTCTTTCTCTTCCTGACTGATAAAAAGACCAGGAGTCACTGATAAAACACATCAGGCCAGAAAACCTTTGGTCATTCTATTCAATAAATATTGTTTGTCTATAGCTCATTCTGTTCTGTATAGTGTTACATGCGGGCACGTTGACTACAGTTGTCCTCTCCACTTTACTCATTGATTTGATGACATTAAAGAAATTAATTTGACAGAAATTGTAATTACTTGCAGAGATCCTCAAGTTTAAATATACAATGAGTGTTTATTATTTAAAATGGCTCTGAATTAGTCATCAAATTAATTTCTGTACTTTTAGCTTTTTAATATCTTCTAACCACTTCTTCTGGATGAAATTACAAAATGTAGCCATCATTTTTCTCATGCTAGTACAGCCAGATAAAAGTATCAAACCACCTGTTAAAGGGACTGTTTGTAAGTCCTAACACGTATAAATCATTGCAGGTCGGTGTCCCATGCACGCTCGTGTGTGGCTACGCTGTTCAGACTCAGACTCCAACACAAACTACACGGAAGCACCAAAACCTCAAAGTTATATCTATTGCTTAGTTATATCTGTTTTGATCGATGCTCGTTCACGTCTATGTAGAGCGAGCACAAGCGCGAGCAACAGGACGCTGACTTTCGTTGACTTAACGGCCACAGGTGTCGCTGTGGAGTCGCCTTAAAAGGCACCATAACGCCGTGAACGCACTGTATGCGTCGTGGCCGCGTGGCGTCTGCGTCGCGTGGTGGCTGCGTGATTGAGGCGTCGGTCATCCACACCAGCTGCGTTTCAGCTGCGTGTCAGCTGCGTTTCAGCTGCGTGTCAGCTGCGTGTCTGCTGCGTTTCTGCTGCTATCAGCCCTTTCTTTCTACATAGAGTTTGCCTTTCATAATAGCCATTTCATTTCATTATAAATATCATTTATATTTATTTTAGACAGAGAAAGGTTAAGAAGCGTGTGGTAATTTGTAAATAATAGTAAAAACCACAATTAAAACCTGTACTACATTCATTCATGGAGCTCTCCAAGTCACTGCCTGTTCCACAGCACTGTCTGCACATATTTCAGAATAAAAGCCTCGTGTTAAAAAATGAAGGAATTCTGTCCACAGAAAAAACGCTTGAGGGCTTTTATTTTGAAATGAAAGCAAGTGTTGTTTAAAAACAAGTCTTTACTTTTTTTCATCTCCGTAACATTTTCTACAGATAGAGACATGTAAACTGTAGTAATCTTGCTGGTATGATGTTAATATGCAGTCAATAGATCACTTTCTCTGTCTGACATATTCTACAGATTTCTAGACATGTAAACTGTAGTAATCTCGCTGATATGATGTTAATATGCAGTCAATAGATCACTTTCTCTGTCTGTTGCTGCTGTGAAACGCATGCGGCTCGCGTCAAAAATAGGCGAGACCTCTGAGCTCTAGAAGAGACGCAGCTGAGACGCGCGTCTCACACGAGCAGTGCGGATGCTCTAACCTTTTAACACGGACGCCGAAATAAAAAACAACAGGTAACGCAGCCGCCACGTGGCCACGACGCGTCCAGTGCGTTCCCCGCGTAATATAGGAATAATACAGGGAAGACCCCCAGACCCCCACATGTTCAGTGCTTCCTACACCAATGGATGAAACAACACCACAGAGGCTCCGTAGTCCAAACCAAGACCAAGCAACCTTGACAAAGGCAGCGCAGACCAGATCCACTCCTTCCGTTCTTACCTTTCAGAATAAAAGCCTATAGACATATAATATTCACAGGCAAGTATTTAGTATTTTTGTGTCGTTTATTCATCACAACCCCCTGGTGTGTAAAGGCCTTTTCGACTCCTTTGCAGCGATGCAAAAAACCCTATAACATTCAACAGTACTAAGTGATATAATGATTGTGTCCTCTACTCGTGCGCTCCCTTACGATCACTATCGGAGTCCCCGCTGACTGTCACAACCAATACAGACACTTAGCACATTTATCCAGCCTGACATCCTGGCGAACCACCATGAAATACTGAGGTCCAGCTTTGGCTGCTCGAGTATAGCCAGAGGCAAGAAGTCAGAGTGTGGAGGGACGAGAGAGAGAGAGAGAGAGAGAGAGAGAGAGAGAGGGAAGTGGAAGTTCTTCAGTGTGTGTGTGTGTGTGTGTGAGGTTCTCCCTTCACTTCAGAGGAGGCGTCCGAAGCTCTCTTGGGAAGAAGATTTCGGAGTTTATGAACTCAACAGTGCTCAGTTGTGATGTGAATTATGCAGCGTACAGGCATTAGGGAACTATTCACCCAGGTCAAAGGAAGCCTGGGGAGAACCATAGAACAACAGAGACACTGTTTCCCCTCATTTCCTACGGAGGAACTATCGGACGGGAGATTTCTGAGCAGCTCCTTTTTAACAAAAACTATATCGATGTCTGTCAAGGTGTTATGAATATCTTACTCATGTATGAGGAAGCTCTTCCTGATATTCAAACACAGGAAACACTTCAGTATATTTCACTCTCCGGTTAAAGCAGCAGTGGGTAGAAATGGAGCAAATATGATTTAAACAAGTTATTTTTATAAAACGGTCACTATATTGTGATCCTCTGTGTCCTCCGGTGCTCCTAATGGCATCTATAAGATTTCACAGACCGGAGGAAAACAACCAATCAGAGCCGAGCTGGAGCCTTGCCGTCTCTGAGCAGCTGTCAATCACTCATGATCTCCGACCAAACGGTCAAACTAGGCAGCGCTGATCAAATATGAATCAATAATCTGTTACTGTAATGACTATTTCTCTCCCTGCAGCCTTTTTGAGATCTGTCGAGGAAATACCAAGCACCGCCCACCAGCTGGAGCACAGCCAATAGGAACGCTCTCTCTCTCTCTGAAATGACCTGTGATTGGTCAAAGTCTCCCGTCACAGGCTAGATTTTCTAAAGCCTGTAAACAGAGACATGAGGAGGAGCAAAAGTCTAGTTTTCTCTCAGAACACTTGAATTACAATATGCTGAAAGGTTATTATGGGATTTTGCCCAATTATGCCAAAAATATTCTGCCTACTGCAACTTTAAACCAGCTATAAGAGCTAAATGAAACCACACACTAAAAATAGTGGATGATGCCATGCATGTAATTCTCGTATGATTTGTATTTCTTGTTTTTAACTTCAATGTGTATCTTCAAAAAGCTGTTGTTGTCTAAAGCTGTTGATTTATTTGTTTTTTCCCTGAGTGATTTAGAATAAGCCTGTAATATTTCACTTTAAAAAATGTTTACAAATGTTTTGGAAACCACTACAACAACAGGGTACAGTTGCATTGTGCTTTGTGTTTGAACTTTGGGAATTGCTCGGGCAGTTAATTAATCTAAATAAATTGATTGGTGTTCCTGAAGTGTAGTATTGAAAGATTCACCCAGACGAGTGGGCGGTGTAAACACTAGTTTGTTTTGTTCATTGATTACCGTTTGGACCCTCCGGCTAAAACCAAACCTGATACCAATCTGCAACCGTGCTCGTCTCCTCCGATGTGTGCCGCCGCTACACTACTTAAGTCAGAACCAAGTAACTGTCCATGGCTGTATGTCCATCTTTAATCATACTTTTTTAATGACATGCTAAATATAATAATTTTCCATTCACGCAGCTGGGAAATTAGTCTTTTAGGCTGGGACTGGATTTGAATGATCAAACGTTGTTATCCTGAACAGAATCACAACACATGTCAAGTGATATAAATGATACCCATAATTAGCACCAGTTGCTTTCAGATGGTTTCCGTTGCCTGTGTGTAGTAATCAGGTGAAGTGTGATGCACTAAAGACTCTCAGGGGAATAGAAACTGATGAGTGCAACAAACAGAGTAAATATATTTCCTCCTGCCACCTGGGGACCAGCCCTGGAATATCTAACCACTTTTTAAAATGATAGCTCAGCAAAACGCAACTTTCAGGATGACTTTCATTTCATTTAGTTTCAAACCCTCTTTTTTTTTTGACAGTGTGACACAATGAGGGCAGGCTCTCTTCTGCTGGAACACACAGTTTGACAATGGCAGATTAAAAGATAGATAAAGGGAAGAGATAACAGCATGAACGATACTGAACAGATGTATATGAGATGTGGATATGACGGGACGATACAGAAGAGCAAATGTGGCAGAAGGACACCAGAAAATATGAAATAGTATCAATATAAACAGCAAAAAGCTGCACAGAGTCACATTTTTTCATCTCTGATATGGATATGAACTGTCAGCCCGTTCTCACTGCAAACCTGTCAAATACCGACGCCTGGTCAGTAGCCCTCGGTGTCTGATACCGACGCACCCTTTAACCCAGGGTGTCAAACATACGGCCCGAGGGCCAGAACTGGCCCGCCAAAGGGTCCAATCCGGCCCACTGGATGACTTTGCACAGTGTAAAAATTGCAGAGAAGTTTGAGATTTTCATTTTTCAAGCCTCACTTTTGAGATACTTTGTCAAAATTTGGGGAAAAAAAAAGCCAAAATTTTGACATAATAAGCCAAAGTTATTGATATTAGGTAAAATTTATGACTTTTTAAGTCAGAATAATGACCTTTCACACCAAAACTATGAGCTACTAGTAAGAATTATCATAGGAAGTCATAATTATGAGAATTAAGTTAAACTTGACTTAAACTTGGGGAGTCAAACTTAAAAGATACGACTCAAAGTTATAAATCTTAAATGTCAAAAGAACGAGATTTTCATTTTTCAAGTCACAATTTTTTAGATATTTTGTCACATTTATAACTTTTTATAGGAATTAAGACCAGATTTTATGTTAGAAAAGTCTAAATTTTGACATAGTCAGCCAAAGTTATTGATATTAAGTCAAATGTATGACTTTTTAAAGTCAGAATTAATCATTAACTCCAATTTTACAATAAAATGCACTTCTATTCCTATGTTTGGGTGGATTTTTCATTAATTGTGGACGTTTTCAGGATGTACTTGTACTTCTTTAAACTAACAGGAAGGGAAAATGTTGAGGTGTTGTTATTTATAGGTTACTATGTAATGGTTTTACTGGTCCGGCCCACTGGACATCAAACTGGACTGTACGTGGCCCATGAACTAAAATGAGTTTGACACCCCCGATTTAACGTCTGTATGAGACGCATCGGGCTTTCAACTAACTCCACTGTAAACTCATCTACATCAGTACTAGACGGTCATAGCACTGACGTAGTATAACAAGCGAGATAGGGCGTGCAGGGCGGGCGGGTAGAGGTTGAATGGGTCAATCAAACACAGGACTTTCACCCAGGAGACCGCTGTTAGCTTCCCGAGTGAAACCAAATCAACGTTGACTTATTTTACTTTACTTTTGTTACGAAACTTATGTACTTAACTAATGCCACATACGTAACAAACATACTTATTTTAGCCCAAATCAAAAAATGTTCCTAAACCTAACCAAGTAAACCTAAAAAAACTAAGTAAACCTAAACCTACCTATGCAATCGTTGTGCCACGAGGAAGCCGTATGACAACGGCAATACCTCGAGCATGGTCACACATCTGGTGTATCGATGACGGGAGCCAGCTCAGCCAAGACACAACAACTTATCTACGCAGCATTTAAGCAGCCTTTTGCAGCAGAATCAGACCGGGCTAAATCTATTAAAAAATCTATTGGGATGTTTATCACTGAGGACATGAGGCAATAGTCTGTTGTGGGAAAAAAAAAAAGGATTTAAAAATATGCTGAAAGTTCTTGAGCCACGCTACCAAATCTCCTCACGCACCCGCTTCAGTATGAAGATCGCGCCAGATCTTTATGAACAGGAAAAGTAAAAAATTGTGGACGAATTATCCAAGGCAACCTGTAGGGCAGACTGAAGCTCTGGACAGACCGGCCGCGTGGGCAGCATGGAGATCTGTGCAACCCTCCAAGGATATGCCTCCCCACATCATCACTGACCCACCGCCAAACCGGTCATGCTGGATGATGTTACAGGCAGCATAACGTTCACCACGGCGTCTCCAGACTCTTTCACGCCTGTCACATGTGCTCAGTGTGAACCTGCTCTCATCTGTGAAGAGAACGGGGCGCCAATGGCGCACCTGCCAATTCTGGTGTTTCTCTGGCGAATGCCAATGGAGCTGCACGGTGAGCTGCACCCCAAATAAAAGTGACCTCTCTATAAATGAAATGTTAATTAAACTACTAACTACACACACAACTAATAACTACTAAACATACAAAAGAATGAATAAATGCAATGAATACAGCGATGAACAATGAATGACTGACCGAGGAACTTCACATAAAGGGAAAATTCCTGAAGCAATTCAATATCATTACTATATTGCTGGCAGATCCTACTTATGACCTAACACTTCTAAATTACTCTTAGTAACCCAATAACATGAAAAAGTAAAATTTCACCTAATGTTATGGTATCAACATGCTAATTAGATACAAGCCAGCAAGAAGCCTCAGGTTCTTTTATCCGTCCCTCATACTTATTCTAAAGCAGGAGAGGCTGCCTTCTGTATTTATGCCCCGAGTAGATAGACCGCCTGCCTGAGGACCTGAGAGAGGCCCCCACACTCAACACCTTTAAAAGCAGCTTAAACACATTTCTCTTCAAAACAGTCTATGGCTAACTTCTTAGCGTGTGTGTGTTTATGTGTGGGTGAGGGTGTGTGTGTGTGTTGTATATTTTAGCATTTGTTTATTCTGCACCACCATTTTATGCAAAGCATATTATGTTGCAGTGGTTAGCACTGTCGCCTCGCCACTGTCACAGGTTCAAACCCGGCTTGGGGTCCTTCAGTGTGGAGTTAGCATGTTCTCCCCGTGTTAGCGTGGGTTTTCTCCAGGTTCTCAGGTTTCCTCCCACAGTCCAAAGACATGCAGGTTAGGTTCATTGTTGACTCTAAATGTCCCGTGAATGTGAGTGTCTGTCTCTATGTCAACATCAGATCTGCTCCATCCACGGAGTCTTTCAAAGCTCAGCTCAAGACTCACCTCTTTTCTTTGGCGTTTGATTGCACCTGAATTGTGACTGCTAGTCTTTTTACTCAGGGTTTTTATCTTGGTCTGTCTATGGATATGTATTACTTTGTTGTCTGCTCTGTTGACTTGTTTTTATTCTGAATATGCCTGTAAAGCACTTTGGTCAGCTCATGTTGTTTTAAATGTGCTATACAAATAAATTTGACTTGACTTGACTTGACTATGTGACAGTCTGGTGACCTGTCCAGGGGATCGGCTCCAGACCCTGCACAGAATAAGCGGTTACAGATAATGAATGAATGATATTGTGTTGCATGTTATTATGTAGGAAGTGTGCTATATAATAAATAAAGTTGACTTCACTTGATGAGGGGGCAGCCAATTCTTGTGCAGGCCACTCCTGGAGCTCTCAGGCAGTCTCGGGGTTTCAGGGGTTTTTGTTCACTCCCACTTGGCTGGGATGATGGAAACACAGTGATAGCCTTTAGAGTTGGTTGAATTCAGAGTTCTTTCTCTCAGAGTGTGCTGTAAGCTGAGTTCTGGGCATGTTTAGGTAGAGGGTCAAAAGAGAAGAATCCAGCCAAAGAGAAAAACGAGGCAAAAGCCAAGGGAAGAGGTTTTAGGGGACAATGGTATGAAACGTTACCCTTCCCAGCACTGAATCTCTCCGGTTCTTTTCTCTCTTAAACTTTCTTTCTAAAGAATTAAAACAATTTATCACACGTATCTAATTCTCCCATATTTGAAAGCTGGGTTCCCTCAATCGTTGAAGGTTATAATATGGAAATATATATGAAAACATGCAAGCACAACCTGTCCTAAATTGACCAGTTGTCACTAAACTTTTGTTGTTGTTGTTTCTCCACCCAGGGGCCATGTGAGCAAGATTAGGTCTGTCTAAAATAAATATAAATAACATTTATAATGAAATGAAATGGATGAAAGTCAAACTCTATGTAGAAAGAAAGGGCTGGTAGCAGCAGCACTACAGCAGAGACGCTGTCAGTGTGGACGCCACACGTGTGAAACTCGCAGCCGTAACGCGCTGCTCACGCAGGCAGTTTGTCCTGGCGTCAGACAACCTGTAATTGCTGCATTTACTTGTAAACACCATGGCCGAATTAACCCCCCCAGACTGTGATGGACATTTCTTAATGACATTTTATTGACCGACTGCTTTGTCATGACAATAATCAGAATAATTGATAATGAAAATAACTGTTAGCTGCAGCTTTAATCCTAACTTTTACCCACTGTTTATACTTCCTACCTCTTTATTCTCTTATGTATTAAGTTGTTTCTTTTTCAACCTTGATGTGGGATCACTTGATATATACTGTAGACATGGTGGGAGGTATGTAATACTGACAACAACACTGTCAGTTTAAGATATGGGTCACATTTGAAAATATATGTTAACAGCCGTTAAAAAAAACAAAAATCAAGCAGCAGCAGCAGCTGAGTACAGAGGCCTGTGGTGTGAACACATCCTCGTCTTCAGTCCCCACAATCAACATGTTTCCTATTTGCTGCTTGATAGCTGCACCAGTTCAACAGGTTCTTTTCAGCATATGGTGTGACTGTGTGATTCCCAGCAGGTGGTAAATCCTGCAGTGAGAATACATCTACGCAGTACAGCAGCTGTGGACACAAGAAATGTTTTCACATTTCACTGCAGAGCTCGACACTTGCGACATCTTCTTTGACAAAAGGTGACTGTTGATAGTCGATCACTCTTCACAAAGAAAACATTCCTCTCCTCTCCTGTCATGTGATAACAGGCACGCTGACATTGACTTGCCTGCTAAAACTTCCCTGTCATCACTGAACATTTTACACGCCAGTTCGAGTGTCGCCTTCTTGACACGTAAACAAAATGCTCGAGATGACGACGGGATTGCTCTTTTGAAAAGTTTGACTGACGTGTCTTTTCAAGCGCTCATCAGCGGCGTGTAACCTGCGTCTGCCGAGGAGAATGCCAAATCACGTCGCCATCATCGCCCAATACATCACTAATGTGCAGAAACATTAGCATGAAAGAGCAGTTAGTTTTGTTGTGATCCCTGACGCGTCTTCTGTGGAAGCCTCACATTTTACAGAGCACATTACAGTCCATATATAAAGACCTGACAACGCTGAAACGGCCCTCCAGAGAGACGCACTGCGGTGGTTGATGGCCCATTCTCTGCATACGCCACTCCTTTTATTGGAGGTGACTTCTGAATGGCAGCCTGTCTCTCTCACAAGAATCTGAAGACTCAGTCTTCCTGTCAGCAGGCGCTACAGGCGCTGCCTACCCTGACACGTATTAGACCTCCACTGAATTAATAAGCTCCCAGGCAAGACAAACCCATGTCCTGCACGGATGTAGCTTAGTGATAAAACATAGAAGCCAAATGATGAACGACACAACAGTAAAAACACGACGATAAGAGCTCAGAAAGAGGAGAAACAAATACATTTGTCCAGGCGTGATGAAGCATCCTCGGGGGGCTTTTTACATAATATTTCAGAGCAAACAAATAAAAGAAGCACTTCATTATCTGTTATCTAACACTACGCTGCGCATGGAGGTAAAATACAGCACAGTGGAATCTGGGTCACACTGATACTCAACTTATTATCCAGTGATATTAAAAAAAAAAAGGCTGAGTTTCAGGTGAGACAGAAGTGGGGAAAGAAGAAGTAGAAGATAATACAGTGTGCTTGGATAAGGGTTCATCTTCAGGTCAGAGTGGGGGTTACATGGTGGGGATGTTTCAGAATCTGAATAATCAGCAAAGCATCAACTTTTTATCCTACTTATTTCTTTGTAAAATTATTTCATGTTAATTGGCATCCATTGCTTTTTTAAGGGACAGTAAAAAACACAGAAATCTTTTTGTTCTTTTTCCCAACTAAACGAGGCAGGTGTGAATACGCCCTAAGTCTTTTCTTTTAGTTCTGTTTTTGGTCTCTACCAACTCCTGAGAGAAATCTCTTTAGTTGCTAAATGCTCCACTATGTTCACCAGCTATAGTCTCTAGCAGTGTCTGTCTGCTGTTTGGTGCTGAGCAGGTAGTGAACAGTGGGTTTTTACAGCTTTTCTTCTAAAAACAGTTTCCTTCTGCTGCTGAAAACAACACTATGAGAGCTGTGAGAGTGAACCAAAACAGTAAAGTTGAGGGTCAGACAGCTAAACAATGAGCTGATAATCAGTATAAAGCTCTTTGTTATATAAATTGTTATATAAATATGTATTGTAGTGGCTTTAATCACATTGATTAGCGTTAAGTATTGTTGCAGATTGCTGACTGAATGTTTGTTAGTTTCCTTTCATTTCAGTTCAGTTCACTATCGAGGTCAACCTGACGGTCGCATTACAGAGAAGATTCGGTTTTATTGTATTACTGATTATGATGATTTATTACTATCATTGTATGCTAATGCAGTTAACTAATTCAATGCAAAGTCTAGAGCTTTAGAGCACAAGCTATATTATATTAAAAGAAATCAAACCAAGAAGAGAAATCATAAGCAAACATGGACACGGTTAGGATTTGAGTTTGACAACTGCTTGTATTAAAGTGCGGCTGTGTAGCTGCCAGCTGTCATTGCATTGTTGGTATACTAAATTATTATAATAGGCAATTCAGAACCTGACTTTGATTAATTAGTGACTCAACAATCAGTGTCGGTGACAAATAAAAACATGCATATTTATGGTTTTATCTGAATACAAGCACAATTAATTTTACTGCCACTATCGCTAGCGAGCTAATCTGCTAGCTCTCCCCCACTAACACCTGTTGTCTGTGCTAGCTGATACGACAGTTTTATCTCCAGCTGTGAGTTTGACAACGCTGCTTCATGAGTTTTAATTTATAAATGTTACAATTTTAGGAGGAATTGTTTCAAAGTGAAGTAACTGGAAGATTGATTGACAATTAAGGACAATTATTTAGCTTTTTATCTTTCATAATTAAATTAATGAAAAACTGATTTGACAAGAATTTTTCATGTGTCATTAAAATCGCATAACAACGCGAGAAACAACGTGAGGTTTATTGCATTTCATTTTCAGCAGAGGGCATCATAGACCGGCCATCACCTGAGCTGCGGTCGAAAAGTCCTTTTTCTCTTTAGGAAAGTTCCTAACGGAGTGAAATGACCCAGAAGTTTCTCAGGAGCAGCCGTAATTAGAGCTGTTTGAGTCCTCTAAATGTTGAGGAAAGGAGCTTCAATGCTTCCTTTATTATCTCCTTTAGCAGAGGATACACTGGAGCATCCTTTACCAAAGGAAAAGAGATAATGCCGTCCCACAATTCCTTGCGGCTGCAGCATTTAAAGCGACGCACCATTCTACCATTCATGAAAACAAACAATATGCTTATCTTGCATGTTATTTTCATACAGTCATATACTTATTGGGATTCAAGTTGATAAATATGAGTGTACATTGATATTTTTAATTAATTATTTAGTTCGAACATGTAACAGATAACCTAAGTAAAAAACAAAATAAGAATAGCAAATAAAATGAACATTAAACATGTATGTATTAAACAATATTAAATGTCCGAAAAGGAGTAGGAAGAAGAATACGGTCCTACACCTTCTCCATAACTCCAACAATTAACTCAATATTTATCATATATTCCTGGTTATTTCAGTTCCAACCTCGGTAATGAAGTGATGTTTTTCACCGGTTGTCCACGTTTAAGGTCAGATGATCCTTTATTATATGTTGGTGTAAAGTGTTCCAGCAGCAGAAGGAGCTGCTGTATCTCTCTTTCACACACCGCGGGTGAAGCAGCCGGTCACTGAAAGACCTATTTACTAACGCACGGGAGGAAACAGCGTCTTTTATAGTCCATCTTCGGAACATTGTAGTTTCACCACGGCAGACTCACGTCAATAACATCCGCCGCCGTCGCATCACAATTACGTAGCCGGTTGTCTTTTCCTAAGTCCTTCTGAAATCTCCTTCTCATCTTTCCTTGACCTCATGACTTTTTCCATCGAGGTCAAGGAGAGGTGGCACCTGATCGGACGAACGCTTTCCCTCCGTGGGCTGTCCGCTCCCGGATTTCAAACCGGGAAACAACATGGCGGCTCGTTTGGAAACTTTCTCATATTTCACGAAAATAGTTCACTGAAATGTGTTTCTGAAAACATTTGAAGCGAGAAATAATCCATGTAGTTGCTGAATCTGTCGTTATTTTGGATCGACAACGTTTATTTTAAAAGATTCTAAGGAGTTTCGAGAGGCGGCGAGTTGCGTCGGACGCCCGTGATTTGCATAAAGTAGACTAGACCTCAACTTTATGCAAATGAGGAGCGGGCGTCGTGACGCTCCGTTTCTCGAATCGCGCCGCCACGCTACCAGAATGCATTGCACGGCTGCTTACATAGACAATGAATGGCAAGCGTGGAAAGGACGGAGCCTGTGAACACGCCCAAGCTGTGATTGGGCAGTTGATTGTTTCTTCATTTTGACATGCATGATGCGTTTACATCACAAAAAACAGAAAAGCTGCCTCACACCTCCTCATGAAAACAAGTGCTTTGTATTTAGTATTAGCAGCAGGTCGATGCTGCCCTCTGCTGGACAGCTCTGAAATGCAAAACAACACTTTGTCATTTAAACGAGGCAATTATTATTCATGGCATTTTAAACCTTCCATAGCAAAAATGAACATTTGCCTTTTTATTAACCAAAACTATGACCTTTACCTAGTTTAACCATATCGTTGGTGGTGGATGTATAAAAACAAACGTGTTTATCACATTGGTCCGATATCTATGTTCTTGTTAGGTGATGTGGTTGCAGGACGCTACCTGACACGATTGGACTGAATATAATTCAGACCTGGACCTGTGAAGATCTCTGGTACAACAAATCTGCAAAGTGACACTATTTTCTGTCACCTGGTACGAAGTTGAGCATCAACACTGCACCATCCAAAATGAGCACACAGCCTCCCTCACACAGCATGATGTAAATTGAAATTGTTAAATCTGATAGGGAATCCATGTAAAAGCCGATGTGGCGTTAATGGGACCGGTGTTGCTGTTAACTGAGTTTGATTTAATAAGGGAATTGTGATGGCGATTGAGGTCATCTTCCTCGTCCGCTTCTTGCAAAAATAGTCTAGCATCTGAGCTCATGGGACTGCGTGCATCCCACTTCCACACACACTGCTGCTGACATCTTAATTTGCTTCTGCCGGGCAGGTTTACTCCTCTGCAATCCTTTTGGAGAGGATTATACACATGCCTATTTTATTCACCTCCAATTCCAATAGAAATATTTTTTGCTCGTGGCAAAAAAGAAATCTTATTTGATTCAGTTTACTTCCCACATAAGTCTGTGATTGCTCATCCAGGAAAAATAGAGAGCACTCACAGGTGAAATCTGCTTGATAATTGCTATTTTTCCACATTCATTCTTTCCGCTTCTGCCGTATTTACACACAGGCCACAAGTGAAGTTATTACACAGGGGGTCACACCCGCTGACTTCCAACCATGACAGGAACTCTGTCTCATCATTCTTTTTATACAGCCGCACGCCGCTCGAGCTTTCTGCAGACGCATTCAGCCGGCAAGTGGCTGCTGCAGCGGTGCATTCATAAGGTGAAGTACCTGACTGCTCTCCCACGGGGGGGCCGTGATTGAGCAACTTTCCGAGTTCTCTAGAAACAACAGCACTCCGGCGCGGGGAGCGTGGATGGGCCGGACTCCGGCTCCTGTCTAATCACAAAGAGACGCTGCTCCTATAAAGTGATGAGCGAGCGTTCCTGGCTCATTATTTTTTCAGCTAGACACAGGTTGTCACTTTGGCTCTGCAGAGTCAAAAATAAAATTCCAGACTTTTTTTTTCCTCCAGACTCTCATAGTTTGAGCTCTCAGTAGACATCTTTATTACCTTGCCAGTGGAGGCTTTGCCGCACACACTGTTCCTGTTTTTGACAGTAGAAAGACGTCTTTGTTCTCTTGTGTGGATCGGAAAAACAGAAAGAGTTGCAACTAGTGATTTAGACCAAAGAAATTAAAGATTAATTGTTAACTATATGTCCAGGTAGCTTCTTGTGTCATCTATGACAATAAGGTCATCAATGTCATGTCTCAACTTGTGTCCTTTATTTACTACAAACTGCAGAGAGAACTTTTTTTGAAACAGACTTTCTATGACGCCCATATAATGCATTATAAACATACTTATAGTGCGTTATAATCTGCTTATAGCACTGTATAATCATAGTTTTAAGCACTCATAAACCTTCATAATGCTTTATAACACATTATAAAGCATTTTATATTGACATATAAGGTATCATAATACTTAGTTCCTGCTCACTCAATGACATTTTTATGTCTATAATGCATTATAAACATACTCATAATGTGTTATAATTTGTTTATAGCATTGTATAATTATACTGGTAAAGTAGAATAATTTCAGATATTATCTATAAATCGAGTCAATTTGAGTGTTTAAACTTTTTTTTAGTTTTTTGGGGGAAACATTACATTAGTGAAATGTAAATGTACATTACCAATACTCAGTTTATTGTCTGTTACGACCCGTAATATACGGCTACAGGTAAAATAGAAATACCTCTATACCTCAGGGATTTCATTACCTCACTTAAAGCATCCAATGACCACTTATGATGCATTATAGCAGTGGTAAATAATGCATTATTAAAAGATTATAATGCATTACAACTATGGGATTATAGTACACTATGATCCTTGAAAAGAAGTTAGTGAATGACCAGCAACTATGAAGTATTATGATACTTGACCTTATATGTCATTATAAAGTGCTTTATAATGTGTTATGATTATTGTCATAAAGCATTATGGATATTTATGAGTGCTTATAACTATGATTATACAGCACTAAAAAAATATTATAATGGATTTTAAGTATGTTTATAATGCATTATAGACGTGGGCGTCATAGAAACAGACTATAAGAGACCCATTTTTTATAAGTATTCTTCATCATATTTCAGTTAAAAGCCTCCCTGATGTCTTATCTGTGTGTAACGTGGCAGGAAAACATAGCGTACCTAAGCCACCTGGAGGCAGTGATTACGTGCGCTGCAGCATGTTCTTCGATATCTCTTCACTAACATTCTGTCATTAAAAAAAAAAATCCATTAGCAAAGGGATGCTTTGTTTTTTAATACCGTATCTGGGGTCGCAACAACAAAATGAGACCTACGTCTGGGATCCTGAGCCATGGTCAGGAACCTCTGCCATAATGCCTGGTAGGCTTTTAATTTGAAACATCTACAGGAATTGTTGAGTTTCATTAATGATAACTTAACTCGAAGAACAGCATATGAGTAGAAGACTGGAATTACTGAAGGATACAGTATTTGTGTTAACAATAGCAAGTCAGAGCAGCAGAGTGGTGAGTACACCTCTGTTGTTGTGCTGATTGAATTACTGTGAAATGGACAAAATACTCAACCTGTTCTCACTCCCAACTCCTCGATGGTAACCAAGCGGAGTTAATTATTTTTAAATTATTATTAGATTAAAGCTAATTTAACATCTACTCGGTGTTTTGTACCCAGAATTTCCCGTTCATATGAAAAACACCCCTCATCTTCATCAGAATAAAGGGTACAAGCCATAGAAATAGACTATAGGCGTAGAACGGACATTCCAATTCAAATCAACGTAGCAAAATGGTCAGAGCGGCAGCCATTTTTATGTGTACTGTTGCCATAGCGACTGTTGTAGTGGCCTGACTTCCGCATATACTAAACGGACCTGCGGCAAGTCGTGGACTCATTGAGGTGTAGCAACGTTACGAGGCACATAGAAAATGTAAATGAGTCGAATTGAACGACTCAATGTTTCGTCCACAGACTCTCACACAGCCGGATTAGTGACGACTTTGTTTCGGTACTGATGGCGAGATGAAGCTTCACGAAGCACTGAAGCTCTCCAGCAAATTGGTTCGCAAAAAGGGCTCATTTCACGATGCTTCATCTCGTGACCTGTTGGTCAAAGAGTGTAAAACAGGCAGATATATTCAAGATGTGTGGCAGTAGTTTAAGTTCTCAACTGTATTCCGGCTTCGGGGGACGTGATTGGTCTAAAACGATACAAGCTTCGATACGCGCCTCACAGAAAACTTCCTACGGCTCGTTTTCTGTAAGCAGTGCGGCATCGAAGCATCGTGGAATTAGCCAGATAGCTAGCTAGCTAGCTAGCGCACAGCTGGCTCTTTGGTTCCACCAGGCTTTGGTGCTGCACTGATTATGGAAAATGAGCTGAACAGCAGGCTGGTGGCCAGCGGATTGGGTCTAAACGGTCCTCCCGCCTGGGGACAAGCTAACTAGCCAGCCAGCTGTCTCCGGTAGCTGCGTCCGTTCTCTTCCCGGTGAGCTGCGTCCACACTTTACGCCCCCATTGACGTCTGTTGTCACCATAACCAACAACAATTGCCAAATACTTTTGTACTAGTTAAATTACCACAGTAAACAGCTCAATGACCCTTCTACTCCGATTTTATTTCCACGATACGAGCTCTGTTCTTCTAAATAGGATTGGTTCATGTTTATCTGCTGGATTGAATGCTTTCTGCAGGTGAGCCAGCTGGGAGAGGATCTGCAGCAGGTCCCCTGACAGAGGAGAAATTTTAATTAGCATGCTTGCCGTTTGGGTCACCAACATAGACATCCATCAGAGACTGTTCAATATTTAATTAAATGGCTCTTGCTTTACACCTTTGTTCACCTCAGAACACAATTCCCAGCAACACCTTTTATTCAGCTTCCCAATTAATCAGTGCAAAACACTTAATGAGAAACAGCTGTCAAAGCAAATACTCAATAAATCCCAAAAGCATCAGTTCGCTGTCGTCTTCAGTAATATCGGGTATTTAAAGTGTTACGCGGAGACTTAAGAGCAACAGTTTTTATATCATGTTCTACAAAAAATGCAGCGTATTTGTCAAATGCTAAGATATCTTTTGTAGGTGTGTAAAGGGAGGGGGTGGGGGGGTAAAGTCATCACTCACTACCTCCCACAAGCTCATTTATAATCCACTTGCCGAGAGAATAGCAGGTCAACTGTTTGTCTTCATCACTTGTCATCTCCTGCATTCACTTCTTTTCAGGGTAAAAAGCTAAAAGTAACATCAGGAAGTAAGTAACACGAGTGTAATGTGAGTACTGAATTTGATGTTACTTTATTACAGGAATCACTTACAGTACCTCAACACTGCTCAGCATGTTTAACTTTTTAGTAACGATAAATTGTACATGACTCAAACACACAGTTTCTTGCTCAGCCCAGTCGCCAGGAAAAAATGTTGTATAGTCCTACGTTGAATGTTGATGTTTTTGCATTCGGTCAGAGAGAGTGACGTAGTACAACGAGTGACCGTTAATGAAAGTTACTTGGTATAATAACGAGTATAACGAGCGAGAAAAAAACGCTAAGGGTGGATGGGTCAAACAAACACAGGACTTTCACGCAGGAGACCGCTGTTCGACCAAAAGTAAACGTTGAGTTTACGCATATAACACTGTTATGTTTGTTACGTAGCGTAACGTTACGAAAGAAATTAAGCTAAGGGCAGTTGTTATTTATTTACGCTAGTTACCTTGTTACATTATTACACAGCTTTGTTGAATACTTGATTCTGATTGGTCAATCACAGCGTTCTATGGCCTTTTATTTCTTTATAACAGACCGTTGCTATGTATAACAGACCGTTGCTATGTATAGCAGACCGTTGCTATGTATTGCAGACCGTTGCTATGTATAACAGACCGTTGCTATGGGCGCAGCTCTGATGTCGGACTCTGGTGGACTGTTGTGTCAAATTATTGATTTCTTCAGTAAGTAGCCGTGTAATAAGCGGGATAACGTACAGCTAGCGGGTCATTGTTGTGAAATAAACCCCTTCGGGGTGATGAGAAACCCCTCGGCTTCGTGGCATCGCCCTGTCGGGGTTTATTTCACAACAATGACTTGCTCGCTGTACATTATCCCTTACTTGTAACGGTTGTTATGTAACATTGTTACGTTATTATTTGAACACAAAACATGATCTTTTTTCTAACCTTAATCAAGTAGTTTTGTTGCCTAAACCTAACCAATCGTTTCACAACGTTAACCACGTGGCATTGTGTGTTTCTGCAAGTGTGATACAAGGCTGATATGAAACGTTTTTGGTTCAGAAATGTTGACATTCAGTGCATCCCGTAGTTTGCAGAAACATACAATGCCAACATATTTCCTGGCGACTGGGTTGTCTAGCTTGGACAACAGAACACACGGTGGTCGCTACATCAAATTGAATCATTTCTGAGACATTTTTTTCTCTCCCAGATGAAACTTCAAACCCCCCTGAAGGCATCTACTGTATCGTCATTTGAAATGTTTTGTGCGTGTGCCTCTTTGTTTAGTGTGATTTGAGTGTGTCCTCTCTCCTGTTTGATCGCAGGGATTATTTGGAGGTTTAGTCTTTTAAGTCCTGTTTCGTTTTGCCCATCTAGCTTTTTAGCATTTAAATGGCTTTTTGTAATTGCCTAGGTGAATCTTGAAATAACATGAGGCGAAAAAGCTTTTTTTTCGCTCCTCCTCTGCACTCCCTCCTTGTTGTTAACCTCTCCGTTCAGTCTCAATAAACAAACAAAGTCCTCGGGATCCCTGTCGTGAATTTGGTTCACTTCATATTATTCTCGTTGCTGCTGCTAGTCGAGCTTTGATGCTTGTCTTTACAACACAGAACACTTTTGAGTTTTTCTAGTCCCCTATATGGAGGAAATATTCACCAATTATTCGCAAAAAACCTCTGGGAATGAGCCATAAGAGACACTAAAGTGCAGCATGCTGCTGCTGAGCACACAGAGCAGTTGCAAGAGCTTCTTTGAATATGTGTGTGTGTGTGTACATGTTTGTGAGGACAGTATAAGGATGCCTGAGATGTCCTGCGGTGAAAGCCCTTATCTTGTATTAACACATAAGGACTTTGGGCAGGGCATGACTTCATATTTAATCTTTAAGCCTCTATTCCAGTATGATTAAAATCCAAAACAGGAACCTATAGAAGGAAGTGTGGCCAGAACATCCAGCAGCACTAACCTCTGGCTGTCCACAGCTGCAGTTAACTCCAGTGAACATATCAAGGAAGCCGCAAGCCGAGCTGGAGCTAATCCTGCAAGGATGGCGATGTTAACCCCCCCGAAATTAAGTGGGTGGAATTTTACTTTAAAGTCTGTGTAAAGCAGTAATAAATATACATTCTGGGTCTGTCACACCACAGAAAAATGTGTGACTAACCACCCAGCCTAATTTTAAATGATTAATAAAATCGCCAAGTATATAAAATTAGCTTTCAAATTCTGAGACGCTGAGGGCGCTGAAACCTCGCCCACAAGCGGGGAAGGTGCATTCCCTCAGTAGCGGCGAGCGAAGAGGGAAGAGCCCAGCGCCGAATCCCCGTCCGACGGGCGGACTGGGGAAATGTGGCATACTAAAGACCGCTTGCCCGGTGTCGCTCGGGGGCCTGAATCCTTCTGATCGAGGCCCAGCCCGTGGACGGTGTGAGGCCGGTAACGCCCCCTGTAGCGCCGGGGTCCGGTCTTTTCGGAGTTGGGTTGTTTGGGAATGCAGCCCAAAAAATCCACAGTTTAACGGTCTAACTCAATGTTCACAGTCTTTCCACATGTTTTCAGTAATTATTTTCCAACATTTAGAATGTGTTTAGAAAAACTAATCTCTGAATTTCATTTACACAGCCTTTAATATAGTTTCACTTTTTCATCCATTGGGAAATAACATTGTTTTAAAAAGAAATATATCCACATTTTAAGTATCAGTGACTAAAATTAGCAGAGGGAACAGCTTTGACTTTCAGACTGTTAACATGCCTGTGGGCACACTTTACCTTAAGTAGGAACTTTCCTTTCAAAATGGAAGATATTTTTTATTACACTGTCCCACAGTCGAGATAAGTCGGCGGATTAACGTAGAATCAAGCACTTTTAAAAAATGTGTCTGCATCGTACTGATAAGCAGGCGGTATGTAAATAAAGTTAATATCAGCAATGCAGCATCCACCATTGGAAGGAAACAGCTTTGTGACAAAAATGAAAGACATAGAGAGGAAATATGTAAAAAATGTGGGTCAGACAGCTGAGAGACACACTACATGTAATGTGATCTGGGACATGGCTATAATGCTAACACTATATAGTATAGTATAGTATAGCTGCTGTATGATTAACAGAATTAGATCACAGTTGAAAGGTGGGAACTTGTAGGATTACAACACATTGGACATGAGAGGAGCATTTGGTTCCTTTGAGGGTATTAAATTGCAGAAGTGAAGCGTGATAACAACACATGAAATTAATGGAAATAATTAAGAAACCAAGAATAAAGTAGGGTGACCAAAATCCAAACGCTCAATTCAATGCACCCATCTACCGTGTTTATTTCATTATTGTTAATCGTGTGTGCAAATGTAAACGCAGTAGGCTGCACAATTACCAGGATAATAGGAGGTGGATGAATCAGTGCTGTCATGGAAGTGTTCTCAAAAGGTCTCCCACGTACCACCAGTTGACATGAACTATTATTACCACGGCAACTGATTTACATTTCTAGATGAGAATGATAGTTAATGAACTAAACAAAGGAAACACTCTTCTCTGTTTGGCTCACAAAGCATGAGTTTAAAGCAGAGAGGCTGTACAGCACACAGATGTAGACTCGAGACATGGACTCAAGTCACAAAAATAAAAGACTTGAGACTTGTCACAGATTTCATTATTAGCCATGTGCACTGAAAGGACTTGGTCTCAGCTGCAGAAAACTACTATTAACAAAGCTTTGAACATTTTAATGGCATTCAAAGAGACCTGAAACCCGAAGACTTGACTTGGACTAGCCAAGAAGGACTTCAGACTTGAAATAAATGTCTTTTGACTGACTTTGTTTGAATGTTTCTCGGTTGACTTGATATAAACTTGTCTCGATTTGACTTGAGACTCGACTTGTACTTGTCTCAACTGTCACCTACTGGACTGGAGACATGACTAGGACTTGTCTCGATTGACTCAAGACTTCAGGCAGGACTTGTCTTGTCTCAAGTGACTTCAGACTTGATGTGAACTTGTCTTGATTTGACTTGAGATTTGATTTGAAATTATCCTGATTGACTTGAGACTCGATTTAGACTTGTTTCGATTGACTTGAGACTCGATTTAGACTTGTCTCGATTGACTTGAGGCATGACTTTGATTTGTATCAACGGACACAAGATATAGTTTGAACTTGACTCGACTGATTTGAGACTTGATTAGGACTTGTTTCGATTGGCTTAAGACTTGATATAAACTTGTCTGGATTTGACTTGAGACTCGACTTGGACTTGTCACAACTGACTTAAGACTTGACTTGTACTTGTCTCCTACTGTCACCTACTGGACTGGGGACATGACTAGGACTCGTCTCGATTGACTCAAGACTCAACTTGAACAATGGATTCAGGCAGGACTTGAACTTGTCCTAAGTGACTTGAGATTTGACGTGATTTGACTTGAGATCTGATTTGAAATTTTCCTGATTGACTTGAGACTCGACTTGGACTCGTCACAACTGACTCAAGACTTGACTTGTACTTGTCTCAACTGTCACCTACTGGACTGGGGACATGACTAGGGCTTGTCTGAATTGACTTGAGACTAGATTTAGACTTGTCCGATTGACTTGAGACTCGATTTAGAATTGTCTCGATTGACTTGAGGCATGACTTTGATTTGTCTCAACAGACAAGAGTTAAGCTTGAACTTGACTCAACTGATTTGAGACTTGATTAAGACTTGTTTCGATTGACTTAAGACTTGATATAAACTCGTCTCGATTTGTCTTGAGACTCGACTTGGACTTGTCACAACTGACTTAAGACTTGACTTGTACTTGTCTCCTACTGTCACCTACTGGACTGGGGACATGACTAGGACTCGTCTCGATTGACTCAAGACTCAACTTGAACTTGTCTCTATGGACTTCAGGCAGGACTTGAAATTGTCTCAAGTGACTTGAGACTCGACGTGAACTTGTCTTGATTTGACTTGAGGCATAACTTTGATTTGTATCAACGGACACAAAATATATAGCTTGAACTTGACTCAACTGATTTGAGACTTGATTAAGACTTGTTTCGATTGACTTAAGACTTGATATAAACTTGTCTCGATGACTTGGGGCATGACTTTGATTTGTCTCAACGGACATGAGATATAGTTTGAACTTGACTCGACTCATTTGAGACTCGATTAGGACTTGTTTCGATTGACTTAAGACTTGACTTGTCTTGGGGTCAAATGGTCCAGATGTTCGGTCCCTCTAACTGGGAGAACTCCAGCTGGTTTCCACTCCGATACTGTCACCATTCAGTCATAACGAATGATTTTGCTCCATGAAATGAAGAAAATTTAAATTTGTGAAAGAGGAAAGAGATGCAAGAATCTTAGTTCATTATCACTGTTATCATCTCTACTACGAGATTTAATAAAACCGGAGGCCTCCCTCGGTGGATTTAATCAATCCGCTGCCTTCATCTCGTACAACTATTAACCATCAAATTAATCCAGCCTGTCCTCATTTGCTGATTCCCCCAGTGATTCATCAGGCTTCACTATATGTTGGCTGTCTAAAGTATTGTCTGTGTCTCCGATGTCTACCCTTCTTCTCCCGGAGCAGTTCGCTCACCTTCCAGTGAATTAAATAGTTTCAAATGAAGAGCTGCCAGCAGCTATTCACTGTGAGTACCTCCTCCTCCTCCTCCTCCTCCTCCTCCTCCTCCCTTTTCAACATCTCTCACCAAACACAAAGGTGACCTCGGAGTTTTGTGCATACCTCAAATCAAAAGGAGAAGAGTTGCAAGAAACAAAAAAACTGTCAAGGACTTTCAGATGTTTCAAGTATCCCATGTTTGGTGAAAAAAAGAAGAAAGAAACTTAGATGTATTCTGTACTTTTGCTCTCTGGATCTCTATAATTCACTACCAGTATCACACTGTCTGACCCATAAGGGTTGTTGAATGCTCGGTTCGTCTCATACAGATGCTAAAGCATGCCTTTTGAGTCGGTATCAGACAGCGATGTGCTGTGAGGAATCATTGGGATTTGAGGCCCTGGGAATGAGACCGGTCTGTTACTGCTCCACAAACACCAACCGTTTGTAGACAGTTATGAGTCGATGGTAGAAAAATTTTGAATAAACTGAACTTTTTGTGCCATTAGCGACCCAGCTAATGAGCACAAAAAGTTCAGTTATGAGCTATGAGCTAACGAGTTTGCTAACTGACGGTGAGCTTCGCTGTACCACTTTTTGGTGTGACCAAGCCTTTGAAAAACTGGAACATATAATAAAAAAAAAAAACAATGATTAATATAATAAATAAATATAACAAATAGTGATTTTTTTGGTCAAACCAAACAGTAGGCTATTGATTGATATTAGGTCAATCAGCAATGTTTCTCTGGCCGACATAGGAGCAACCAAAACTACTTTTTTCTTTTAAATCTTGGCTATGTACAATAGATAGATATAGAGAATAGATAATCCCTCAGGAGATTGGGCTCATTTTCTTCTGAACATTGCTGCTCACATAGTTGAAAATAAAGCTGAATTGGCTGGTGAGAGACCTGAGGTCTGTACTACGAAGCAGGATTTGCAGTTAGCGAGGTAACTTCAGGGTTTACCCTTCAGGGTTTTCCGTCCTACGACGGTGGTTCACTTCTTACCGGGGTAGATCGCCATGGTAACTGATGTTCCGCAGCAGGTTATGTTCCAGATAAGAGATTAACTCGTATAAAAGCACCTCCTACTGACCAATCAGAGCTCAGTGCGCGGATCGTATGATAATATTACACAAATATGAAGAAGTTACAGTCATAATCAGACTAAAAACAACACAGTTTAAACTGACAGATGCAGGAAGGACAGCTGGATTTATGCTGTGGGTGTTTACCGCTTTGAATTATGTTTTTATATTTATTTTTTTACTTGCTCTCAAGTCTGTTTCACACCACCGGAGACGGGACGCAGCTGAGAGAAGGCTGAAATGATCACACACGCCGTAACTTTGTTAATGGGCATAATTAGGTGTAATTCATTCATCCATTACATGTCGATAAGCCATTTATATCTAGACGACTATATCTGACTTTTGAGTGTTCCGTTAAATTAATTAGTCTGTTAATTTACACATTCACACATCGGGAGTTTTTCTTTCGCCAGCTATCCTTCCTGCATTTGGCAGCTTCAACTGTGTTCATTTTAGTCTGGATTATGTGTTTAAATTCTTCGTATTTTTTATTTTTTTTCGTAATTCAGTTTGTAAAATGTGCCGCTCTGCCTGTCTGTCTGCTGACAGTAGACTTGTCCATGTCTGTGATTGGTCAAACCCTAGGTTGATTTACCGAGTTGATAACCAACGTCATACGACCGCTTAGCGGGATCTCGTTTGTTAGGGTTAATGAAGCCAGATAACGAGAAGATACCATGGGTATGTTGAACTCGCTTCGTAGTACAGGCCTCTGGAATCTGGTGTTCATGTTTTTGTACGTATGACCTCCCATGTCCACCCATAAAAGAATGTAGCACAAGATCAAGTCAATCCATTTGCACTCACAAATGACTTAAAGCTGCATTATTCATTATTAACAGTGGATCATATAAACCCACTACCAATTATCACCAGCTGTGCAGCTCCCCTCAGCTCTTTTAGCCTCTTTTATCTGTGCTTTGGTTTTTTCCGGCCCCATTTCCAGCAGCAGGTTTTTGTTTGTTTTTGTTTTTTTTCAGCAAAAAAACTCCGTTAAACGGTCTGTCCACTACCTGCCCCGCACCGAACAGCACCAAACAGCACCGAACATCACCAAACAGCACCGAACAGCAGACAGACACAGTCAGAGACCAGCTGGTGAACATAGCGGAGCATTTAGCAGCTAAAGAGAGACAGATATTATCTCAGGAGTTAGTGGAGCAAACCTAAAAGAGAGTGAATATTTATTTACCAAACACCAAATGCTAATGTCGCTATGTGTCTGCTCGATGAGTACACAGTCGCAGTAGTTTGTTAACATGTTTGCCATATCATGTTCTCTAGTCAAAATATGTCTACTACTTTATCTGAGATAAGGAAAAAGGTCATTTATCTGAATATAACACTTTTATGCCACTCTGTACTTCTACTCCAGGATTTCTCTTTTGTAGTATGTGTAAAAAGTTAAAGTTTAAATTAAAAAAATAAATAAAAGTAAGATGTTTTTAACTTGGTCTGATGTGCCCAAGTGGTCAAAAGCATGTAGCTTTAAAGCCCATGTGTGAAATATGTGTGTGAATATACTGTAGAACCTTTTGTAGAAAAATAAGACAATCAAACGTCTGTGTTGCTTTCAGCTCATTCAGTCACTGCCTGCTTTGTTAATACCACGAGAGGAGCAAGTCAGACATTTTCACATTTTACCCAGGCGGCAACATCCGGTTCTGAGAAGTGAAGCCAACGCTGAAGTGCCTTAAACCTTCATCCTGTCTCCCAGCCAGCAGGGGGCGACTCCTCTGGTTCTATAGAAGTCTCTGAGAAAATGAGCTTCTACTTCTCTCTTGATTTATTACCTCAGTAAACATTGTAAACATGAGTTTATGGTCTCAATCGCTAGTTTCAAGTCTTCTTCAATACAGCATGATGTTCATTTAGTAAATTATGGTCCCATTTAGAGTCAGATAGACCATAAAGCAGGGGATGCTTTAGGGCGGGGCTACCTTGTGATTGACAGGTCGCTTCCACGGCGTTGTCCGGTCTGCGTGTTATCCGTGTTTTCTCTGTGTCTTACAACTTTAACCCTTTAACAGTTTGTTTTCACTTCATTAAAGTTAAATTTAACATTTTGGTCGCCTAAAAATGTCTTATTCAGCGTTCGGTTGTACTTAGCTCCACCCTCCAGTGTCACTTCTGGCTCCCAAAAAACAAGATGGCGACGGCATAAATGCCGAACTCCAGGCTTCAAAACCGTAATTGGTAACGTCACAGTGGTTATACGTCCACTTCTTTTAAACAGTCTATGATTTTACCCAAGGGGGCTTAAAGAGAAATATTTAACTTGCATGCAGTGTAGCATCAACGTGTTTTAGTCATTATGGCGATCATCAGGAGACAATACTTGTCTTGAGCTCTTCAGTAGCTTACTGTTAACTAGCCATCCATTGCCTATTAAATCATCAATAATAATAAGCAATATTATTATTTTGTTATTATTATTACGTAGCAGAAAATGTAATATTAGTTTATTGTAAAGGTGTTAGGTGTAACAGTTATGGTATTGGGAATTATTCATTACTGTAAGTAATGCAGTATAATCTGTATGTAAGTCACGTAATCGTGAGCCAGAAAGGTGAGTAGTATAGTATAGTATAATATAAATAGTATAAAGAGCGGTATGTAGTGATAAAACCAGTTTGGTATAAAACCAGTGTGGTCAAAACCATAGCATAAAGTCTGCATAGGCAAGAGGTCGGGTTGGATGGGTGGGTCTAAAAACATAAGATTTTCACCCAGGAGACCGCTGTTTGTGACTCATGTTGACTTAAAGTTTAATTATTTGTTACGTAACTTCCGTAGTTAAGTGACGCCACTTCCCAACATTAACCTAAACCACGATCTTTTCCTAAACCTAACTATTGAACAAGGTGAATCAGTCATTTAGCATTTCATTATGACTTTAATACAAAGGCAATGTTAGCTCAACATATCAAAAACATGTTTATCACACCAATGAAAAAAATGCATTTTATTATTTATAAAGTCTACTGATAGGTCCACTTGTGAGTGATGCAGCTGATCATACAGCAGGACGGGCCCTTCAGCTCTCTCCTCTGCAATGACGTCCTTCAGTATTTGCGGCGGAGCTGAGCTGGATGGTACAACGTAGGGCAATAAGGAGTGACGGCGACGAGGAGAGGAGCGCTGTCGCCTCGTACTCAATCACCGTGAATTCATTTGGGGGAGATGGAGGAAGTCTAATCAGTCTCGCAGGATCACCCGTGGATCCTGTTCTATTCACAACGGCGGCATCTGCTCCAGCTGCATGAAGCATGGCGCTCTCTACAGCGTCGCTCCCCGCTCTCTGGGCGGGATGACGAACGCTGTACTGTGCCCTCTCTTCCTCTCGATCCTGTCAAACCACTATGTAATTATGTCGAAAGTTCCAATTTCAGGGAAGAGGCCCATGTTTCTTTCTGTCTTTCAAGTCCCAGCTGCTCTGCTAATGCCTTGTAAAACTTGTGAATTATCACCATAAATAATCCTTTAAATGATGCTTAAAGTACACAAGACTAAACCTCAGAAAACAGTCGCAGGCTCAAGTCCTTTTTTGGTCTCTAATCGGTCTGATATTCAAGGTCAAAAGAAATGATGTATAAAGCAAGCGTTCTCTCCATGTTTGTCTTTAGATAATCAGTGGTGGAAGTGGGATGTACTGTATAACAATGCATCATATAGGTTCATTATAATCTATTAAAATCTGTATCTGTAGAGTAACTAGTAACAATAAATGTTAAAGGAACACTGTGAGACGTTTAGGGGGATCTGTTAGCAGAAATGGAATATAACATTAAGTATGTTTTCTTTTGTGTATAATTACCTGATAATAAGAATCGTGTTTTCGTTACCTTAGAATGAGACGTTTATACGGTATGTTTCTACGGTAGCCCGGAACGGACAAACCAAACACTGGCTCGAGACAGGGTCTCGTGACCTTGTGACCTTTTTGAAGTTGATATGACTAACGCTTTATTGCTGCTACTGTGTCTACATCCATGCAGTGAACACAGAGCAACATTAGCATTTCAAGTCATGTTTCTTGGCATGATTTCTTAGAACGCTAAATATCTGGACCCGTCGGGGACTCCGGCCACGAGCTACAGCCAATGAGAGCTTGAAACACGGGTCGAGGGGAAACCTGGGGGAGGAGGGGTCGCCTGTAACAATAGGAACTTATGTGTTTGCAACACGGAGCAAAGATTTTGTTGCAATAAATAGTAAAAAATTAGTGTAGAAACCGCTGGAAACATGCTAATTTGTGAACACACGTGCCAACAACAACAACAATGTGTCTCGTGTATGGTATCACGTCATTTACCGTGTATTTCCCGCGTGTGTTTTCGTGACAAAACGTGCGATATCTCTGTCAAATTTACTGCTAATGAAAAGAGAAATACACCGATGGAAAGCTGAAGATTTTGCCGTTCTAAAGGTGTATCTATTCTATCATGAAGGCAAGGGAGTGAAGTTTGAAATGACCTTCGTGCTCCTTTTATTTGGGATTTCATGTTTTTCACAGGTCAAAAGTTTTTAAAATACAACCTTAAAAAATAAAGAGGTAATAAAAACATGTCTGTGATCTTCTGACATCTGATCTAATCAGCTTGAACACATCTTGGAAATCACCAAGAGTCATAAAATCAGTTTTCTGCAGCAATTTGGAATATTTAGCGCCTACTTGGCAGCCATTTTGAAAAATTTGAAAAAGAAATTTCTTGCTTTTGTCACAAAATGCACAGTTGTTCTGAATATTTCAGCTTAGCTGCCTCCTAGTGGAGTTTTAAGTTTAGTCTAATTGGGTGGAGGCCATGAATAATAAAGTAATATGTATCATAACTTGAGGTAAGATGTATTAAGATGTCTTAGTAATGATGAGTATTTTTGAAAAATTAAAAAATATCTGTGTATATATAACAAAAAGCAGCTCAGAACAGCTGGTATTTTATACGTTGATTATTAAATTTCAATCCGCAAAGTAATTATAATTTTTAAATGAATGTAGTGTTATAGAGCAGCTATTGTACGGCCAAATGGTTAGATTAAATTAAAAAAACAAAAACATTTTTTGCGGTAATTTACAACATTAGTTATTTTATATCAACATGTGCTCAAGAATTCACATAAATAAAAAATGTCAAATCAAAATGCATAATTTCAATGACCAGTTACGTTTGAATATCACCACGCTAATCACGACACATCATCCTGCAGAGACAAACGTGTTTTAGTGTTGTTAGCTTGCTAATGTTTCCTCGGATGCAGCGACACAAAATGGACCCGTTTTTGGAAATGAAAATGTGATGTGGAAGACAACCCCGCGCCAGTAAAAGCACCAAAGCGTGTGGTGAGGAACTATTTTTATTTATAATTTAAAATAGCAGGCAGTGATGGGTGACGATAAGCAGAATATTTATTTTGGTCAGTACAGCTGACAGAGACATAACACATATTTACAGTTTATTTTTTCACCTTTTTTTGTAATGTTATGTCCTTTTTACTTATTTATTTGATATTTTTAAACAATCAGAGGTGGGCCTTCAGTTACAAAAGGTTGACATCCCCTGGTATAGAGGTATATAGGAGCATAGCATTATAATACAGAATTGCACTTCAGTACAGTGCTTGAGGAAAAGTTTCTTTCCACCAGTGGTTCCAATATTCATGATGACATGTCACGTCCTAGATTAAAACAAAACTCACTTGACTCCATGTGCTTATGGTCTTTGCAGCAGTCATTTAGCCACAATGCTTTGTACACATAATTTACTTTAAACTTGATTTTATAAATCTCTAAATCAAACTCATATCAAAAAGTATTGCCTTTAATAAGATCCGCCCTGCAGCACTGTAGAGTTCCCTCGGAGCATCTCATCTAAAAACAAGTTCTTTCCAGTTGTTTGCTAGAAAATGGATGTGGGGAGAAAGTTTGTCAGAGTAACACTACCACCCAAGTTGGGTGAGTAGAATTCCGCCAGGAAAAAAAAAAAAAGGGGGCAATCATCTGGTGCGTGCCCATGTTATTTTTCACAGAGATAGTGTTTTGATTGCCTGGGGGGAGGAAATGGTATTATTTACTCCAAAATTGCCTTGCTTGATCCGCATCGGGTGAACTAGCAAGCTGAGACTAAATATTTCTTCTCTCTTCTGCGACTCATGTCCTCGACACAAGCTCCTTTTTCTGCAGTGTTTACAGCTGCAGAAGTGGAAGTCCACCAGTTTTCAGATGGCTGTGTCAAAGGGCTTAGTGGGAACACTTGAACACAGCATGTCTCCTCAGAGGAGTTCTTCATATCAGGATGAGCTTGATTTCAGTGGATCAAGGCCCTCTCGTGACTGACCACCAATAAGAAAAAGGACAAATCTGTCTACTTTGAAACTCTCCTCCACTTTTTCAGCACGGTATCCACCAAAAAAAAAACTAATGGACTCTCTGTTTTGCTGTTTTTTTTCCACACACTTCTGTAGCCATCACTGGCACCGATAAGCGGCGGCGCTCGTGTCTAGTGTGGGCAACGTGCAAAAGAATGAAGCAGTCAGATAGCAGGTGCGAGATGAATCACGCCGGCTTGTAAACGCATTGAGGGAAGATAAAATTAACGCATCACACGTTTCCTGGAATACATACTCGGGCATATGCAGCAGTCTGGATGAAAAACCAAACACAGCAAAGGCCTTGAGGCAAGTTCTGGTTTGTGCAGCACAGCTCGCCCATCGCAGCAACCGCGGCGAATAGTCTACATCCCGAGAATGGATTTGACATGCTGTATTGTGTTTGGATTTCAACTGAAGTTCACTTAAAATGTCATCCACATGGAGCTGGGAAACATCACTGTAATCAAGCAGTAAAACACGCTCTATAAAACGCAGTGCAGACACAGGTTGAGCCGTCTCCATCAGCTAAATCACTGTGCTAATCAATGCCAATAAGTTGGGAGCATCACGGGAACATCCCTCCTCCTTAACACTCTACCCTTACATATCAAATGGCAATTAATTCCTAATATGTGTTAGAAATTGTCTAATTACCACATATGCCCGATACTCTCAGTTGCCATTTGGTTTAAACAGGGGCTGAGTGAGCTGTTAATGATGTTCAGTTCAGCACACTGCCGCAGTCTGTGCGACCCAGACACTGTTCCTAATTACAAGCCTGCATACTGTATGCGCCATCATCATTACCGCTGGGAGAGTGAGGACTCGTCTGCTCCAACTGCAGCCATCATCAGCACTGTTTTGTCCTTCTGGTGTTTCAAAAAACAACTAACAAGCAGCGATGAACGGGTCCTCGCCCCTTTGAGATTTTAAATCATATTTGCTCCATTTCTACTCACTGCAGCTTTAAAATGGGCAAAATGCTGAGTAGATAACAAACTATAGGAACAACTGGAACAACTTGACCACTTCTCAATAGCCAAGCCCGAGACCAAGACAACTCAGAGTCCAACAAGGCATGAAACCAAGACAAGTGGGAGACTTCAAAAAAGTGGAATTGAGACTGGACTTGAGTACTACAGCTCTGCATGATGTGCATATGTTTGAGTCTGGTTTGTGGGTGGGCCGGATCACCCCATGTATAAGGGAAGGGGGAGGAGGATCTCTGGAGGATCTTTTTGCTAAAAAACAAGAAAAGAGTAGTGCATTGTAAATAAAATATTCTGTTAAAGGTACTATAAGTAACAATTTACATGTACAGATTGTAATGTAACTTAAAAACCTTCCACGACTTTCTTGGTTGCCTTTAACAGCCTGTAGTCTGATTTCTATGTAAGGAAATTGTTTAGTTTTCAAATATTTTACTGTAATTATTTGGATATTTTTTAGACAATTTTCATGAATTTTTCGTATATTTTTTTTTACTATTTTTTCAAATATTTTATTAATAATTTTCCATCATTTTTTGTTAGATATTTTTCCCTAATAATTTCCCAATATTTTTCGGATATTTTTCGGATATTTCCGAATGTTTTTTCATGCTTTTAGGCTCTTTACAAATAGATGTTAGTTTGTTTAGTTTTCACATATTTAACTAATATTTTTCAGCCATTTTTTTGGATATTTTTTAGACAATTTTCATGAATTTTTCGTATATTTTTTTTTACTATTTTTTCACATATTTTACTAATATTTTTCCATCATTTTTTTTAGATATTTTTCACTAATAATTTCCCGATATTTTTCAGATATTTTTCGGATATTTACGAATGTTTTTTTCATGCCTTTAGGCTCTTTACAAATATATGTTAGTTTGTTTAGTTTTCACATATTTTACTAATATTTTTCAGCCATTTTTTGGATATTTTATACATTTTCAGACATTTTTCAAAATGTTTTGACATTTTTTACTAATAATTTATGGATATTTTTCCACATATTTATCACATATTTCTGAATGTTTTTTTCAGAAAGATGTTTTTTTAGTTTAGTTTTCACATATTTACAGCCACTGGTGTTATTAATAACAGGGATTCTCTTAAAGTTACATATAGTACCTTTAATGATAGGTTGATCATCTTCTATTGAAAAGAGATTCCCTAATGTCAGTCACAGGCCCTTCGAGTGGTCCTAACTTCCCCCCCACACGGCGCCGTCACTCACTGATGTTCTCATTAAAATGAAAATGGATTTTGAGCGTGACATTGCATGCAGGTCGCATCATAGGGCCATTTCAAGTGAATGTGAGGTCATGTTTGTGTTCCTTTCATGTCCTGATGGCAGCGGAGTGGATGGAACGCTCCGTCTCCATCTCCTCTCTGCTGCCTTTGTAGCTGCATAATGAAGTCTCTCCACACTGTGAAATCTGAAACCTCTCCTTTCTTGGTGCTGGTTCTGCCAGCTGAAAGGAAAAACAAAGGATAGATTATCTTTTTTTTAAACAACAATTCAAATAGCTGTGCTCTCTCAGTTATTTTATCGTTATCCTTCGTCTGAGTTTCTGTCTCGGCTACAAGAAGGCGATTCTTTTCATACAAACAGGAAGATGCTCTGATTTTATCTCGCCTCCTGGCTCGTCTCGCCTCCCGCTAATGCATTTTTTTTTCCCTGGTCAAAAGCAGCTCAGGGTTGTTAGCTTTTGATAGGATGTCAGAAGTGGTTAAAATCCTAATAACAGCATATGTCATTTTGTGGGCACACGTACCCATCACCGCTTACATACTTAGAATGAGTGTCTTCAATGACACGGCAATGACAATCAGTTCCTTGTGAGTCGGTCGGTGTTTGTTACACGCTCTGTGCATTTATCCATGTGGGGCCACACATTTAAATACAATCTGAAGACATGGGAAATCACAAGGAGAGCCTGATTTAGTTTAACCTGCGAGTAATACATTCACAGTGTGAAGCGGAGAGATAAATGAAGTGAGTCTGAGGTTCAAAGCCTTGGCTCCGGTACCAGTGGGAGATCTCTGCTATTGCTTATCAGTGAAGGAATCACAATTCTTTTCCCAGTTATATGGTGTTTATTATAGTCATACACAGCAGACATGAGACTTGCTCGGGGGATGGCGTGTTTCGCGTAGAGATAAGCACTTGTTGGTCATACCTATCTGCACTCATGATCATGTTATCAAGTAAATGCACACGCCGACACGATATGTTAACTTCCATTGTCGGCCTCGGCGACAGACGGCCCACTGAGACCCCGTCAATTTAACAGACAAATCCAAACCCCTCCATGCTCTGAGAAAACAAAACACAGGCAGTGAGGCAACTCCACGTCAGCTTACACATGCTGCATGTGGCATTCACTGATTTATGTGCTCTACGTTCCTCTACACGAGCCCTGGAATAATTAGAGGAAATGTTTCCTGTGCACGCCCACTCTCTCAGCTCTTTGAAAACGCAAGCGGCCTGAGATGGTGATGCACCCTGCAAACGCCCATGCAGGAGGGAATAATTGGACCCAGCTAGCTGTGAATTTTGCTTTGGCAAACTATGTGCAAATGTGTTGAATTTTGAGTGACTGGTGATTGATAGATATACTGTGTGCCTTGGGCCCTTGAATATATTCTATACGGTGCGTCAAGCTCCAGTAGCCATGGTTCACAACAAAATATTGAGATGCCACAGTGGAGTCGGTGGGTGCTCTGGCAGATAAAGGGAAATTATGTTGCGTCAGCAGGAAATCACCAAATGCTGGTTGTCCAACTGACCAGAGGCTTTGTTTCAATCTCAGTTATAAAGTTATATATTGAAAGAATGTTTCCACATTTTGGGAATTGTTTTTATTTGCTTTGTGTCCAATAGCAAGATGAAAAGATCAATATCACTTCCCCACCCGATTCAACAGTTATCAGGCCATTAAATAGGCGTTATCAGTCGCTATAAGCACCATAGATGTGGGTCAGTAGGGGCCTACTACGCCTATTACGTTGTAAAAGTGAAAGCGAAACTTAAAAGCAACACGTTCTACCATGTAAAACTGAATAAAACATCATGTTTTGAACACAAACAAAAAGGCTTCTTCAGGTTTAGGCAACAAAACTACAACTTCTTTAGGTTTATATAACAAAACTACAACTTCTTTAGGTTTAGGCATCAAAACTACAACTTCTTTAGGTTTAGATAACAAAACTAGAACTTCTTTAGGTTTAGGCATCAAAACTACAACTTCTTTAGGTTTAGATAACAAAACTACAACTTCTTTAGGTTTAGGCAACAAAACTACAACTTCTTTAGGTTTAGGCATCAAAACTACAACTTCTTTAGGTTTAGGCATCAAAACTACAACTTCTTTAGGTTTAGGCATCAAAACTACAACTTCTTTAGATTTAGGCAATAAAACTACAACTTCTTTAAGTTTAGGCAATAAAACACTGAGTTAAGTTTATGGAAAAACATTGTGAAAGAATCCCCTTCAGGGCAATGTGCAGCATTGCCCTGAAGGGGATTCTTTCACAACGATGACCGGCTCGCTGTACATTATCCCTTACGTATTACGTATGTAGGTTTGCATTATTGTTAAATTTTCATAAAGTGATGAAAATTGTAATACATTTTGACACACTTTTTAGTTTAATATCATGTTCATCATGGGAAAACCAACAATATTTTTTTCATCATAGTTTCATTGACAAAATTAACATTTTACATTTTTTTCCAGTTTCAAAAAAGGGAGCTTGGAAAAAAGGCTTCCATGATAACATGTAAACACTAACTACGAACAAAATGACACCAAAATGTAGCTCCAAAGTGTAATGTCACTTCAACAAAGACTTTACCATCATTCAAAGTTCAGCTCAGATGTTGCTCCAGTTCACTTACTGATAATAATTCACTCAAATGAGGTCAGATCAGATCTTACATGTGAAAAGCAACATTGCTGAAAAGTGTCTGTTTGAGCGAAGGTCAGCATCACAATGTTCACATTTCCAAATGGGATATTTCTTTTTACCACGCTCTGCAAGAGTAGATTAATATTTTCAATAATACTGTAAAACTGCTTTTTTTTTTTAGCAACGTATTCAACTTATGAAAACAAGCAAGAAAATCTTAATGCAGTCGGCCATGTTCCTCAGATCACTTTTACGTTGCCCACCAGCTCCAGTTAGGTGTGATTGAATCTGATGAAGTGAAAAATGTGATTAAAGCTGTGCAGAATTCAGGTAAAGTACAGTATAAGGCAAAAGTTTTCATTTCATTTTTCATACTATAGCGAGACATGCAGGAAATGAAAAAGGAGAATGAAGAAACGCTGACTCGAACGTTGGAGAGAAAACAGAAAGGAAAGCTGTAACTCAGTTATGTTCATCCCGTGGAGTATGAAATATACATGGACTTGGACTGAAGGACTTCTGTGTTTAATCCGGGAATCATATGAGACAGACTGTGGCAGCAAACTGAGATGTGGATAAGAAACAATGATAGTTGTGTCCAATGATCCAAGAGAGGGAGCCGCTGTGAAGAGCAAATTAAGCTCATCAGGGAGGAAAGGATGGATCGTCGGTGTTGGGGAAATTACTTCAAAATCTGTAATTTACCAAATGACGAATAACTTCACCAGGACAGAAATCAAACTGTTGCTAACTAAACTAAACATTATAGTTTGTCAAAGTAACACTGCTTTAAAAAGCTAATTCAACTACATCCTAAATACATGACACCTACTGTAAGGGGTGTGATATGTTGTTAATCTTGTAGGACTTGATATTACAGTCCCAAGTTTAATCGTCTGGCTACAAACCCTCGACACCCTACACCCTACCTCTACTTTTGCGTTCATACGCTTCATCATCTGCTGTCTCCCATGGCAACAGTTAACTCCACGATGAACAAGGACTTCTGAGAGGTTGACCACAGGATCAGGTCCGGCCTGAGACTAGTTGTAATCTCTGGCGGAAAAGATGAGCTTCTGATTTAGATCAACCTGCATCTTCCAGTCCCGGGCAGCGTCCAGGAGGGTCGATTCCATTCTTGTAGATGGCTTCATCATATTCACATGCTTCGTATGACTATAACTTGGTGTGTGAATTTCTAGCATAAACTAATATTCATCAGTTTTTATTCATTTTTTGCCCATGCTTGAGTTTTCTCTCTCCGTCTCTCACTCACTGAAGGTCCTTTCAGACACAACGCGACAACGGCAGCACTGAGCTCTGAACCCTGTTATTACATTGCGCTACGTTGAGCAAAGCATAGACTGCTCAACAAAGACATTTGGTGTAGCTCTATTGTCATGGAAACTGTAGGGATTTTACACGCTGTACAGTGCCAGAAACGGGTTGAGATAATATTGAGAAATATGGGAGAATTGTGACCCTGGGAGGAAACCGGGAGAGGGCGATGTAAAACGGGAGTCTCCCGGGAAAATCGGAAGGGTTGGAAAGTATCGCTCCTGTCAGAGGTGGGGGACTCGAGTCACATGACTTGACTCGAGTCAGACTCGAGTCGCAAATTTGAGGACTTGAGACTTGCTTGACTTACATTGACTCGACTTGACTTTGACTTGGTATTCATGACTTGAGACTTAACTCTTTTTTATTAAATATTTTCATTTTTCTAGATATTGAGAAGTTACGTTTTGTTTTTGAAACATGGGGTGATTTCTAGTGCAATGCGTGCAAACCTGGCAACCTACTGGGACGCAGCAGACAACAGAGGCCAAGCAGGAGGCAGCGAGCTATCGTGGGGGGGCCTAGTACAGAAATAATAAAATTTGGATTCAATGATTATTGTTGTCAATGAGCGAGTGAGACGGTGCGGCTCAAACATCAGTGACACGACCACCACAACATCCAACTTCATCCGTCACTACTAAACCCACAAAGATAGGTAGGCTACGTGAGTGTGTCTGTTTAGATAACTTATTGGCTGGTCAAATGTTAGATAGAAAGCTAACGTTAAGTTTAATCTACGTTAGACTTGGCTTCGAATCGATTATGCATTTTATTGAGAAGACATATCGTTAATGTAAGAGACAATCGGGGGACTGATTCGGGGCCATATAACCAGTTAAACTATGGGGGCATGTTAGCAGCTAACACAGCCGCGTGCTCAATTTCACAGGTTATCAATCTGGCTGATGGAGGCACCGGTATTTTGGTGTGTTGTTTAGACACTAAAGGGTGCCTTGTGCGTCGGTATCAGACAGTGAGGGCCGTGACATCGGTTGAAAGCTCTGGGAATGAGGCCCGCTGTGAAAAACAACATATTTTAGCTGGCCTAGCAGAGTGATGTTTGATTGATGTCCTGTGCTCTATCAGAGTGATGTTTCTATGTTCGGCCGTAGCATATCAGCTCTTTCACTAAACTCCACAGAAGCAAGCCCTGACAAGCTCTGTTAAAAGTGCTGATCTATTGCTTTTACATATAGGAGTAGATGTCTGCTGCTGGCCACAGAGAAGACTACGTCCTGTTGGAGCTGCTGGAAAATAAGCAATTTTCTCCTTGGCATAGGGCCTCCCTTCATAGGAAGCCTGGATATACTGTATGTGACCTCTGCTTGACAGTTTTGCTGATGTGCCTGCTGATGCCGGCATGTATAAATGAATCTCAATTTCCTTTATTAATTTCAAACGTCACTATAAATTTGCCTCTAAGTGGACCTGACCCAACGTTTCAGCTCACTAACACACAAGAGGAGGTGACTCGCATCACATTCACACACACTCTACATCTTACAGATGACATTGGAAGTTACCTTTGACTTCTTACAGTGGAGGAAAAGACGGGTTTTTTTTTAACTGCCCTGAATGTCACTATAGGGGCGGCAGTGGAGTTAAGGTTAAACAAGTCACCTTATGGCTACAGGAGGTACAGGATTTCTTCTCTAGGCCTTATTCATAAAGCACATTTCATACACAGGGGAAAACACAATGTGCTTTATGTGAAAATTGACCCTCGCTACAGCAAGAAGAAAACCTGAGCGGTCTGGTTGGCTCAATGCGGAACAATTGTGGAACAAGGCCATTCTGTGCTCTATAGGCAAGAGAGACTTGAAGTGTGATGTATATGGGATGATGTACTTTCTTTTCTATGCCAGAGTATTATTAGGGCCACTGTTATTTAAGTAGACGTACCAGTAAGTCCTACATTCAAAGGTGTTATCAGCAAAATCTTAAAGAATCTAAAGAGGCAATACTAGATTTTTAATATTAATGCATCTTCACATAAACATGTTATGTAGCTGATCTAGTTTTATAGACAGTTAGGTATTTGAGTCCAGTAGTTCACTGCTACAGAAATTATATTCATTTTATGAATATAAATTTAAATTTATGAGAAATAATAGAGTCTGAATATTACGAAAATAATTTAACCCAGGGGTGTCAAACATACGGCCCGAGGGCCAGAACTGGCCCGCCAAAGGGTCCAATCCGGTCCACTGGTTGACTTTGCACAGTGTAAAAATTGCAGAGAAGTTTGAGATTTTCATTTTTCAAGCCTCACTTTTGAGATACTTTGTAAAAATTTAAGTAAAAAAAAAGTCAAAATTTTGAAATAATAAGCCAAAGTTATTGATATTAAATCAAATTTATGACTTTTTAAGTCAGAATAATGACCTTTCACACCAAAACTATGAGATACTAGTAAGAATTATCATAGGAAGTCAGAATTATGGGAATTAAGTTAAACTTGACTTAAACTTGGGGAGCCAAACTTAAAGGATACGACTCAAAGTTATGAATCTTAAATGTTAAAAGAATGAGATTTTCATTTTTCAACTGACAATTTTGAGATATTTTGTCATATTTATGAATTTTTATAGGAATTAAGTCCAGATTTTAAGTTAAAAAAGTCTGAATTTTGACATAGTAAGCCAAAGTTATTGATATTAAGTCAAATGTATGACTTTTTAAAGTCAGAATTAATCATTAACTCCAATGTTACGATAAAATGCAATTCTATTCCTATGTTTGGGTGGAATTTCCATTAATTGTGGACGTTTTCAGGATGTACTTGTACTTCTTTACACTAACAGGAAGGGTAAATGTTGAGGTGTTGTTATTTATAGGTTACTATGCAATGGTTTTACTGGTCCGGCCCACTGGACATCAAACTGGACTGTACGTGGCCCATGAACTAAAATGAGTTTGACACCCCTGATTTAACCCCTTAACACTCCGACGGCCCGGCGGAGGGCCCGGTCACTATTCTATCTTTCAGATGCAGTCGTTTGCATGCAGTATTGCATGCCTATTCTAAAATGGTGTATCTGAATATTTCTGCATACTGGGGTCCCTAAACAGTGTTGAATTACATAAATTGGGTATCACTGTAAAGCTGAGACTTTTGTGGATCTAATGAGCCCAACTGTGTTCATGTGTGATGATGTTAGTTACCATAGGAGACATTTCATTGTAGTGAGACAATGTGCTTTTACATTTTTAGGATATACTATACTTTGACTTTTTTTTTATTTTTTATTTTTTTACATTTTTAGGACATACTATACTTTGACTTTTTTTAATACTTTTTTTTTATAATTTTTTCTTTTACATTTTTAGGACATACTATACTTTGACTTTTTTTAATACTTTTTTTTTTTATTTTTATTTTTTTTACATTTTTAGGACATACTATACTTTGACTTTTTTTTTTTTTTTTTTTTATATTTTAATTTTTTTTTTTTTTTTTTTTTTAAATTTTAAGGACATACTATTCTTTGACTTTTTTTAATACTTTTTTTTATTAATTTTTTTTTTACATTTTTTGGACGTACTATACTATGACTTTTTTTTATGAAAAATTTCAACACACTACATACATTTGACATACTACATACATTTGATTTCATGAAATTTTTCGACATACTATACTATGACTTTTTTATGAAAAATTACGACATAGTATCCTATGATTTTTTTCATGAAAATTTTTTTTGTTTTTTTCATTTTTAGGACATACTATACTTTGACTTTTTTTAATACTTTTTTTTTATAATTTTTTTTTTTACATTTTTAGGACATACTATACTTTGACTTTTTTTAATACTTTTTTTACATTTTTATTTTTTTTACATTTTTAGGACATAATATACTTTGACTTTTTTTTTTTTTTTTCGTTTTTTTTTTTTTTTTTTACATTTGTAGGATATACTATACTTTGACTGTTTTTAAAACTTGTTTTTTATTAATTTTTTTTTTTACATTTTTAGGACAAACTATACTTTGACTTTTTTTTTATTTTTTATTTTTTTACATTTTTAGGACATACTATACTTTGATTTTTTTTTAACCTTTTTTTTATCATTTTTTTTTTTACATTTTTAGGACATACTATACTTTAACTTTTTTTTTTTTTTTTTTTTTAATTTTTTTTTTTTTTTACATTTTTAGGACATACTATACTATGACTTTTTTTTATGAAAAAATTCGACATACTATATTATCACTTTTTTTCATGAAATTTTTCGACATACTATACTATGACTTTTTTGATGAAAATTTTCGACTTACTATACTATGTCATTTTTTCATTTTCGACAGACTATACTTTTTTAGGACATACTATACTTTGACTTTTTTTAATTCTTTTTTTTATAATTTTTTTTTTTACATTTTTAGGATATACTATACTTTGACTTTTTTTAATACTTTTTTTTTATTTTTATTTTTTTTACATTTTTAGGACATACTATACTTTGAAATTTTTTTTTTTGTTTTAATACTTTTTTTTTTTTTTTTTTTTCATTTTTAGGACATAGTATACTTTGACTTTTTTTAATACTTGTTTTTCATAAAAAAATGTTTTACATTTTTAGGACATACTATACTTTGACTTTTTTTAATACTTTTTTTTTATTTTTATTTTTTTTACATTTTTAGGCCATAATATACTTTGACTTTTTTTTTTTTTTTTTTACATTTTTTTTTTTTTTTTTTACATTTTTAGGACATACTATACTTGGACTTTTTTTAAAACTTTTTTTTTATTATTCTTTTTTTTTACATTTTTTTGACGTACTATACTATGACTTTTTTGATGAAAATTTTCGACTTACTATACTATGTCATTTTTTCATTTTCGACAGACTACATTTTTAGGACATACTATACTTTGACTTTTTTTAATACTTTTTTTTATAATTTTTTTTTTTACATTTTTAGGATATACTATACTTTGACTTTTTTTAATACTTTTTTTTTATTTTTATTTTTTTTAAATTTTTAGGACATACTATACTTTGAATTTTTTTTTTTTTTTTTAATACTTTTTTTTTTTTTTTTTTTTCATTTTTAGGACATACTATACTTTGACTTTTTTTAATACTTGTTTTTCATAAAAAAAATGTTTTACATTTTTAGGACATACTATACTTTGACTTTTTTTTTTTTTTTTTTACATTTTTTTTTTTTTTTTTTACATTTTTAGGATGTACTATACTTTGACTTTTTTTTTATTTTTTATTTTTTTACATTTTTAGGACATACTATACTTTGACTTTTTTTAATACTTTTTTTTTATAATTTTTTCTTTTACATTTTTAGGACATACTATACTTTGACTTTTTTTAATACTTTTTTTTTTTATTTTTATTTTTTTTACATTTTTAGGACATACTATACTTTGACTTTTTTTTTTTTTTTTTTTTTATATTTTAATTTTTTTTTTTTTTTTTTTTTTTACATTATCAGGACATACTATTCTTTGACTTTTTTTAATACTTTTTTTTATTAATTTTTTTTTTACATTTTTTGGACGTACTATACTATGACTTTTTTTTATGAAAAATTTCAACACACTACATACATTTGACATACTACATACATTTGATTTCATGAAATTTTTCGACATACTATACTATGACTTTTTTATGAAAAATTACGACATAGTATCCTATGATTTTTTTCATGAAAATTTTTTTTGTTTTTTTCATTTTTAGGACATACTATACTTTGACTTTTTTTAATACTTTTTTTTTATAATTTTTTTTTTTACATTTTTAGGACATACTATACTTTGACTTTTTTTAATACTTTTTTTACATTTTTATTTTTTTTACATTTTTAGGACATAATATACTTTGACTTTTTTTTTTTTTTTTAGTTTTTTTTTTTTTTTTTTACATTTGTAGGATATACTATACTTTGACTGTTTTTAAAACTTGTTTTTTATTAATTTTTTTTTTTACATTTTTAGGACAAACTATACTTTGACTTTTTTTTTATTTTTTATTTTTTTACATTTTTAGGACATACTATACTTTGATTTTTTTTTAAACTTTTTTTTTATCATTTTTTTTTTTACATTTTTAGGACATACTATACTTTAACTTTTTTTTTTTTTTTTTTTTTAATTTTTTTTTTTTTTTACATTTTTAGGACATACTATACTATGACTTTTTTTTATGAAAAAATTCGACATACTATATTATCACTTTTTTTCATGAAATTTTTCGACATACTATACTATGACTTTTTTGATGAAAATTTTCGACTTACTATACTATGTCATTTTTTCATTTTCGACAGACTATACTTTTTTAGGACATACTATACTTTGACTTTTTTTAATTCTTTTTTTTATAATTTTTTTTTTTACATTTTTAGGATATACTATACTTTGACTTTTTTTAATACTTTTTTTTTATTTTTATTTTTTTTACATTTTTAGGACATACTATACTTTGAAATTTTTTTTTTTGTTTTAATACTTTTTTTTTTTTTTTTTTTTCATTTTTAGGACATACTATACTTTGACTTTTTTTAATACTTGTTTTTCATAAAAAAATGTTTTACATTTTTAGGACATACTATACTTTGACTTTTTTTAATACTTTTTTTTTATTTTTATTTTTTCTACATTTTTAGGCCATAATATACTTTGACTTTTTTTTTTTTTTTTTTACATTTTTTTTTTTTTTTTTTACATTTTTAGGACATACTATACTTGGACTTTTTTTAAAACTTTTTTTTTATTATTCTTTTTTTTTACATTTTTTTGACGTACTATACTATGACTTTTTTGATGAAAATTTTCGACTTACTATACTATGTCATTTTTTCATTTTCGACAGACTACATTTTTAGGACATACTATACTTTGACTTTTTTTAATACTTTTTTTTATAATTTTTTTTTTTACATTTTTAGGATATACTATACTTTGACTTTTTTTAATACTTTTTTTTTATTTTTATTTTTTTTACATTTTTAGGACATACTATACTTTGAATTTTTTTTTTTTTTTTTAATACTTTTTTTTTTTTTTTTTTTTCATTTTTAGGACATACTATACTTTGACTTTTTTTAATACTTGTTTTTCATAAAAAAAATGTTTTACATTTTTAGGACATACTATACTTTGACTTTTTTTTTTTTTTTTTACATTTTTTTTTTTTTTTTTTACATTTTTAGGATGTACTATACTTTGACTTTTTTTAATACTTGTTTTTCATAAAAAAATTTTTTACATTTTTAGGACATACTATACTTTGACTTATTTTTTTTTTTTTTTTACGTTTTTTTTTTTTTTTTTTACATTTTTAGGACGTACTATACTTGGACCTTTTTTACTAGTTTTTTTTTATTATTTTTTTTTTTTACATTTTTAGGACATACTATACTTGGACCTTTTTTACTAGTTTTTTTTTATTATTTTTTTTTTTTACATTTTTTGAACGTACTATACTATGACTTTTTTTTATGAAAAAACTCGACATACTATATTATGACTTTTTTTCATGAAATTTTTCGACATACTATACTATGACTTTTTTGATGAAAATTTTCGACTTACTATACTATGTAATTTTTTCATTTTCGACAGACTACATTTTTAGGACATACTATACTTTGACTTTTTTTAATACTTTTTTTTATAATTTTTTTTTTTACATTTTTAGGATATACTATACTTTGACTTTTTTTAATACTTTTTTTTTATTTTTATTTTTTTTACATTTTTAGGACATAATATACTTTGACTTTTTTTTTTTTTTTTTTACGTTTTTTTTTTTTTTTTTTACATTTTTAGGATGTACTATAATTTGACTTTTTTTAAAACTTTTTTTTATTAATTTTTTTTTTTACAATTTTAGGACATACTATACTTTGATTTTTTTTTTTTTTTTTTTTTTTACATTTTTAGGACAGACTATACTTTGATTTTTTTTTAAACTTTTTTTTTATCATTTTTTTTTTACATTTTTAGGACATACTATACTTTAACTTTTTTTTTTTACATTTTTTTTTTATTTTTTTTTTTTTTTTTACATTTTTTGGACATACTATACTTGGACTTTTTTTAATACTTTTTTTTCATTATTTTTTTTTTACATTTTTTTAACGTACTATACTATGTCATTTTTTCATTTTCGACAGACTATACATTTTTAGGACATACTATACTTTGACTTTTTTTAATACTTTTTTTTTATAATTTTTTTTTTTACATTTTTAGGATATACTATACTTTGACTTTTTTTAATACTTTTTTTTTATTTTTATTTTTTTTACATTTTTAGGACATACTATACTTTGAAATTTTTTTTTTTGTTTTAATACTTTTTTTTTTTTTTTTTTTCATTTTTAGGACATACTATACTTTGACTTTTTTTAATACTTGTTTTTCATAAAAAAATGTTTTACATTTTTAGGACATACTATACTTTGACTTTTTTTAATACTTTTTTTTTATTTTTATTTTTTTTACATTTTTAGGCCATAATATACTTTGACTTTTTTTTTTTTTTTTTTACATTTTTTTTTTTTTTTTTACATTTTTAGGACATACTATACTTGGACTTTTTTTAAAACTTTTTTTTTATTATTCTTTTTTTTTACATTTTTTTGACGTACTATACTATGACTTTTTTGATGAAAATTTTCGACTTACTATACTATGTCATTTTTTCATTTTCGACAGACTACATTTTTAGGACATACTATACTTTGACTTTTTTTAATACTTTTTTTTATAATTTTTTTTTTTACATTTTTAGGATATACTATACTTTGACTTTTTTTAATACTTTTTTTTTATTTTTATTTTTTTTACATTTTTAGGACATACTATACTTTGAATTTTTTTTTTTTTTTTTAATACTTTTTTTTTTTTTTTTTTTTCATTTTTAGGACAAAATATAATTTTAATTTTTTTAATAATTTTTTTTAATAAAAAAAATTTTTTAAATTTTTAGGACATACTATACTTTGACTTTTTTTTTTTTTTTTTACATTTTTTTTTTTTTTTTTTACATTTTTAGGATGTACTATACTTTGACTTTTTTTAATACTTGTTTTTCATAAAAAAATGTTTTACATTTTTAGGACATACTATACTTTGACTTATTTTTTTTTTTTTTTTACGTTTTTTTTTTTTTTTTTTACATTTTTAGGACGTACTATACTTGGACCTTTTTTACTAGTTTTTTTTTATTATTTTTTTTTTTTACATTTTTAGGACATACTATACTTGGACCTTTTTTACTAGTTTTTTTTATTATTTTTTTTTTTTACATTTTTTGAACGTACTATACTATGACTTTTTTTTATGAAAAAACTCGACATACTATATTATGACTTTTTTTCATGAAATTTTTCGACATACTATACTATGACTTTTTTGATGAAAATTTTCGACTTACTATACTATGTCATTTTTTCATTTTCGACAGACTACATTTTTAGGACATACTATACTTTGACTTTTTTTAATACTTTTTTTTATAATTTTTTTTTTTACATTTTTAGGATATACTATACTTTGACTTTTTTTAATACTTTTTTTTTATTTTTATTTTTTTTACATTTTTAGGACATAATATACTTTGACTTTTTTTTTTTTTTTTTTACTTTTTTTTTTTTTTTTTTTACATTTTTAGGATGTACTATAATTTGACTTTTTTTAAAACTTTTTTTTATTAATTTTTTTTTTTACAATTTTAGGACATACTATACTTTGATTTTTTTTTTTTTTTTTTTTTTTACATTTTTAGGACAGACTATACTTTGATTTTTTTTTAAACTTTTTTTTTATCATTTTTTTTTTACATTTTTAGGACATACTATACTTTAACTTTTTTTTTTTACATTTTTTTTACATTTTTTTTTTTTTTTTTACATTTTTTGGACATACTATACTTGGACTTTTTTTAATACTTTTTTTTCATTATTTTTTTTTTACATTTTTTTAACGTACTATACTATGTCATTTTTTCATTTTCGACAGACTATACATTTTTAGGACATACTATACTTTGACTTTTTTTAATACTTTTTTTTTATAATTTTTTTTTTTACATTTTTAGGACATACTATACTTTGAATTTTTTTTTTTTTTTTTTAATACTTTTTTTTTTTTTTTTTTTTTCATTTTTAGGACATACTATACTTTAACTTTTTTTAAAATTTTTTTTTATTTTTTTTTTTTTTACATTTTTTTGACGTACTATACTATGACTTTTTTGATGAAAATTTTCGACTTACTATACTATGTCATTTTTTCATTTTCGACAGACTACATTTTTAGGACATACTATACTTTGACTTTATTTAATACTTTTTTTTATAATTTTTATTTTTTTTACATTTTTAGGATATACTATACTTTAACTTTTTTTAATACTTTTTTTTTATAAAAAAATGTTTTACATTTTTAGGACATACTATACTTTGACTTTTTTTAATACTTTTTTTTTATTTTTATTTTTTTTACATTTTTAGGACATAATATACTTTGACTTTTTTTAATAAATTTCAGTCTGAAATCATCAGTCTGACATCATCAGTCTGACATCATCAGTCTGACATCATCAATCTGACATCATCAATCAGACATCATCAATCTGACATCATCAGTCTGACATCATCAGTCTGACATCATCAGTCTGACATCATCAGTCTGACATCATCAGTCTGACATCATCAGTCTGACATCATCAATCAGACATCATCAGTCTGACATCATCAATCAGACATCATCAATCTGACATCATCAGTCTGACATCATCAGTCTGACATCATCAGTCTGACATCATCAGTCTGACATCATCAGTCTGACATCATCAGTCTGACATCATCAGTCTGACATCATCAGTCTGACATCATCAGTCTGACATCATCAGTCTGACATCATCAGTCTGACATCATCAGTCTGACATCATCAATCTGACATCATCAATCTGACATCATCAGTCTGACATCATCAGTCTGACATCATCAGTCTGACATCATCAGTCTGACATCATCAGTCTGACATCATCAGTCTGACATCATCAGTCTGACATCATCAGTCTGACATCATCAATCAGACATCATCAGTCTGACATCATCAGTCTGACATCATCAGTCTGACATCATCAGTCTGACATCATCAGTCTGACATCATCAGTCTGACATCATCAGTCTGACATCATCAGTCTGACATCATCAGTCTGACATCATCAGTCTGACATCATCAGTCTGACATCATCAGTCTGACATCATCAGTCTGACATCATCAGTCTGACATCATCAGTCTGACATCATCAGTCTGACATCATCAGTCTGACATCATCAGTCTGACATCATCAGTCTGACATCATCAGTCTGACATCATCAGTCTGACATCATCAGTCTGACATCATCAGTCTGACATCATCAGTCTGACATCATCAATCAGACATCATCAATCTGACATCATCAGTCTGACATCATCAGTCTGACATCATCAGTCTGACATCATCAGTCTGACATCATCAGTCTGACATCATCAATCAGACATCATCAATCAGACATCATCAATCAGACATCATCAGTCTGACATCATCAGTCTGACATCATCAGTCTGACATCATCAGTCTGACATCATCAATCTGACATCATCAGTCTGACATCATCAGTCTGACATCATCAGTCTGACATCATCAGTCTGACATCATCAATCAGACATCATCAATCTGACATCATCAGTCTGACATCATCAGTCTGACATCATCAGTCTGACATCATCAGTCTGACATCATCAGTCTGACATCATCAATCAGACATCATCAGTCTGACATCATCAGTCTGACATCATCAGTCTGACATCATCAGTCTGACATCATCAATCTGACATCATCAATCAGACATCATCAATCTGACATCATCAGTCTGACATCATCAGTCTGACATCATCAGTCTGACATCATCAGTCTGACATCATCAGTCTGACATCATCAGTCTGACATCATCAATCAGACATCATCAATCTGACATCATCAATCTGACATCATCAGTCTGACATCATCAGTCTGACATCATCAGTCTGACATCATCAGTCTGACATCATCAGTCTGACATCATCAGTCTGACATCATCAGTCAGACATCATCAGTCTGATATCATCAGTCTGACATCATCAGTCTGACATCATCAGTCTGACATCATCAGTCTGACATCATCAGTCTGACATCATCAGTCTGAAATCATCAGTCTGACATCATCAGTCTGACATCATCAATCAGACATCATCAGTCTGACATCATCAGTCTGACATCATCAGTCTGACATCATCAGTCTGACATCATCAGTCTGACATCATCAGTCTGACATCATCAGTCTGACATCATCAGTCTGACATCATCAGTCTGACATCATCAGTCTGACATCATCAGTCTGACATCATCAGTCTGACATCATCAGTCTGACATCATCAGTCTGACATCATCAGTCTGACATCATCAGTCTGACATCATCAGTCTGACATCATCAGTCTGACATCATCAGTCTGACATCATCAGTCTGACATCATCAGTCTGACATCATCAGTCTGACATCATCAGTCTGACATCATCAGTCTGACATCATCAGTCTGACATCATCAGTCTGACATCATCAGTCTGACATCATCAGTCTGACATCATCAGTCTGACATCATCAGTCTGACATCATCAGTCTGACATCATCAGTCTGACATCATCAGTCTGACATCATCAGTCTGACATCATCAGTCTGACATCATCAGTCTGACATCATCAGTCTGACATCATCAGTCTGACATCATCAGTCTGACATCATCAGTCTGACATCATCAGTCTGACATCATCAGTCTGACATCATCAGTCTGACATCATCAGTCTGACATCATCAGTCTGACATCATCAGTCTGACATCATCAGTCTGACATCATCAGTCTGACATCATCAGTCTGACATCATCAGTCTGACATCATCAGTCTGACATCATCAGTCTGACATCATCAGTCTGACATCATCAGTCTGACATCATCAGTCTGACATCATCAGTCTGACATCATCAGTCTGACATCATCAGTCTGACATCATCAGTCTGACATCATCAGTCTGACATCATCAGTCTGACATCATCAGTCTGACATCATCAGTCTGACATCATCAATCTGACATCATCAGTCTGACATCATCAGTCTGACATCATCAGTCTGACATCATCAGTCTGACATCATCAGTCTGACATCATCAGTCTGACATCATCAGTCTGACATCATCAGTCTGACATCATCAGTCTGACATCATCAGTCTGACATCATCAGTCTGACATCATCAGTCTGACATCATCAGTCTGACATCATCAGTCTGACATCATCAGTCTGACATCATCAGTCTGACATCATCAATCAGACATCATCAATCAGACATCATCAGTCTGACATCATCAGTCTGACATCATCAGTCTGACATCATCAGTCTGACATCATCAGTCTGACATCATCAGTCTGACATCATCAGTCTGACATCATCAGTCTGACATCATCAGTCTGACATCATCAGTCTGACATCATCAGTCTGACATCATCAGTCTGACATCATCAGTCTGACATCATCAGTCTGACATCATCAGTCTGACATCATCAGTCTGACATCATCAGTCAGACATCATCAGTCTGACATCATCAGTCTGACATCATCAGTCTGACATCATCAGTCTGACATCATCAGTCTGACATCATCAGTCTGACATCATCAGTCTGACATCATCAGTCTGACATCATCAGTCTGACATCATCAGTCTGACATCATCAGTCTGACATCATCAGTCTGACATCATCAGTCTGACATCATCAGTCTGACATCATCAGTCTGACATCATCAGTCTGACATCATCAGTCTGACATCATCAGTCAGACATCATCAGTCTGACATCATCAGTCTGACATCATCAGTCTGACATCATCAGTCTGACATCATCAGTCTGACATCATCAGTCTGACATCATCAGTCTGACATCATCAGTCTGACATCATCAGTCTGACATCATCAGTCTGACATCATCAGTCTGACATCATCAGTCTGACATCATCAGTCTGACATCATCAGTCTGACATCATCAGTCTGACATCATCAGTCTGACATCATCAGTCTGACATCATCAGTCTGACATCATCAGTCTGACATCATCAGTCTGACATCATCAGTCTGACATCATCAGTCTGACATCATCAGTCTGACATCATCAGTCTGACATCATCAGTCTGACATCATCAGTCTGACATCATCAGTCTGACATCATCAGTCTGACATCATCAGTCTGACATCATCAGTCTGACATCATCAGTCTGACATCATCAGTCTGACATCATCAGTCTGACATCATCAGTCTGACATCATCAGTCTGACATCATCAGTCTGACATCATCAGTCTGACATCATCAGTCTGACATCATCAGTCTGACATCATCAGTCTGACATCATCAGTCTGACATCATCAGTCTGACATCATCAGTCTGACATCATCAGTCTGACATCATCAGTCTGACATCATCAGTCTGACATCATCAGTCTGACATCATCAGTCTGACATCATCAGTCTGACATCATCAGTCTGACATCATCAGTCTGACATCATCAATCTGACATCATCAGTCTGACATCATCAGTCTGACATCATCAGTCTGACATCATCAGTCTGACATCATCAGTCTGACATCATCAGTCTGACATCATCAGTCTGACATCATCAGTCTGACATCATCAGTCTGACATCATCAGTCTGACATCATCAGTCTGACATCATCAGTCTGACATCATCAGTCTGACATCATCAGTCTGACATCATCAGTCTGACATCATCAGTCTGACATCATCAGTCTGACATCATCAGTCTGACATCATCAGTCTGACATCATCAGTCTGACATCATCAATCTGACATCATCAATCTGACATCATCAGTCTGACATCATCAGTCTGACATCATCAGTCTGACATCATCAGTCTGACATCATCAGTCTGACATCATCAGTCTGACATCATCAGTCTGACATCATCAGTCTGACATCATCAGTCTGACATCATCAGTCTGACATCATCAGTCTGACATCATCAGTCTGACATCATCAGTCTGACATCATCAGTCTGACATCATCAATCTGACATCATCAGTCTGACATCATCAGTCTGACATCATCAGTCTGACATCATCAGTCTGACATCATCAGTCTGACATCATCAGTCTGACATCATCAGTCTGACATCATCAGTCTGACATCATCAGTCTGACATCATCAGTCTGACATCATCAGTCTGACATCATCAGTCTGACATCATCAGTCTGACATCATCAGTCTGACATCATCAGTCTGACATCATCAGTCTGACATCATCAGTCTGACATCATCAGTCTGACATCATCAGTCTGACATCATCAGTCTGACATCATCAGTCTGACATCATCAGTCTGACATCATCAGTCTGACATCATCAGTCTGACATCATCAGTCTGACATCATCAGTCTGACATCATCAGTCTGACATCATCAGTCTGACATCATCAGTCTGACATCATCAGTCTGACATCATCAGTCTGACATCATCAGTCTGACATCATCAGTCTGACATCATCAGTCTGACATCATCAGTCTGACATCATCAGTCTGACATCATCAGTCTGACATCATCAGTCTGACATCATCAGTCTGACATCATCAGTCTGACATCATCAGTCTGACATCATCAGTCTGACATCATCAGTCTGACATCATCAGTCTGACATCATCAGTCTGACATCATCAGTCTGACATCATCAGTCTGACATCATCAGTCTGACATCATCAGTCTGACATCATCAGTCTGACATCATCAGTCTGACATCATCAGTCTGACATCATCAGTCTGACATCATCAGTCTGACATCATCAGTCTGACATCATCAGTCTGACATCATCAGTCTGACATCATCAGTCTGACATCATCAGTCTGACATCATCAGTCTGACATCATCAGTCTGACATCATCAGTCTGACATCATCAGTCTGACATCATCAATCAGACATCATCAATCTGACATCATCAGTCTGACATCATCAGTCTGACATCATCAGTCTGACATCATCAGTCTGACATCATCAGTCTGACATCATCAGTCTGACATCATCAGTCTGACATCATCAGTCTGACATCATCAGTCTGACATCATCAGTCTGACATCATCAGTCTGACATCATCAGTCTGACATCATCAGTCTGACATCATCAGTCTGACATCATCAGTCTGACATCATCAGTCTGACATCATCAGTCTGACATCATCAGTCTGACATCATCAGTCTGACATCATCAGTCTGACATCATCAGTCTGACATCATCAGTCTGACATCATCAGTCAGACATCATCAGTCTGACATCATCAGTCTGACATCATCAGTCTGACATCATCAGTCTGACATCATCAGTCTGACATCATCAGTCTGACATCATCAGTCTGACATCATCAGTCTGACATCATCAGTCTGACATCATCAGTCTGACATCATCAGTCTGACATCATCAGTCTGACATCATCAGTCTGACATCATCAGTCTGACATCATCAGTCTGACATCATCAGTCTGACATCATCAGTCTGACATCATCAGTCTGACATCATCAATCAGACATCATCAGTCTGACATCATCAGTCTGACATCATCAGTCTGACATCATCAGTCTGACATCATCAGTCTGACATCATCAGTCTGACATCATCAATCAGACATCATCAGTCTGACATCATCAGTCTGACATCATCAGTCTGACATCATCAGTCTGACATCATCAGTCTGACATCATCAGTCTGACATCATCAGTCTGACATCATCAGTCTGACATCATCAGTCTGACATCATCAGTCTGACATCATCAGTCTGACATCATCAGTCTGACATCATCAGTCTGACATCATCAGTCTGACATCATCAGTCTGACATCATCAGTCTGACATCATCAGTCTGACATCATCAGTCTGACATCATCAGTCTGACATCATCAGTCTGACATCATCAGTCTGACATCATCAGTCTGACATCATCAGTCTGACATCATCAGTCTGACATCATCAGTCTGACATCATCAGTCTGACATCATCAGTCTGACATCATCAGTCTGACATCATCAGTCTGACATCATCAGTCTGACATCATCAGTCTGACATCATCAGTCTGACATCATCAGTCTGACATCATCAGTCTGACATCATCAGTCTGACATCATCAGTCTGACATCATCAGTCTGACATCATCAGTCTGACATCATCAGTCTGACATCATCAGTCTGACATCATCAGTCTGACATCATCAGTCTGACATCATCAGTCTGACATCATCAGTCTGACATCATCAGTCTGACATCATCAGTCTGACATCATCAGTCTGACATCATCAGTCTGACATCATCAGTCTGACATCATCAGTCTGACATCATCAGTCTGACATCATCAGTCTGACATCATCAGTCTGACATCATCAGTCTGACATCATCAGTCTGACATCATCAGTCTGACATCATCAGTCTGACATCATCAGTCTGACATCATCAGTCTGACATCATCAGTCTGACATCATCAGTCTGACATCATCAGTCTGACATCATCAGTCTGACATCATCAGTCTGACATCATCAGTCTGACATCATCAGTCTGACATCATCAGTCTGACATCATCAGTCTGACATCATCAGTCTGACATCATCAGTCTGACATCATCAGTCTGACATCATCAGTCTGACATCATCAGTCTGACATCATCAGTCTGACATCATCAGTCTGACATCATCAGTCTGACATCATCAGTCTGACATCATCAGTCTGACATCATCAGTCTGACATCATCAGTCTGACATCATCAGTCTGACATCATCAGTCTGACATCATCAGTCTGACATCATCAGTCTGACATCATCAGTCTGACATCATCAGTCTGACATCATCAGTCTGACATCATCAGTCTGACATCATCAGTCTGACATCATCAGTCTGACATCATCAGTCTGACATCATCAGTCTGACATCATCAGTCTGACATCATCAGTCTGACATCATCAGTCTGACATCATCAGTCTGACATCATCAGTCTGACATCATCAGTCTGACATCATCAGTCTGACATCATCAGTCTGACATCATCAATCTGACATCATCAGTCTGACATCATCAGTCTGACATCATCAGTCTGACATCATCAGTCTGACATCATCAGTCTGACATCATCAATCTGACATCATCAGTCTGACATCATCAGTCTGACATCATCAGTCTGACATCATCAGTCTGACATCATCAGTCTGACATCATCAGTCTGACATCATCAGTCTGACATCATCAGTCTGACATCATCAGTCTGACATCATCAGTCTGACATCATCAGTCTGACATCATCAGTCTGACATCATCAGTCTGACATCATCAATCTGACATCATCAGTCTGACATCATCAGTCTGACATCATCAGTCTGACATCATCAGTCTGACATCATCAGTCTGACATCATCAGTCTGACATCATCAGTCTGACATCATCAGTCTGACATCATCAGTCTGACATCATCAGTCTGACATCATCAGTCTGACATCATCAGTCTGACATCATCAGTCTGACATCATCAGTCTGACATCATCAGTCTGACATCATCAGTCTGACATCATCAGTCTGACATCATCAGTCTGACATCATCAGTCTGACATCATCAGTCTGACATCATCAGTCTGACATCATCAGTCTGACATCATCAGTCTGACATCATCAGTCTGACATCATCAGTCTGACATCATCAGTCTGACATCATCAGTCTGACATCATCAGTCTGACATCATCAGTCTGACATCATCAATCAGACATCATCAGTCTGACATCATCAGTCTGACATCATCAGTCTGACATCATCAGTCTGACATCATCAGTCTGACATCATCAGTCTGACATCATCAGTCTGACATCATCAGTCTGACATCATCAGTCTGACATCATCAGTCTGACATCATCAGTCTGACATCATCAGTCTGACATCATCAGTCTGACATCATCAGTCTGACATCATCAGTCTGACATCATCAGTCTGACATCATCAGTCTGACATCATCAGTCTGACATCATCAGTCTGACATCATCAGTCTGACATCATCAGTCTGACATCATCAGTCTGACATCATCAATCTGACATCATCAGTCTGACATCATCAGTCTGACATCATCAGTCTGACATCATCAGTCTGACATCATCAGTCTGACATCATCAGTCTGACATCATCAGTCTGACATCATCAGTCTGACATCATCAGTCTGACATCATCAGTCTGACATCATCAGTCTGACATCATCAGTCTGACATCATCAGTCTGACATCATCAGTCTGACATCATCAGTCTGACATCATCAGTCTGACATCATCAGTCTGACATCATCAGTCTGACATCATCAGTCTGACATCATCAGTCTGACATCATCAGTCTGACATCATCAGTCTGACATCATCAGTCTGACATCATCAGTCTGACATCATCAGTCTGACATCATCAGTCTGACATCATCAGTCTGACATCATCAGTCTGACATCATCAGTCTGACATCATCAGTCTGACATCATCAGTCTGACATCATCAGTCTGACATCATCAGTCTGACATCATCAGTCTGACATCATCAGTCTGACATCATCAGTCTGACATCATCAGTCTGACATCATCAGTCTGACATCATCAGTCTGACATCATCAGTCTGACATCATCAGTCTGACATCATCAGTCTGACATCATCAGTCTGACATCATCAGTCTGACATCATCAGTCTGACATCATCAGTCTGACATCATCAGTCTGACATCATCAGTCTGACATCATCAGTCTGACATCATCAGTCTGACATCATCAGTCTGACATCATCAGTCTGACATCATCAGTCTGACATCATCAGTCTGACATCATCAGTCTGACATCATCAGTCTGACATCATCAGTCTGACATCATCAGTCTGACATCATCAGTCTGACATCATCTGACATCATCAGTCTGACATCATCAGTCTGACATCATCAGTCTGACATCATCAGTCTGACATCATCAGTCTGACATCATCAGTCTGACATCATCAGTCTGACATCATCAGTCTGACATCATCAGTCTGACATCATCAGTCTGACATCATCAGTCTGACATCATCAGTCTGACATCATCAGTCTGACATCATCAGTCTGACATCATCAGTCTGACATCATCAGTCTGACATCATCAGTCTGACATCATCAGTCTGACATCATCAGTCTGACATCATCAGTCTGACATCATCAGTCTGACATCATCAGTCTGACATCATCAGTCTGACATCATCAGTCTGACATCATCAGTCTGACATCATCAGTCTGACATCATCAGTCTGACATCATCAGTCTGACATCATCAGTCTGACATCATCAGTCTGACATCATCAGTCTGACATCATCAGTCTGACATCATCAGTCTGACATCATCAGTCTGACATCATCAGTCTGACATCATCAGTCTGACATCATCAGTCTGACATCATCAGTCTGACATCATCAGTCTGACATCATCAGTCTGACATCATCAGTCTGACATCATCAGTCTGACATCATCAATCTGACATCATCAGTCTGACATCATCAGTCTGACATCATCAGTCTGACATCATCAGTCTGACATCATCAGTCTGACATCATCAGTCTGACATCATCAGTCTGACATCATCAGTCTGACATCATCAGTCTGACATCATCAGTCTGACATCATCAGTCTGACATCATCAGTCTGACATCATCAGTCTGACATCATCAGTCTGACATCATCAGTCTGACATCATCAGTCTGACATCATCAGTCTGACATCATCAGTCTGACATCATCAGTCTGACATCATCAGTCTGACATCATCAGTCTGACATCATCAGTCTGACATCATCAGTCTGACATCATCAGTCTGACATCATCAGTCTGACATCATCAGTCTGACATCATCAGTCTGACATCATCAGTCTGACATCATCAGTCTGACATCATCAGTCTGACATCATCAGTCTGACATCATCAGTCTGACATCATCAGTCTGACATCATCAGTCTGACATCATCAGTCTGACATCATCAGTCTGACATCATCAGTCTGACATCATCAGTCTGACATCATCAGTCTGACATCATCAGTCTGACATCATCAGTCTGACATCATCAGTCTGACATCATCAGTCTGACATCATCAGTCTGACATCATCAGTCTGACATCATCAGTCTGACATCATCAGTCTGACATCATCAGTCTGACATCATCAGTCTGACATCATCAGTCTGACATCATCAGTCTGACATCATCAGTCTGACATCATCAGTCTGACATCATCAGTCTGACATCATCAGTCTGACATCATCAGTCTGACATCATCAGTCTGACATCATCAGTCTGACATCATCAGTCTGACATCATCAGTCTGACATCATCAGTCTGACATCATCAGTCTGACATCATCAGTCTGACATCATCAGTCTGACATCATCAGTCTGACATCATCAGTCTGACATCATCAGTCTGACATCATCAGTCTGACATCATCAGTCTGACATCATCAGTCTGACATCATCAGTCTGACATCATCAGTCTGACATCATCAGTCTGACATCATCAGTCTGACATCATCAGTCTGACATCATCAGTCTGACATCATCAGTCTGACATCATCAGTCTGACATCATCAGTCTGACATCATCAGTCTGACATCATCAGTCTGACATCATCAGTCTGACATCATCAGTCTGACATCATCAGTCTGACATCATCAGTCTGACATCATCAGTCTGACATCATCAGTCTGACATCATCAGTCTGACATCATCAGTCTGACATCATCAGTCTGACATCATCAGTCTGACATCATCAGTCTGACATCATCAGTCTGACATCATCAGTCTGACATCATCAGTCTGACATCATCAGTCTGACATCATCAGTCTGACATCATCAGTCTGACATCATCAGTCTGACATCATCAGTCTGACATCATCAGTCTGACATCATCAGTCTGACATCATCAGTCTGACATCATCAGTCTGACATCATCAGTCTGACATCATCAGTCTGACATCATCAGTCTGACATCATCAGTCTGACATCATCAGTCTGACATCATCAGTCTGACATCATCAGTCTGACATCATCAGTCTGACATCATCAGTCTGACATCATCAGTCTGACATCATCAGTCTGACATCATCAGTCTGACATCATCAGTCTGACATCATCAGTCTGACATCATCAGTCTGACATCATCAGTCTGACATCATCAGTCTGACATCATCAGTCTGACATCATCAGTCTGACATCATCAGTCTGACATCATCAGTCTGACATCATCAGTCTGACATCATCAGTCTGACATCATCAGTCTGACATCATCAGTCTGACATCATCAGTCTGACATCATCAGTCTGACATCATCAGTCTGACATCATCAGTCTGACATCATCAGTCTGACATCATCAGTCTGACATCATCAGTCTGACATCATCAGTCTGACATCATCAGTCTGACATCATCAGTCTGACATCATCAGTCTGACATCATCAGTCTGACATCATCAGTCTGACATCATCAGTCTGACATCATCAGTCTGACATCATCAGTCTGACATCATCAGTCTGACATCATCAGTCTGACATCATCAGTCTGACATCATCAGTCTGACATCATCAGTCTGACATCATCAGTCTGACATCATCAGTCTGACATCATCAGTCTGACATCATCAGTCTGACATCATCAGTCTGACATCATCAGTCTGACATCATCAGTCTGACATCATCAGTCTGACATCATCAGTCTGACATCATCAGTCTGACATCATCAGTCTGACATCATCAGTCTGACATCATCAGTCTGACATCATCAGTCTGACATCATCAGTCTGACATCATCAGTCTGACATCATCAGTCTGACATCATCAGTCTGACATCATCAGTCTGACATCATCAGTCTGACATCATCAGTCTGACATCATCATCATCAGTCTGACATCATCAGTCTGACATCATCAGTCTGACATCATCAGTCTGACATCATCAGTCTGACATCATCAGTCTGACATCATCAGTCTGACATCATCAGTCTGACATCATCAGTCTGACATCATCAGTCTGACATCATCAGTCTGACATCATCAGTCTGACATCATCAGTCTGACATCATCAGTCTGACATCATCAGTCTGACATCATCAGTCTGACATCATCAGTCTGACATCATCAGTCTGACATCATCAGTCTGACATCATCAGTCTGACATCATCAGTCTGACATCATCAGTCTGACATCATCAGTCTGACATCATCAGTCTGACATCATCAGTCTGACATCATCAGTCTGACATCATCAGTCTGACATCATCAGTCTGACATCATCAGTCTGACATCATCAGTCTGACATCATCAGTCTGACATCATCAGTCTGACATCATCAGTCTGACATCATCAGTCTGACATCATCAGTCTGACATCATCAGTCTGACATCATCAGTCTGACATCATCAGTCTGACATCATCAGTCTGACATCATCAGTCTGACATCATCAGTCTGACATCATCAGTCTGACATCATCAGTCTGACATCATCAGTCTGACATCATCAGTCTGACATCATCAGTCTGACATCATCAGTCTGACATCATCAGTCTGACATCATCAGTCTGACATCATCAGTCTGACATCATCAGTCTGACATCATCAGTCTGACATCATCAGTCTGACATCATCAGTCTGACATCATCAGTCTGACATCATCAGTCTGACATCATCAGTCTGACATCATCAGTCTGACATCATCAGTCTGACATCATCAGTCTGACATCATCAGTCTGACATCATCAGTCTGACATCATCAGACATCATCAGTCTGACATCATCAGTCTGACATCATCAGTCTGACATCATCAGTCTGACATCATCAGTCTGACATCATCAGTCTGACATCATCAGTCTGACATCATCAGTCTGACATCATCAGTCTGACATCATCAGTCTGACATCATCAGTCTGACATCATCAGTCTGACATCATCAGTCTGACATCATCAGTCTGACATCATCAGTCTGACATCATCAGTCTGACATCATCAGTCTGACATCATCAGTCTGACATCATCAGTCTGACATCATCAGTCTGACATCATCAGTCTGACATCATCAGTCTGACATCATCAGTCTGACATCATCAGTCTGACATCATCAGTCTGACATCATCAGTCTGACATCATCAGTCTGACATCATCAGTCTGACATCATCAGTCTGACATCATCAGTCTGACATCATCAGTCTGACATCATCAGTCTGACATCATCAGTCTGACATCATCAGTCTGACATCATCAGTCTGACATCATCAGTCTGACATCATCAGTCTGACATCATCAGTCTGACATCATCAGTCTGACATCATCAGTCTGACATCATCAGTCTGACATCATCAGTCTGACATCATCAGTCTGACATCATCAGTCTGACATCATCAGTCTGACATCATCAGTCTGACATCATCAGTCTGACATCATCAGTCTGACATCATCAGTCTGACATCATCAGTCTGACATCATCAGTCTGACATCATCAGTCTGACATCATCAGTCTGACATCATCAGTCTGACATCATCAGTCTGACATCATCAGTCTGACATCATCAGTCTGACATCATCAGTCTGACATCATCAGTCTGACATCATCAGTCTGACATCATCAGTCTGACATCATCAGTCTGACATCATCAGTCTGACATCATCAGTCTGACATCATCAGTCTGACATCATCAGTCTGACATCATCAGTCTGACATCATCAGTCTGACATCATCAGTCTGACATCATCAGTCTGACATCATCAGTCTGACATCATCAGTCTGACATCATCAGTCTGACATCATCAGTCTGACATCATCAGTCTGACATCATCAGTCTGACATCATCAGTCTGACATCATCAGTCTGACATCATCAGTCTGACATCATCAGTCTGACATCATCAGTCTGACATCATCAGTCTGACATCATCAGTCTGACATCATCAGTCTGACATCATCAGTCTGACATCATCAGTCTGACATCATCAGTCTGACATCATCAGTCTGACATCATCAGTCTGACATCATCAGTCTGACATCATCAGTCTGACATCATCAGTCTGACATCATCAGTCTGACATCATCAGTCTGACATCATCAGTCTGACATCATCAGTCTGACATCATCAGTCTGACATCATCAGTCTGACATCATCAGTCTGACATCATCAGTCTGACATCATCAGTCTGACATCATCAGTCTGACATCATCAGTCTGACATCATCAGTCTGACATCATCAGTCTGACATCATCAGTCTGACATCATCAGTCTGACATCATCAGTCTGACATCATCAGTCTGACATCATCAGTCTGACATCATCAGTCTGACATCATCAGTCTGACATCATCAGTCTGACATCATCAGTCTGACATCATCAGTCTGACATCATCAGTCTGACATCATCAGTCTGACATCATCAGTCTGACATCATCAGTCTGACATCATCAGTCTGACATCATCAGTCTGACATCATCAGTCTGACATCATCAGTCTGACATCATCAGTCTGACATCATCAGTCTGACATCATCAGTCTGACATCATCAGTCTGACATCATCAGTCTGACATCATCAGTCTGACATCATCAGTCTGACATCATCAGTCTGACATCATCAGTCTGACATCATCAGTCTGACATCATCAGTCTGACATCATCAGTCTGACATCATCAGTCTGACATCATCAGTCTGACATCATCAGTCTGACATCATCAGTCTGACATCATCAGTCTGACATCATCAGTCTGACATCATCAGTCTGACATCATCAGTCTGACATCATCAGTCTGACATCATCAGTCTGACATCATCAGTCTGACATCATCAGTCTGACATCATCAGTCTGACATCATCAGTCTGACATCATCAGTCTGACATCATCAGTCTGACATCATCAGTCTGACATCATCAGTCTGACATCATCAGTCTGACATCATCAGTCTGACATCATCAGTCTGACATCATCAGTCTGACATCATCAGTCTGACATCATCAGTCTGACATCATCAGTCTGACATCATCAGTCTGACATCATCAGTCTGACATCATCAGTCTGACATCATCAGTCTGACATCATCAGTCTGACATCATCAGTCTGACATCATCAGTCTGACATCATCAGTCTGACATCATCAGTCTGACATCATCAGTCTGACATCATCAGTCTGACATCATCAGTCTGACATCATCAGTCTGACATCATCAGTCTGACATCATCAGTCTGACATCATCAGTCTGACATCATCAGTCTGACATCATCAGTCTGACATCATCAGTCTGACATCATCAGTCTGACATCATCAGTCTGACATCATCAGTCTGACATCATCAGTCTGACATCATCAGTCTGACATCATCAGTCTGACATCATCAGTCTGACATCATCAGTCTGACATCATCAGTCTGACATCATCAGTCTGACATCATCAGTCTGACATCATCAGTCTGACATCATCAGTCTGACATCATCAGTCTGACATCATCAGTCTGACATCATCAGTCTGACATCATCAGTCTGACATCATGTCTGACATCATCAGTCTGACATCATCAGTCTGACATCATCAGTCTGACATCATCAGTCTGACATCATCAGTCTGACATCATCAGTCTGACATCATCAGTCTGACATCATCAGTCTGACATCATCAGTCTGACATCATCAGTCTGACATCATCAGTCTGACATCATCAGTCTGACATCATCAGTCTGACATCATCAGTCTGACATCATCAGTCTGACATCATCAGTCTGACATCATCAGTCTGACATCATCAGTCTGACATCATCAGTCTGACATCATCAGTCTGACATCATCAGTCTGACATCATCAGTCTGACATCATCAGTCTGACATCATCAGTCTGACATCATCAGTCTGACATCATCAGTCTGACATCATCAGTCTGACATCATCAGTCTGACATCATCAGTCTGACATCATCAGTCTGACATCATCAGTCTGACATCATCAGTCTGACATCATCAGTCTGACATCATCAGTCTGACATCATCAGTCTGACATCATCAGTCTGACATCATCAGTCTGACATCATCAGTCTGACATCATCAGTCTGACATCATCAGTCTGACATCATCAGTCTGACATCATCAGTCTGACATCATCAGTCTGACATCATCAGTCTGACATCATCAGTCTGACATCATCAGTCTGACATCATCAGTCTGACATCATCAGTCTGACATCATCAGTCTGACATCATCAGTCTGACATCATCAGTCTGACATCATCAGTCTGACATCATCAGTCTGACATCATCAGTCTGACATCATCAGTCTGACATCATCAGTCTGACATCATCAGTCTGACATCATCAGTCTGACATCATCAGTCTGACATCATCAGTCTGACATCATCAGTCTGACATCATCAGTCTGACATCATCAGTCTGACATCATCAGTCTGACATCATCAGTCTGACATCATCAGTCTGACATCATCAGTCTGACATCATCAGTCTGACATCATCAGTCTGACATCATCAGTCTGACATCATCAGTCTGACATCATCAGTCTGACATCATCAGTCTGACATCATCAGTCTGACATCATCAGTCTGACATCATCAGTCTGACATCATCAGTCTGACATCATCAGTCTGACATCATCAGTCTGACATCATCAGTCTGACATCATCAGTCTGACATCATCAGTCTGACATCATCAGTCTGACATCATCAGTCTGACATCATCAGTCTGACATCATCAGTCTGACATCATCAGTCTGACATCATCAGTCTGACATCATCAGTCTGACATCATCAGTCTGACATCATCAGTCTGACATCATCAGTCTGACATCATCAGTCTGACATCATCAGTCTGACATCATCAGTCTGACATCATCAGTCTGACATCATCAGTCTGACATCATCAGTCTGACATCATCAGTCTGACATCATCAGTCTGACATCATCAGTCTGACATCATCAGTCTGACATCATCAGTCTGACATCATCAGTCTGACATCATCAGTCTGACATCATCAGTCTGACATCATCAGTCTGACATCATCAGTCTGACATCATCAGTCTGACATCATCAGTCTGACATCATCAGTCTGACATCATCAGTCTGACATCATCAGTCTGACATCATCAGTCTGACATCATCAGTCTGACATCATCAGTCTGACATCATCAGTCTGACATCATCAGTCTGACATCATCAGTCTGACATCATCAGTCTGACATCATCAGTCTGACATCATCAGTCTGACATCATCAGTCTGACATCATCAGTCTGACATCATCAGTCTGACATCATCAGTCTGACATCATCAGTCTGACATCATCAGTCTGACATCATCAGTCTGACATCATCAGTCTGACATCATCAGTCTGACATCATCAGTCTGACATCATCAGTCTGACATCATCAGTCTGACATCATCAGTCTGACATCATCAGTCTGACATCATCAGTCTGACATCATCAGTCTGACATCATCAGTCTGACATCATCAGTCTGACATCATCAGTCTGACATCATCAGTCTGACATCATCAGTCTGACATCATCAGTCTGACATCATCAGTCTGACATCATCAGTCTGACATCATCAATCTGACATCATCAGTCTGACATCATCAGTCTGACATCATCAGTCTGACATCATCAGTCTGACATCATCAGTCTGACATCATCAGTCTGACATCATCAGTCTGACATCATCAGTCTGACATCATCAGTCTGACATCATCAGTCTGACATCATCAGTCTGACATCATCAGTCTGACATCATCAGTCTGACATCATCAGTCTGACATCATCAGTCTGACATCATCAGTCTGACATCATCAGTCTGACATCATCAGTCTGACATCATCAGTCTGACATCATCAGTCTGACATCATCAGTCTGACATCATCAGTCTGACATCATCAGTCTGACATCATCAGTCTGACATCATCAGTCTGACATCATCAGTCTGACATCATCAGTCTGACATCATCAGTCTGACATCATCAGTCTGACATCATCAGTCTGACATCATCAGTCTGACATCATCATCTGACATCATCAGTCTGACATCATCAGTCTGACATCATCAGTCTGACATCATCAGTCTGACATCATCAGTCTGACATCATCAGTCTGACATCATCAATCTGACATCATCAGTCTGACATCATCAGTCTGACATCATCAGTCTGACATCATCAGTCTGACATCATCAGTCTGACATCATCAGTCTGACATCATCAGTCTGACATCATCAGTCTGACATCATCAGTCTGACATCATCAGTCTGACATCATCAGTCTGACATCATCAGTCTGACATCATCAGTCTGACATCATCAGTCTGACATCATCAGTCTGACATCATCAGTCTGACATCATCAGTCTGACATCATCAGTCTGACATCATCAGTCTGACATCATCAGTCTGACATCATCAGTCTGACATCATCAGTCTGACATCATCAGTCTGACATCATCAGTCTGACATCATCAGTCTGACATCATCAGTCTGACATCATCAGTCTGACATCATCAGTCTGACATCATCAGTCTGACATCAGTCTGACATCATCAGTCTGACATCATCAGTCTGACATCATCAGTCTGACATCATCAGTCTGACATCATCAGTCTGACATCATCAGTCTGACATCATCAGTCTGACATCATCAGTCTGACATCATCAGTCTGACATCATCAGTCTGACATCATCAGTCTGACATCATCAGTCTGACATCATCAGTCTGACATCATCAGTCTGACATCATCAGTCTGACATCATCAGTCTGACATCATCAGTCTGACATCATCAGTCTGACATCATCAGTCTGACATCATCAGTCTGACATCATCAGTCTGACATCATCAGTCTGACATCATCAGTCTGACATCATCAGTCTGACATCATCAGTCTGACATCATCAGTCTGACATCATCAGTCTGACATCATCAGTCTGACATCATCAGTCTGACATCATCAGTCTGACATCATCAGTCTGACATCATCAGTCTGACATCATCAGTCTGACATCATCAGTCTGACATCATCAGTCTGACATCATCAGTCTGACATCATCAGTCTGACATCATCAGTCTGACATCATCAGTCTGACATCATCAGTCTGACATCATCAGTCTGACATCATCAGTCTGACATCATCAGTCTGACATCATCAGTCTGACATCATCAGTCTGACATCATCAGTCTGACATCATCAGTCTGACATCATCAGTCTGACATCATCAGTCTGACATCATCAGTCTGACATCATCAGTCTGACATCATCAGTCTGACATCATCAGTCTGACATCATCAGTCTGACATCATCAGTCTGACATCATCAGTCTGACATCATCAGTCTGACATCATCAGTCTGACATCATCAGTCTGACATCATCAGTCTGACATCATCAGTCTGACATCATCAGTCTGACATCATCAGTCTGACATCATCAGTCTGACATCATCAGTCTGACATCATCAGTCTGACATCATCAGTCTGACATCATCAGTCTGACATCATCAGTCTGACATCATCAGTCTGACATCATCAGTCTGACATCATCAGTCTGACATCATCAGTCTGACATCATCAGTCTGACATCATCAGTCTGACATCATCAGTCTGACATCATCAGTCTGACATCATCAGTCTGACATCATCAGTCTGACATCATCAGTCTGACATCATCAGTCTGACATCATCAGTCTGACATCATCAGTCTGACATCATCAGTCTGACATCATCAGTCTGACATCATCAGTCTGACATCATCAGTCTGACATCATCAGTCTGACATCATCAGTCTGACATCATCAGTCTGACATCATCAGTCTGACATCATCAGTCTGACATCATCAGTCTGACATCATCAGTCTGACATCATCAGTCTGACATCATCAGTCTGACATCATCAGTCTGACATCATCAGTCTGACATCATCAGTCTGACATCATCAGTCTGACATCATCAGTCTGACATCATCAGTCTGACATCATCAGTCTGACATCATCAGTCTGACATCATCAGTCTGACATCATCAGTCTGACATCATCAGTCTGACATCATCAGTCTGACATCATCAGTCTGACATCATCAGTCTGACATCATCAGTCTGACATCATCAGTCTGACATCATCAGTCTGACATCATCAGTCTGACATCATCAGTCTGACATCATCAGTCTGACATCATCAGTCTGACATCATCAGTCTGACATCATCAGTCTGACATCATCAGTCTGACATCATCAGTCTGACATCATCAGTCTGACATCATCAGTCTGACATCATCAGTCTGACATCATCAGTCTGACATCATCAGTCTGACATCATCAGTCTGACATCATCAGTCTGACATCATCAGTCTGACATCATCAGTCTGACATCATCAGTCTGACATCATCAGTCTGACATCATCAGTCTGACATCATCAGTCTGACATCATCAGTCTGACATCATCAGTCTGACATCATCAGTCTGACATCATCAGTCTGACATCATCAGTCTGACATCATCAGTCTGACATCATCAGTCTGACATCATCAGTCTGACATCATCAGTCTGACATCATCAGTCTGACATCATCAGTCTGACATCATCAGTCTGACATCATCAGTCTGACATCATCAGTCTGACATCATCAGTCTGACATCATCAGTCTGACATCATCAGTCTGACATCATCAGTCTGACATCATCAGTCTGACATCATCAGTCTGACATCATCAGTCTGACATCATCAGTCTGACATCATCAGTCTGACATCATCAGTCTGACATCATCAGTCTGACATCATCAGTCTGACATCATCAGTCTGACATCATCAGTCTGACATCATCAGTCTGACATCATCAGTCTGACATCATCAGTCTGACATCAGTCTGACATCATCAGTCTGACATCATCAGTCTGACATCATCAGTCTGACATCATCAGTCTGACATCATCAGTCTGACATCATCAGTCTGACATCATCAGTCTGACATCATCAGTCTGACATCATCAGTCTGACATCATCAGTCTGACATCATCAGTCTGACATCATCAGTCTGACATCATCAGTCTGACATCATCAGTCTGACATCATCAGTCTGACATCATCAGTCTGACATCATCAGTCTGACATCATCAGTCTGACATCATCAGTCTGACATCATCAGTCTGACATCATCAGTCTGACATCATCAGTCTGACATCATCAGTCTGACATCATCAGTCTGACATCATCAGTCTGACATCATCAGTCTGACATCATCAGTCTGACATCATCAGTCTGACATCATCAGTCTGACATCATCAGTCTGACATCATCAGTCTGACATCATCAGTCTGACATCATCAGTCTGACATCATCAGTCTGACATCATCAGTCTGACATCATCAGTCTGACATCATCAGTCTGACATCATCAGTCTGACATCATCAGTCTGACATCATCAGTCTGACATCATCAGTCTGACATCATCAGTCTGACATCATCAGTCTGACATCATCAGTCTGACATCATCAGTCTGACATCATCAGTCTGACATCATCAGTCTGACATCATCAGTCTGACATCATCAGTCTGACATCATCAGTCTGACATCATCAATCAGACATCATCAGTCTGACATCATCAGTCTGACATCATCAGTCTGACATCATCAGTCTGACATCATCAGTCTGACATCATCAGTCTGACATCATCAGTCTGACATCATCAGTCTGACATCATCAGTCTGACATCATCAGTCTGACATCATCAGTCTGACATCATCAGTCTGACATCATCAGTCTGACATCATCAGTCTGACATCATCAGTCTGACATCATCAGTCTGACATCATCAGTCTGACATCATCAGTCTGACATCATCAGTCTGACATCATCAGTCTGACATCATCAGTCTGACATCATCAGTCTGACATCATCAGTCTGACATCATCAGTCTGACATCATCAGTCTGACATCATCAGTCTGACATCATCAGTCTGACATCATCAGTCTGACATCATCAGTCTGACATCATCAGTCTGACATCATCAGTCTGACATCATCAGTCTGACATCATCAGTCTGACATCATCAGTCTGACATCATCAGTCTGACATCATCAGTCTGACATCATCAGTCTGACATCATCAGTCTGACATCATCAGTCTGACATCATCAGTCTGACATCATCAGTCTGACATCATCAGTCTGACATCATCAGTCTGACATCATCAGTCTGACATCATCAGTCTGACATCATCAGTCTGACATCATCAGTCTGACATCATCAGTCTGACATCATCAGTCTGACATCATCAGTCTGACATCATCAGTCTGACATCATCAGTCTGACATCATCAGTCTGACATCATCAGTCTGACATCATCAGTCTGACATCATCAGTCTGACATCATCAGTCTGACATCATCAATCTGACATCATCAGTCTGACATCATCAGTCTGACATCATCAGTCTGACATCATCAGTCTGACATCATCAGTCTGACATCATCAGTCTGACATCATCAGTCTGACATCATCAGTCTGACATCATCAGTCTGACATCATCAGTCTGACATCATCAGTCTGACATCATCAGTCTGACATCATCAGTCTGACATCATCAGTCTGACATCATCAGTCTGACATCATCAGTCTGACATCATCAGTCTGACATCATCAGTCTGACATCATCAGTCTGACATCATCAGTCTGACATCATCAGTCTGACATCATCAGTCTGACATCATCAGTCTGACATCATCAGTCTGACATCATCAGTCTGACATCATCAGTCTGACATCATCAGTCTGACATCATCAGTCTGACATCATCAGTCTGACATCATCAGTCTGACATCATCAGTCTGACATCATCAGTCTGACATCATCAGTCTGACATCATCAGTCTGACATCATCAGTCTGACATCATCAGTCTGACATCATCAGTCTGACATCATCAGTCTGACATCATCAGTCTGACATCATCAGTCTGACATCATCAGTCTGACATCATCAGTCTGACATCATCAGTCTGACATCATCAGTCTGACATCATCAGTCTGACATCATCAGTCTGACATCATCAGTCTGACATCATCAGTCTGACATCATCAGTCTGACATCATCAGTCTGACATCATCAGTCTGACATCATCAGTCTGACATCATCAGTCTGACATCATCAGTCTGACATCATCAGTCTGACATCATCAGTCTGACATCATCAGTCTGACATCATCAGTCTGACATCATCAGTCTGACATCATCAGTCTGACATCATCAGTCTGACATCATCAGTCTGACATCATCAGTCTGACATCATCAGTCTGACATCATCAGTCTGACATCATCAGTCTGACATCATCAGTCTGACATCATCAGTCTGACATCATCAGTCTGACATCATCAGTCTGACATCATCAGTCTGACATCATCAGTCTGACATCATCAGTCTGACATCATCAGTCTGACATCATCAGTCTGACATCATCAGTCTGACATCATCAGTCTGACATCATCAGTCTGACATCATCAGTCTGACATCATCAGTCTGACATCATCAGTCTGACATCATCAGTCTGACATCATCAGTCTGACATCATCAGTCTGACATCATCAGTCTGACATCATCAGTCTGACATCATCAGTCTGACATCATCAGTCTGACATCATCAGTCTGACATCATCAGTCTGACATCATCAGTCTGACATCATCAGTCTGACATCATCAGTCTGACATCATCAGTCTGACATCATCAGTCTGACATCATCAGTCTGACATCATCAGTCTGACATCATCAGTCTGACATCATCAATCTGACATCATCAGTCTGACATCATCAGTCTGACATCATCAGTCTGACATCATCAGTCTGACATCATCAGTCTGACATCATCAGTCTGACATCATCAGTCTGACATCATCAGTCTGACATCATCAGTCTGACATCATCAGTCTGACATCATCAGTCTGACATCATCAGTCTGACATCATCAGTCTGACATCATCAGTCTGACATCATCAGTCTGACATCATCAGTCTGACATCATCAGTCTGACATCATCAGTCTGACATCATCAGTCTGACATCATCAGTCTGACATCATCAGTCTGACATCATCAGTCTGACATCATCAGTCTGACATCATCAGTCTGACATCATCAGTCTGACATCATCAGTCTGACATCATCAGTCTGACATCATCAGTCTGAATCATCAGTCTGACATCATCAGTCTGACATCATCAGTCTGTCATCCATCAGTCTGACATCATCAGTCTGACATATCAGTCTGAATCATCAGTTGACATCATCAGTCTGACATCATCAGTCTGACATCATCATCTGACATCATCAGTCTGACATCATCAGTCTGACATCATCAGTCTGACATCATCAGTTGACATCATCAGTCTGACATCATCAGTCTGACATCATCAGTCTGACATCATCAGTCTTGACATCATCAGTCTGACATCATCAGTCTGAACATCATCAGTCTGACATCATCAATCTGACATCATCAGTCTGACATCATCAGTCTGAC